>JASTWF010000339.1:217513-522060 GCA_030390025.1 Squalus acanthias | reverse complement strand
TGTGGAGTTCAGTGTGTACAGAATCCCCAGAGTGTGAATGGGGATCACTGGAAACACACACACACACATGGAATCCCCATTCATACTGTGGGAGTTCAGTGTGTACAGAATCCCCAGAGTGTGAATGGGGATCACTGGAAACACACACACACACATGGAATCCCCATTCATACTGTGGGAGTTCAGTGTACAGAATCCCCAGAGTGTGAATGGGGATCACTGGAAACACACACACACACATGGAATCCCCATTCATACTGTGGGAGTTCAGTGTGTACAGAATCCCCAGAGTGTGAATGGGGATCACTGGAAACACACACACACATGGAATCCCCATTCATACTGTGGGAGTTCAGTGTGTACAGAATCCCCAGAGTGTGAATGGGGATCACTGGAAACACACACACACACATGGAATCCCCATTCATACTGTGGGAGTTCAGTGTGTACAGAATCCCCAGAGTGTGAATGGGGATCACTGGAAACACACACACACACATGGAATCCCCATTCATACTGTGGGAGTTCAGTGTGTACAGAATCCCCAGAGTGTGAATGGGGATCACTGGAAACACACACACACATGGAATCCCCATTCATACTGTGGGAGTTCAGTGTACAGAATCCCCAGAGTGTGAATGGGGATCACTGGAAACACACACACACACATGGAATCCCCATTCATACTGTGGGAGTTCAGTGTGTACAGAATCCCCAGAGTGTGAATGGGGATCACTGGAAACACACACACACATGGAATCCCCATTCATACTGTGGGAGTTCAGTGTGTACAGAATCCCCAGAGTGTGAATGGGGATCACTGGAAACACACACACACACATGGAATCCCCATTCATACTGTGGGAGTTCAGTGTGTACAGAATCCCCAGAGTGTGAATGGGGATCACTGGAAACACACACACACACATGGAATCCCCATTCATACTGTGGGAGTTCAGTGTGTACAGAATCCCCAGAGTGTGAATGGGGATCACTGGAAACACACACACACACATGGAATCCCCATTCATACTGTGGGAGTTCAGTGTACAGAATCCCCAGAGTGTGAATGGGGATCACTGGAAACACACACACACACATGGAATCCCCATTCATACTGTGGGAGTTCAGTGTGTACAGAATCCCCAGAGTGTGAATGGGGATCACTGGAAACACACACACACACATGGAATCCCCATTCATACTGTGGGAGTTCAGTGTGTACAGAATCCCCAGAGTGTGAATGGGGATCACTGGAAACACACACACACATGGAATCCCCATTCATACTGTGGGAGTTCAGTGTGTACAGAATCCCCAGAGTGTGAATGGGGATCACTGGAAACACACACACACACATGGAATCCCCATTCATACTGTGGGAGTTCAGTGTGTACAGAATCCCCAGAGTGTGAATGGGGATCACTGGAAACACACACACACACATGGAATCCCCATTCATACTGTGGGAGTTCAGTGTGTACAGAATCCCCAGAGTGTGAATGGGGATCACTGGAAACACACACACACATGGAATCCCCATTCATACTGTGGGAGTTCAGTGTGTACAGAATCCCCAGAGTGTGAATGGGGATCACTGGAAACACACACACACATGGAATCCCCATTCATACTGTGGGAGTTCAGTGTACAGAATCCCCAGAGTGTGAATGGGGATCACTGGAAACACACACACACATGGAATCCCCATTCATACTGTGGGAGTTCAGTGTGTACAGAATCCCCAGAGTGTGAATGGGGATCACTGGAAACACACACACACACATGGAATCCCCATTCATACTGTGGGAGTTCAGTGTGTACAGAATCCCCAGAGTGTGAATGGGGATCACTGGAAACACACACACACACATGGAATCCCCATTCATACTGTGGGAGTTCAGTGTGTACAGAATCCCCAGAGTGTGAATGGGGATCACTGGAAACACACACACACACATGGAATCCCCATTCATACTGTGGGAGTTCAGTGTGTACAGAATCCCCAGAGTGTGAATGGGGATCACTGGAAACACACACACACATGGAATCCCCATTCATACTGTGGGAGTTCAGTGTGTACAGAATCCCCAGAGTGTGAATGGGGATCACTGGAAACACACACACACACATGGAATCCCCATTCATACTGTGGGAGTTCAGTGTACAGAATCCCCAGAGTGTGAATGGGGATCACTGGAAACACACACACACATGGAATCCCCATTCATACTGTGGGAGTTCAGTGTGTACAGAATCCCCAGAGTGTGAATGGGGATCACTGGAAACACACACACACACATGGAATCCCCATTCATACTGTGGGAGTTCAGTGTGTACAGAATCCCCAGAGTGTGAATGGGGATCACTGGAAACACACACACACATGGAATCCCCATTCATACTGTGGGAGTTCAGTGTGTACAGAATCCCCAGAGTGTGAATGGGGATCACTGGAAACACACACACACACATGGAATCCCCATTCATACTGTGGGAGTTCAGTGTGTACAGAATCCCCAGAGTGTGAATGGGGATCACTGGAAACACACACACACACATGGAATCCCCATTCATACTGTGGGAGTTCAGTGTGTACAGAATCCCCAGAGTGTGAATGGGGATCACTGGAAACACACACACACACATGGAATCCCCATTCATACTGTGGGAGTTCAGTGTACAGAATCCCCAGAGTGTGAATGGGGATCACTGGAAACACACACACACATGGAATCCCCATTCATACTGTGGGAGTTCAGTGTGTACAGAATCCCCAGAGTGTGAATGGGGATCACTGGAAACACACACACACACATGGAATCCCCATTCATACTGTGGGAGTTCAGTGTGTACAGAATCCCCAGAGTGTGAATGGGGATCACTGGAAACACACACACACACATGGAATCCCCATTCATACTGTGGGAGTTCAGTGTACAGAATCCCCAGAGTGTGAATGGGGATCACTGGAAACACACACACACATGGAATCCCCATTCATACTGTGGGAGTTCAGTGTGTACAGAATCCCCAGAGTGTGAATGGGGATCACTGGAAACACACACACACATGGAATCCCCATTCATACTGTGGGAGTTCAGTGTGTACAGAATCCCCAGAGTGTGAATGGGGATCACTGGAAACACACACACACATGGAATCCCCATTCATACTGTGGGAGTTCAGTGTGTACAGAATCCCCAGAGTGTGAATGGGGATCACTGGAAACACACACACACACATGGAATCCCCATTCATACTGTGGGAGTTCAGTGTGTACAGAATCCCCAGAGTGTGAATGGGGATCACTGGAAACACACACACACACATGGAATCCCCATTCATACTGTGGGAGTTCAGTGTGTACAGAATCCCCAGAGTGTGAATGGGGATCACTGGAAACACACACACACATGGAATCCCCATTCATACTGTGGGAGTTCAGTGTGTACAGAATCCCCAGAGTGTGAATGGGGATCACTGGAAACACACACACACACATGGAATCCCCATTCATACTGTGGGAGTTCAGTGTGTACAGAATCCCCAGAGTGTGAATGGGGATCACTGGAAACACACACACACATGGAATCCCCATTCATACTGTGGGAGTTCAGTGTGTACAGAATCCCCAGAGTGTGAATGGGGATCACTGGAAACACACACACACATGGAATCCCCATTCATACTGTGGGAGTTCAGTGTGTACAGAATCCCCAGAGTGTGAATGGGGATCACTGGAAACACACACACACACATGGAATCCCCATTCATACTGTGGGAGTTCAGTGTGTACAGAATCCCCAGAGTGTGAATGGGGATCACTGGAAACACACACACACATGGAATCCCCATTCATACTGTGGGAGTTCAGTGTGTACAGAATCCCCAGAGTGTGAATGGGGATCACTGGAAACACACACACACATGGAATCCCCATTCATACTGTGGGAGTTCAGTGTGTACAGAATCCCCAGAGTGTGAATGGGGATCACTGGAAACACACACACACACATGGAATCCCCATTCATACTGTGGGAGTTCAGTGTGTACAGAATCCCCAGAGTGTGAATGGGGATCACTGGAAACACACACACACACATGGAATCCCCATTCATACTGTGGGAGTTCAGTGTGTACAGAATCCCCAGAGTGTGAATGGGGATCACTGGAAACACACACACACACATGGAATCCCCATTCATACTGTGGGAGTTCAGTGTGTACAGAATCCCCAGAGTGTGAATGGGGATCACTGGAAACACACACACACACATGGAATCCCCATTCATACTGTGGGAGTTCAGTGTGTACAGAATCCCCAGAGTGTGAATGGGGATCACTGGAAACACACACACACACATGGAATCCCCATTCATACTGTGGGAGTTCAGTGTGTACAGAATCCCCAGAGTGTGAATGGGGATCACTGGAAACACACACACACATGGAATCCCCATTCATACTGTGGGAGTTCAGTGTACAGAATCCCCAGAGTGTGAATGGGGATCACTGGAAACACACACACACATGGAATCCCCATTCATACTGTGGGAGTTCAGTGTGTACAGAATCCCCAGAGTGTGAATGGGGATCACTGGAAACACACACACACACATGGAATCCCCATTCATACTGTGGGAGTTCAGTGTGTACAGAATCCCCAGAGTGTGAATGGGGATCACTGGAAACACACACACACACATGGAATCCCCATTCATACTGTGGGAGTTCAGTGTGTACAGAATCCCCAGAGTGTGAATGGGGATCACTGGAAACACACACACACATGGAATCCCCATTCATACTGTGGGAGTTCAGTGTGTACAGAATCCCCAGAGTGTGAATGGGGATCACTGGAAACACACACACACACATGGAATCCCCATTCATACTGTGGGAGTTCAGTGTGTACAGAATCCCCAGAGTGTGAATGGGGATCACTGGAAACACACACACACACATGGAATCCCCATTCATACTGTGGGAGTTCAGTGTGTACAGAATCCCCAGAGTGTGAATGGGGATCACTGGAAACACACACACACACATGGAATCCCCATTCATACTGTGGGAGTTCAGTGTGTACAGAATCCCCAGAGTGTGAATGGGGATCACTGGAAACACACACACACATGGAATCCCCATTCATACTGTGGGAGTTCAGTGTGTACAGAATCCCCAGAGTGTGAATGGGGATCACTGGAAACACACACACACATGGAATCCCCATTCATACTGTGGGAGTTCAGTGTGTACAGAATCCCCAGAGTGTGAATGGGGATCACTGGAAACACACACACACACATGGAATCCCCATTCATACTGTGGGAGTTCAGTGTGTACAGAATCCCCAGAGTGTGAATGGGGATCACTGGAAACACACACACACACATGGAATCCCCATTCATACTGTGGGAGTTCAGTGTGTACAGAATCCCCAGAGTGTGAATGGGGATCACTGGAAACACACACACACACATGGAATCCCCATTCATACTGTGGGAGTTCAGTGTACAGAATCCCCAGAGTGTGAATGGGGATCACTGGAAACACACACACACACATGGAATCCCCATTCATACTGTGGGAGTTCAGTGTGTACAGAATCCCCAGAGTGTGAATGGGGATCACTGGAAACACACACACACATGGAATCCCCATTCATACTGTGGGAGTTCAGTGTGTACAGAATCCCCAGAGTGTGAATGGGGATCACTGGAAACACACACACACATGGAATCCCCATTCATACTGTGGGAGTTCAGTGTACAGAATCCCCAGAGTGTGAATGGGATCACTGGAAACACACACACACACATGGAATCCCCATTCATACTGTGGGAGTTCAGTGTGTACAGAATCCCCAGAGTGTGAATGGGGATCACTGGAAACACACACACACACATGGAATCCCCATTCATACTGTGGGAGTTCAGTGTGTACAGAATCCCCAGAGTGTGAATGGGGATCACTGGAAACACACACACACATGGAATCCCCATTCATACTGTGGGAGTTCAGTGTGTACAGAATCCCCAGAGTGTGAATGGGGATCACTGGAAACACACACACACACATGGAATCCCCATTCATACTGTGGGAGTTCAGTGTGTACAGAATCCCCAGAGTGTGAATGGGGATCACTGGAAACACACACACACACATGGAATCCCCATTCATACTGTGGGAGTTCAGTGTGTACAGAATCCCCAGAGTGTGAATGGGGATCACTGGAAACACACACACACACATGGAATCCCCATTCATACTGTGGGAGTTCAGTGTGTACAGAATCCCCAGAGTGTGAATGGGGATCACTGGAAACACACACACACACATGGAATCCCCATTCATACTGTGGGAGTTCAGTGTGTACAGAATCCCCAGAGTGTGAATGGGGATCACTGGAAACACACACACACATGGAATCCCCATTCATACTGTGGGAGTTCAGTGTGTACAGAATCCCCAGAGTGTGAATGGGGATCACTGGAAACAACACACACACATGGAATCCCCATTCATACTGTGGGAGTTCAGTGTACAGAATCCCCAGAGTGTGAATGGGGATCACTGGAAACACACACACACATGGAATCCCCATTCATACTGTGGGAGTTCAGTGTGTACAGAATCCCCAGAGTGTGAATGGGGATCACTGGAAACACACACACACATGGAATCCCCATTCATACTGTGGGAGTTCAGTGTGTACAGAATCCCCAGAGTGTGAATGGGGATCACTGGAAACACACACACACACAGGAATCCCCATTCATACTGTGGGAGTTCAGTGTGTACAGAATCCCCAGAGTGTGAATGGGGATCACTGGAAACACACACACACATGGAATCCCCATTCATACTGTGGGAGTTCAGTGTGTACAGAATCCCCAGAGTGTGAATGGGGATCACTGGAAACACACACACACATGGAATCCCCATTCATACTGTGGGAGTTCAGTGTGTACAGAATCCCCAGAGTGTGAATGGGGATCACTGGAAACACACACACACACATGGAATCCCCATTCATACTGTGGGAGTTCAGTGTGTACAGAATCCCCAGAGTGTGAATGGGGATCACTGGAAACACACACACACATGGAATCCCCATTCATACTGTGGGAGTTCAGTGTACAGAATCCCCAGAGTGTGAATGGGGATCACTGGAAACACACACACACACATGGAATCCCCATTCATACTGTGGGAGTTCAGTGTGTACAGAATCCCCAGAGTGTGAATGGGGATCACTGGAAACACACACACACATGGAATCCCCATTCATACTGTGGGAGTTCAGTGTGTACAGAATCCCCAGAGTGTGAATGGGGATCACTGGAAACACACACACACATGGAATCCCCATTCATACTGTGGGAGTTCAGTGTACAGAATCCCCAGAGTGTGAATGGGGATCACTGGAAACACACACACACACATGGAATCCCCATTCATACTGTGGGAGTTCAGTGTGTACAGAATCCCCAGAGTGTGAATGGGGATCACTGGAAACACACACACACACATGGAATCCCCATTCATACTGTGGGAGTTCAGTGTGTACAGAATCCCCAGAGTGTGAATGGGGATCACTGGAAACACACACACACATGGAATCCCCATTCATACTGTGGGAGTTCAGTGTGTACAGAATCCCCAGAGTGTGAATGGGGATCACTGGAAACACACACACACATGGAATCCCCATTCATACTGTGGGAGTTCAGTGTACAGAATCCCCAGAGTGTGAATGGGGATCACTGGAAACACACACACACATGGAATCCCCATTCATACTGTGGGAGTTCAGTGTGTACAGAATCCCCAGAGTGTGAATGGGGATCACTGGAAACAACACACACACATGGAATCCCCATTCATACTGTGGGAGTTCAGTGTGTACAGAATCCCCAGAGTGTGAATGGGGATCACTGGAAACACACACACACATGGAATCCCCATTCATACTGTGGGAGTTCAGTGTGTACAGAATCCCCAGAGTGTGAATGGGGATCACTGGAAACACACACACACACATGGAATCCCCATTCATACTGTGGGAGTTCAGTGTGTACAGAATCCCCAGAGTGTGAATGGGGATCACTGGAAACACACACACACATGGAATCCCCATTCATACTGTGGGAGTTCAGTGTGTACAGAATCCCCAGAGTGTGAATGGGGATCACTGGAAACACACACACACACATGGAATCCCCATTCATACTGTGGGAGTTCAGTGTGTACAGAATCCCCAGAGTGTGAATGGGGATCACTGGAAACACACACACACATGGAATCCCCATTCATACTGTGGGAGTTCAGTGTGTACAGAATCCCCAGAGTGTGAATGGGGATCACTGGAAACACACACACACATGGAATCCCCATTCATACTGTGGGAGTTCAGTGTACAGAATCCCCAGAGTGTGAATGGGGATCACTGGAAACACACACACACACATGGAATCCCCATTCATACTGTGGGAGTTCAGTGTGTACAGAATCCCCAGAGTGTGAATGGGGATCACTGGAAACACACACACACATGGAATCCCCATTCATACTGTGGGAGTTCAGTGTACAGAATCCCCAGAGTGTGAATGGGGATCACTGGAAACACACACACACATGGAATCCCCATTCATACTGTGGGAGTTCAGTGTGTACAGAATCCCCAGAGTGTGAATGGGGATCACTGGAAAACACACACACACATGGAATCCCCATTCATACTGTGGGAGTTCAGTGTGTACAGAATCCCCAGAGTGTGAATGGGGATCACTGGAAACACACACACACACATGGAATCCCCATTCATACTGTGGGAGTTCAGTGTGTACAGAATCCCCAGAGTGTGAATGGGGATCACTGGAAACACACACACACACAGGAATCCCCATTCATACTGTGGGAGTTCAGTGTGTACAGAATCCCCAGAGTGTGAATGGGGATCACTGGAAACACACACACACATGGAATCCCCATTCATACTGTGGGAGTTCAGTGTGTACAGAATCCCCAGAGTGTGAATGGGGATCACTGGAAACAACACACACACATGGAATCCCCATTCATACTGTGGGAGTTCAGTGTGTACAGAATCCCCAGAGTGTGAATGGGGATCACTGGAAACACACACACACACATGGAATCCCCATTCATACTGTGGGAGTTCAGTGTACAGAATCCCCAGAGTGTGAATGGGGATCACTGGAAACACACACACACACATGGAATCCCCATTCATACTGTGGGAGTTCAGTGTGTACAGAATCCCCAGAGTGTGAATGGGGATCACTGGAAACACACACACACATGGAATCCCCATTCATACTGTGGGAGTTCAGTGTGTACAGAATCCCCAGAGTGTGAATGGGGATCACTGGAAACACACACACACATGGAATCCCCATTCATACTGTGGGAGTTCAGTGTGTACAGAATCCCCAGAGTGTGAATGGGGATCACTGGAAACACACACACACATGGAATCCCCATTCATACTGTGGGAGTTCAGTGTGTACAGAATCCCCAGAGTGTGAATGGGGATCACTGGAAACACACACACACACATGGAATCCCCATTCATACTGTGGGAGTTCAGTGTGTACAGAATCCCCAGAGTGTGAATGGGGATCACTGGAAACACACACACACATGGAATCCCCATTCATACTGTGGGAGTTCAGTGTGTACAGAATCCCCAGAGTGTGAATGGGGATCACTGGAAACACACACACACATGGAATCCCCATTCATACTGTGGGAGTTCAGTGTGTACAGAATCCCCAGAGTGTGAATGGGGATCACTGGAAACACACACACACATGGAATCCCCATTCATACTGTGGGAGTTCAGTGTGTACAGAATCCCCAGAGTGTGAATGGGGATCACTGGAAACACACACACACATGGAATCCCCATTCATACTGTGGGAGTTCAGTGTACAGAATCCCCAGAGTGTGAATGGGGATCACTGGAAACACACACACACATGGAATCCCCATTCATACTGTGGGAGTTCAGTGTGTACAGAATCCCCAGAGTGTGAATGGGGATCACTGGAAACACACACACACACATGGAATCCCCATTCATACTGTGGGAGTTCAGTGTGTACAGAATCCCCAGAGTGTGAATGGGGATCACTGGAAACACACACACACACATGGAATCCCCATTCATACTGTGGGAGTTCAGTGTGTACAGAATCCCCAGAGTGTGAATGGGGATCACTGGAAACACACACACACACATGGAATCCCCATTCATACTGTGGGAGTTCAGTGTGTACAGAATCCCCAGAGTGTGAATGGGGATCACTGGAAACACACACACACACATGGAATCCCCATTCATACTGTGGGAGTTCAGTGTACAGAATCCCCAGAGTGTGAATGGGGATCACTGGAAACACACACACACACATGGAATCCCCATTCATACTGTGGGAGTTCAGTGTGTACAGAATCCCCAGAGTGTGAATGGGGATCACTGGAAACACACACACACATGGAATCCCCATTCATACTGTGGGAGTTCAGTGTGTACAGAATCCCCAGAGTGTGAATGGGGATCACTGGAAACACACACACACATGGAATCCCCATTCATACTGTGGGAGTTCAGTGTGTACAGAATCCCCAGAGTGTGAATGGGGATCACTGGAAACACACACACACACATGGAATCCCCATTCATACTGTGGGAGTTCAGTGTGTACAGAATCCCCAGAGTGTGAATGGGGATCACTGGAAACACACACACACATGGAATCCCCATTCATACTGTGGGAGTTCAGTGTGTACAGAATCCCCAGAGTGTGAATGGGGATCACTGGAAACACACACACACATGGAATCCCCATTCATACTGTGGGAGTTCAGTGTACAGAATCCCAGAGTGTGAATGGGATCACTGGAAACACACACACACACATGGAATCCCCATTCATACTGTGGGAGTTCAGTGTGTACAGAATCCCCAGAGTGTGAATGGGGATCACTGGAAACACACACAACACATGGAATCCCCATTCATACTGTGGGAGTTCAGTGTGTACAGAATCCCCAGAGTGTGAATGGGGATCACTGGAAACACACACACACATGGAATCCCCATTCATACTGTGGGAGTTCAGTGTGTACAGAATCCCCAGAGTGAATGGGGATCACTGGAAACACACACACACACATGGAATCCCCATTCATACTGTGGGAGTTCAGTGTGTACAGAATCCCCAGAGTGTGAATGGGATCACTGGAAACACACACACACACATGGAATCCCCATTCATACTGTGGGAGTTCAGTGTGTACAGAATCCCCAGAGTGTGAATGGGGATCACTGGAAACACACACACACACATGGAATCCCCATTCATACTGTGGGAGTTCAGTGTGTACAGAATCCCCAGAGTGTGAATGGGGATCACTGGAAACACACACACACACATGGAATCCCCATTCATACTGTGGGAGTTCAGTGTGTACAGAATCCCCAGAGTGTGAATGGGGATCACTGGAAACACACACACACATGGAATCCCCATTCATACTGTGGGAGTTCAGTGTACAGAATCCCCAGAGTGTGAATGGGGATCACTGGAAACACACACACACATGGAATCCCCATTCATACTGTGGGAGTTCAGTGTGTACAGAATCCCCAGAGTGTGAATGGGGATCACTGGAAACATACACACACATGGAATCCCCATTCATACTGTGGGAGTTCAGTGTGTACAGAATCCCCAGAGTGTGAATGGGGATCACTGGAAAAACACACACACATGGAATCCCCATTCATACTGTGGGAGTTCAGTGTAGAGAATCCCCAGAGTGTGAATGGGGATCACTGGAAAACACACACACACACATGGAATCCCCATTCATACTGTGGGAGTTCAGTGTGTACAGAATCCCCAGAGTGTGAATGGGGATCACTGGAAACACACACAGACACATGGAATCCCATTCATACTGTGGGAGTTCAGTGTGTACAGAATCCCCAGAGTGTGAATAGGGATCACTGGAAACACACACACACATGGAATCCCCATTCATACTGTGGGAGTTCAATGTAGAGAATCCCCAGAGTGAATGGGGATCACTGGAAACACACACACACACATGGAATCCCCATTCATACTGTGGGAGTTCAGTGTAGAGAATCCACAGAGTGTGAATGCGAATCACTGGAAAACACACACACACACATGGAATCCCCATTCATACTGTGGGAGTTCAGTGTGTACAGAATCCCCAGAGTGTGAATGGGGATCACTGGAAACACACACACACACATGGAATCCCCATTCATACTGTGGGAGTTCAGTGTGTACAGAATCCCCAGAGTGTGAATGGGGATCACTGGAAACACACACACACACAGGGAATCCCCATTCATACTGTGAGAGTTCAGTGTGTACAGAATCCCCAGAGTGTGAATGGGGATCACTGAAAACACTCACACACATGGAATACCCATTCATACTGTGGGAGTTCAGTGTTTACAGAATCCCCAGAGTGTGAATGGGGATCACTGGAAACAGACACACACACATGGAATCCCCATTCATACTGTGGGAGTTCAGTGTACAGAATCCCCAGATTGTGAATGCGGATCACTGGAAACACACAAACACATGGAATCCCCATTCATACTGTGGGAGTTCAGTGTGTGGAGAATCCCCAGAGTGTGAATGGGGATCACTGGAAACAACACACACACAGGAATCCCCATTCATACTGTGGGAGTTCAGTGTGTACAGAATCCCCAGAGTGTGAATGGGAATCACTGGAAACACACACACACACAGGAATCCCCATTCATACTGTGGGAGTTCAGTGTGTACAGAATCCCCAGAGTGTGAATGGGGATCACTGGAAACACACACACACATGGAATCCCCATTCATACTGTGGGAGTTCAGTGTGTACAGAATCCCCAGAGTGTGAATGGGGATCACTGGAAACATACACACGCACATGGAATCCACATTCATACTGTGGGAGTTCAGTGTGTACAGAATCCCCAGAGTGTGAATGGGGATCACTGGAAAACACACACACACACATGGAATCTCCATTCATACTGTGGGAGTTCAGTGTGTACAGAATCCCCAGAGTGTGAATGGGGATCACTGGAAACACACACACACATGGAATCCCCATTCATACTGTGGGAGTTCAAGTGCACAGAATCCCCAGAGTGTGAATGGGGATCACTGGAAACACACACAGACACATGGAATCCCCATTCATACTGTGGGAGTACAGTGTGCACAGAATCCCCAGAGTGTGAATGGGGATCACTGGAAACATACACACACATGGAATCCCCATTCATACTGTGGGAGTTCAGTGTGTACAGAATCCCCAGAGTGTGAATGGGGATCACTGGAAAAACATACACACATGGAATCCCCATTCATACTGTGGGAGTTCAGTGTAGAGAATCCACAGAGTGTGAATGCGAATCACTGGAAAACACACACACACACATGGAATCCCCATTCATACTGTGGGAGTTCAGTGTGTACAGAATCCCCAGAGTGTGAATGGGGATATCTGGAAACACACACACACACATGGAATCCCCATTCATACTGTGGGAGTTTAGTGTGTACAGAATCCCCAGAGTGTGAATGGGGATCACTGGAAACACACACACACACAGGGAATCCCCATTCATACTGTGAGAGTTCAGTGTGTACAGAATCCCCAGAGTGTGAATGGGGATCACTGAAAACACACACACACATGGAATCCCCATTCATACTGTGGGAGTTCAGTGTGTACAGAATCCCCAGAGTGTGAATGGGGATCACTGGAAACAGACACACACACATGGAATCCCCATTCATACTGTGGGAGTTCAGTGTACAGAATCCCCAGAGTGTGAATGCGGATCACTGGAAACACACAAACACATGGAATCCCCATTCATACTGTGGGAGTTCAGTGTGTGGAGAATCCCCAGAGTGTGAATGGGGATCACTGGAAACATACACACACACAGGAAATCCCCATCATACTGTGGGAGTTCAGTGTGTACAGAATCCCCAGAGTGTGAATGGGATCACTGGAAACACACACACACATGGAATCCCCATTCATACTGTGGGAGTTCAGTGTGTACAGAATCCCCAGAGTGTGAATGGGGATCACTGGAAACACACACACACACATGGAATCCCCATTCATACTGTGGGAGTTCAGTGTGTACAGAATCCCCAGAGTGTGAATGGGGATCACTGGAAACACACACACACATGGAATCCCCATTCATACTGTGGGAGTTCAAGTGTACAGAATCCCCAGAGTGTGAATGGGGATCACTGGAAACACACACACACACATGGAATCCCCATTCATACTGTGGGAGTTCAGTGTGTACAGAATCCCCAGAGTGTGAATGGGGATCACTGGAAACACACACACACATGGAATCCCCATTCATACTGTGGGAGTTCAGTGTGTACAGAATCCCCAGAGTGTGAATGGGATCACTGGAAAAACACACACACATGGAATCCCCATTCATACTGTGGGAGTTCAGTGTAGAGAATCCCCAGAGTGTGAATGGGATCACTGGAAACACACACACACACATGGAATCCCCATTCATACTGTGGGAGTTCAGTGTGTACAGAATCCCCAGAGTGTGAATGGGGATCACTGGAAACACACACACACATGGAATCCCCATTCATACTGTGGGAGTTCAGTGTAGAGAATCCCCAGAGTGTGAATGGGGATCACTGGAAACACACACACACACATGGAATCCCCATTCATACTGTGGGAGTTCAGTGTAGAGAATCCCAGAGTGTGAATGGGGATCACTGGAAAACACACACACACACATGGAATCCCCATTCATACTGTGGGAGTTTAGTGTGTACAGAATCCCCAGAGTGTGAATGGGGATCACTGGAAACACACACACACACATGGAATCCCCATTCATACTGTGGGAGTTCAGTGTGTACAGAATCCCCAGAGTGTGAATGGGGATCACTGGAAACACACACACACACATGGAATCCCCATTCATACTGTGGGAGTTCAGTGTGTACAGAATCCCCAGAGTGTGAATGGGGATCACTGAAAACACTAACACACATGGAATCCCCATTCATACTGTGGGAGTTCAGTGTGTACAGAATCCCCAGAGTGTGAATGGGGATCACTGGAAACATACACACACACATGGAATCCCCATTCATACTGTGGGAGTTCAGTGTGTACAGAATCCCCAGAGTGTGAATGGGGATCACTGGAAACACACACACACACATGGCATCCCCATTCATACTGTGGGAGTTCAGTGTACAGAATCCCCAGAGTGTGAATGGGGATCACTGGAAAACACACACACACACATGGAATCCCCATTCATACTGTGGGAGTTCAGTGTGTACAGAATCCCCAGAGTGTGAATGGGGATCACTGGAAACACACACACACATGGAATCCCCATTCATACTGTGGGAGTTCAAGTGCACAGAATCCCCAGAGTGTGAATGGGGATCACTGGAAACACACACAGACACATGGAATCCCCATTCATACTGTGGGAGTTCAGTGTGCACAGAATCCCCAGAGTGTGAATGGGGATCACTGGAAACATACACACGCACATGGAATCCCCATTCATACTGTGGGAGTTCAGTGTGTACAGAATCCCCAGAGTGTGACTGGGGATCACTGGAAAAACACACACACACACATGGAATCTCCATTCATACTGTGGGAGTTCAGTGTGTACAGAATCCCCAGAGTGTGAATGGGGATCACTGGAAACACACACACACATGGAATCCCCATTCATACTGTGGGAGTTCAAGTGACACAGAATCCCCAGAGTGTGAATGGGGATCACTGGAAACACACACAGACACATGGAATCCCCATTCATACTGTGGGATGCAGTGTGCACAGAATCCCCAGAGTGTGAATGGGGATCACTGGAAACATACACACACATGGAATCCCCATTCATACTGTGGGAGTTCAGTGTGTACAGAATCCCCAGAGTGTGAATGGGGATCACTGGAAAAACAAACACACATGGAATCCCCATTCATACTGTGGGAGTTCAGTGTAGAGAATCCACAGAGTGTGAATGCGAATCACTGGAAAAACACACACACACACATGGAATCCCCATTCATACTGTGGGAGTTTAGTGTGTACAGAATCCCCAGAGTGTGAATGGGGATATCTGGAAACACACACACACACATGGAATCCCCATTCATACTGTGGGAGTTTAGTGTGTACAGAATCCCCAGAGAGTGAATGGGGATCACTGGAAACACACACACACACAGGGAATCCCCATTCATACTGTGAGAGTTCAGTGTGTACAGAATCCCCAGAGTGTGAATGGGGTTCACTGAAAACACTCACACACATGGAATACCCATTCATACCGTGGGAGTTCAGTGTTTACAGAATCCCCAGAGTGTGATTGGGGATCACTGGAAACAGACACACACACATGGAATCCCCATTCATACTGTGGGAGTTCAGTGTACAGAATCCCCAGATTGTGAATGCGGATCACTGGAAACACACAAACACATGGAATCCCCATTCATACTGTGGGAGTTCAGTGTGTGGAGAATCCCCAGAGTGTGAATGGGGATCACTGGAAACATACACACACACAGGAAATCCCCATCCATACTGTGGGAGTTCAGTGTGTACAGAATCCCCAGAGTGTTAATGGGAATCACTGGAAACACACACACACATGGAATCCCCATTCATACTGTGGGAGTTCAATGTAGAGAATCCCCAGAGTGTGAATGGGGATCACTGGAAACACACACAGACACATGGAATCCCCATTCATACTGTGGGATGCAGTGTGCACAGAATCCCCAGAGTGTGAATGGGGATCACTGGAAACATACACACACATGGAATCCCCATTCATACTGTGGGAGTTCAGTGTGTACAGAATCCCCAGAGTGTGAATGGGGATCACTGGAAAAACATACACACATGGAATCCCCATTCATACTGTGGGAGTTCAGTGTAGAGAATCCACAGAGTGTGAATGGGAATCACTGGAAAAACACACACACACACATGGAATCCCCATTCATACTGTGGGAGTTCAGTGTGTACAGAATCCCCAGAGTGTGAATGGGGATCACTGGAAACACACACAGACACATGGAATCCTCATTCATACTGTGGGAGTTCAGTGTGTACAGAATCCCCAGAGTGTGAATAGGGATCACTGGAAACACACACACACATGGAATCCCCATTCATACTGTGGGAGTTCAATGTAGAGAATCCCCAGAGTGAATGGGGATCACTGGAAACACACACACACACATGGAATCCCCATTCATACTGTGGGAGTTCAGTGTAGAGAATCCACAGAGTGTGAATGCGAATCACTGGAAAAACACACACACACACATGGAATCCCCATTCATACTGTGGGAGTTTAGTGTGTACAGAATCCCCAGAGTGTGAATGGGGATATCTGGAAACACACACACACACACATGGAATCCCCATTCATACTGTGGGAGTTTAGTGTGTACAGAATCCCCAGAGAGTGAATGGGGATCACTGGAAACACACACACACACAGGGAATCCCCATTCATACTGTGAGAGTTCAGTGTGTACAGAATCCCCAGAGTGTGAATGGGGATCACTGAAAACACTCACACACATGGAATACCCATTCATACCGTGGGAGTTCAGTGTTTACAGAATCCCCAGAGTGTGATTGGGGATCACTGGAAACAGACACACACACATGGAATCCCCATTCATACTGTGGGAGTTCAGTGTACAGAATCCCCAGATTGTGAATGCGGATCACTGGAAACACACAAACACATGGAATCCCCATTCATACTGTGGGAGTTCAGTGTGTGGAGAATCCCCAGAGTGTGAATGGGGATCACTGGAAACATACACACACACAGGAAATCCCCATCCATACTGTGGGAGTTCAGTGTGTACAGAATCCCCAGAGTGTTAATGGGAATCACTGGAAACACACACACACAGGAAATCCCCATTCATACCGTGGGAGTTCAGTGTGTACAGAATCCCCAGAGTGTGAATGGGGATCACTGGAAACACACACACACATGGAATCCCCATTCATACTGTGGGAGTTCAGTGTGTACAGAACCCCCAGAGTGTGAATGGGGATCACTGGAAACATACACACGCACATGGAATCCACATTCATACTGTGGGAGTTCAGTGTGTACAGAATCCCCAGAGTGTGAATGGGGATCACTGGAAAAACACACACACACACATGGAATCTCCATTCATACTGTGGGAGTTCAGTGTGTACAGAATCCCCAGAGTGTGAATGGGGATCACTGGAAACACACACACACATGGAATCCCCATTCATACTGTGGGAGTTCAAGTGCACAGAATCCCCAGAGTGTGAATGGGGATCACTGGAAACACACACAGACACATGGAATCCCCATTCATACTGTGGGATGCAGTGTGCACAGAATCCCCAGAGTGTGAATGGGGATCACTGGAAACATACACACACATGGAATCCCCATTCATACTGTGGGAGTTCAGTGTGTACAGAATCCCCAGAGTGTGAATGGGGATCACTGGAAAAACATACACACATGGAATCCCCATTCATACTGTGGGAGTTCAGTGTAGAGAATCCACAGAGTGTGAATGGGAATCACTGGAAAAACACACACACACACATGGAATCCCCATTCATACTGTGGGAGTTCAGTGTAGAGAATCCACAGAGTGTGAATGGGGATCACTGGAAACACACACACACACAGGGAATCCCCATTCATACTGTGAGAGTTCAGTGTGTACAGAATCCCCAGAGTGTGAATGGGGATCACTGAAAACACTCACACACATGGAATACCCATTCATACCGTGGGAGTTCAGTGTTTACAGAATCCCCAGAGTGTGAATGGGGATCACTGGAAACATACACACACACATGGAATCCCCATTCACACTGTGGGAGTTCAGTGTGTACAGAATCCCCAGAGTGTGAATGGGGATCACTGGAAACACACACACACACATGGAATCCCCATTCATACTGTGGGAGTTCAGTGTACAGAATCCCCAGAGTGTGAATGGGGATCACTGGAAACACACACATGGAATCCCCATTCATACTGTGGGAGTTCAGTGTGTACAGAATCCCCAGAGTGTGAATGGGGATCACTGGAAACATACAGATGGAATCCCCATTCGTACTGTGGGAGTTCAGTGTGTACAGAATCCCCAGAGTGTGAATGGGGATCACTGGAAACACACACACACATGGAATCTCCATTCGTACTGTGGGAGTTCAGTGTGTACAGAATCCCCAGAGTGTGAATGGGGATGACTGGAAACACACACACACACACATGGAATCCCCATTCATACTGCGGGAGTTCAGTGTGTACAGAATCCCCAGAGTGTGAATGGGGATCACTGGAAACACACACACACACATGGAATCTCCATTCATACTGTGGGAGTTCAGTGTGTACAGAATCCCCAGAGTGTGAATGGGGATCACTGGAAACACACACACACACATGGAATCCCCATTCATACTGCGGGAGTTCAGTGTGTACAGAATACTTTGCTAACCACTCTCTCAATATGTCCTGCCACCTTCAGGGACCTATGCACATTAACTCCCAGGTCCCTCTGTCTCTGCACACTCTTTAAAACTGTGCCATTAAGTGTATATTGCCTCTCCCTGTTCCTTCTGCCAAAACGCATCACCTCACACTTCTCTGTATTAAATTCCATCTGCCACTTGTCTGCCCATTCTGCTAGCCTTTCTTTGTCCTGTTGTAGTCGATTGGTATCATCCTCACTGTTTGCCATACCCCCGAGTTTGGTGTCATCAGCAAATTTAGAAATTCTATTCAATATTGCAATATCCAGATCATTTATATATGTCAAAAAAAGCAGTGGCCCAGCACTGACCCTTGGGGAACACCACTGTCCACCATCCTCCAGTCTGATAAACAGCCATTTACCACAACTCGCTGTGTTTTGTCCTTAAGCCAATTCCTTATCCAAGCTGCCACTGACCCACCTATTCCATGAGCCTCAATTTTGTTAACCAGCCTTCTATGTGGTACTTTGTCAAGCGCCTTCCTAAAATCCATGTAGACAACATCCATTGTATTCCCTTCATCAATCCTCCCTGTAACTTCATCAAAAAATTCAATTAGATTAGTCAAACACGATCCGCCTTTTACAAATCCGTGTTGGCTCTCCTTAATTAGCTTAAACCTCTCCAAATGCCCGTTATATCCAGGAATATTTAGGACCCAATCCTGCCCTTTTTTGAGCCAGGTCTCCGTTATCGCCACGACACCATATTTCCATGTGGCTATCTGCACCTGCAGCTCACCAACCTTATTTACCACGCTTCGAGCCTTTACACACATGCACTGTAAACCTATCTTAGACCTTCTTGTATTCTCTCTTAGTCTGATCCCATCTATTCCCTTACTCTGTCTTACTATAATGCTCTCTGTCTCTCCCAATCCTTTGTTTCTCCTTTCTAATGCTACATCCTGGTGCCCATCCCCCTGCCAAATTAATTTAAACCCTCCCCAACAGCACCAACTTCTCGACTCTCCAGCCAGGGGGAAAAAACCTCTCAATCCCCCCTCAGAATCTTATGTTTCAATGAGATCACCTCTCATTCTTCTAAATTCCAGAGAGTATCGGCCCAATCTACTCAATCTCTCCTCATAGGACAAGCCTCTCATCCCAGGGATTAATCTAGTGAACCTTTGTTGCACCGCCTCTAAGGCATGTATGTCCTTCCTCAGATAAGGAGACAAAGGGGTAGAAATTAGGTCGCGCCCCATTTGGGGCGCAAATATCGTCCGGGCGCAAATATTAGCGCCTGGCGCTAATTATCGGCACTGACAGGAAACTTCACTTTTACCGCCCCGGGAGGTGAGTGGAGCGCTAAATTAGGCGCTGCACACCTCTCTTAAGGCGCAAAGGCCAAGGAGTGAGGCGCTAACTCAGCGCACGAGCGCAGCGCAGCTGCTGCCAGTTAGCGAGGGAACACAGACACAATGGCGCCGGACACTTCTTAAAGTGGGGGGGGCCACTTGCTCCCCAGCCACACCCTGCTCATTGCAGCCTTGAATCTCAGCCTGGAGAGACCTGTAATCCATTTTGCTGCCAAGCATGGAGAGGGTGAGAGAACGCGCTCATCGCTTCACCGAGCGGGCCTTGGATGCTCTGGTTGACGCAGTGGAGCGCAGACGATGCATGCTGTTCCCGGAGAGTGGCAGGAGGCCTTTGCCACGCGAGTTCAGAAGAGTGTGGAGGGAGGTGGCTCAGAGCGTCTCCTCCAGGAGCATGGTGCCCAGGACCCATGTTCAATGCCGCAAAAAGTTCAACGACCTCACTCGGGTCGTCAGGGTGAGTGGCTTTTTCTCAATACCTCTCCATCCCTCCATCTCAACCTCACTCTATGGCCAGAGGGTCTTAAAACCCCAATGCACAACACTCATCCAACACCTATGGCCCTTTCATCAAACACACACACACATTCCACACTTTGCATACAGTAAGGGCTATTCACCTATGGGAGGCACATCAGGCAAGACCATGGCTGCATACAGTAAGGGCTATTCACCTATGGGAGGCACATCAGGCAAGACCATGGCTGTATATTTACTCAGATGCTGTCCTTTTTCTTGCAGGCTAAGCTGGCTCATAATCGGAGACAGCAGCAACGGACGGGTGGAGGGCGGCTTCAGCTGAAACCCCTCAGCGATCTGGAGGAGCGCGTCCACAGGATTGTGGCAAGCCGGGTGATCGGTCCCGTCGCCACTGGAGACGCCGACCCCGTTGTGGACAGCAATGGTAAGGTCATCACCTTTTTGTCCTCTGTCCTTCCACTTGTCCCTCACAATACCAGCCTTTGACACTTTCAATCCAACTTGCTAACTCGCTGCACTTATTCCTCCCTTACTGCCACCCTGTCCTCACGCTAAAGCCACTCTTGTACCTCCCTGCTTTCAGATGGTGATTCACCAGCTGAGGAGACGGGCCCTGAAGCTGCCACTGGGAGTGATGCTGCAGCTGAGGAGGAAGAGGAAGCCGGAGCATCAGTGCCACCCTCTCCCGAGGAAGCCCATGCCCACACTGGGAACACGCCTTCCCCGGAGGGGAGCAGGGGGGAAGGGGCTGATGATGGTGAAGCTCCAGGACCCAGCGGGCTGCAGCAACGCCATGGGGGGGGGAGGGAAGAACGGGAGCCTTCTCCCCAGAGGGAGAGTATGCCAGACACTCCTACTGCAATGGACGCAGAGGAGGAGCGGCTGATTGCAGAAATGAACAGCCAGGCGGTGGGCATGCACACTGAGCTCATGGGTGCAGCGGGAAGGGTGCCCGAATGCATTGAGTCACTGGCAAGGAGTGTGGAGCACTTCGCTGTAGCACAGGTGGATGCCACACTAAAGCTTAGTGCTGCAATTCAGTCACTGGCTGCCAGGAACCCATCTGAGACTGCTCTCATGCAGACTCAGATTGAGGCCACGCGAGCACTGACTGCTGCCATCCTCGATGGTTCGTGCACATGTCCCCGGGGCTGTCACCGCGCCGCAGCAGGCCAGCAATCTGTTCTCCGGCAAATTGCTCCGGATGCTGAAGTGCTGCCCCGTGGGAGTGCCAGTGTGTCGGGCGAGCAGGGAGTTGCTGTCCTCTCTCACGATGACAGCATTCCTGCTGCCAACACTGTCACTTCTCCACTGCACTTGCCACCGCCTGTAGGACAGACTGCTGCCGCCCATGCAGAGTTGGTGCAGTCTGCAGCCGGGCCCTCCAGGCCCAGAAGTGGTCGAGGCCGTCCTTCAGGGGCATCTGCAGTGTCAGGGTCTGACGAGCAGCAGCCTTCCACCAGCCTTGCTGCAGCCACTGAGGTCCCATTACGGAGGAGCAGTAGGGTTAGAAGGGGGGAAGTGCGCAAGGGAAGGAGATCACCCTCGAAGGGCAAAAAGTAGGAGGTGTGCCAAAATGCTGGTCATTTTTTTATTAAAGGCCGAGGTTCATGGTCCAACTTTTGTTTAGTGTTTTGGACATTATCTCCAGGTTGTGAGAACCAGTTATGTTATTGACTGTTTTTTTGTGTTTATTTCTATGAGTTTGTCATGAGGAATTGACACACACAGAGTTTGTAAAATAAATAAGTTTCTGTATTCAAAATATACATGGCTGGTGGCTGGAATTATTGGTGCCTTGGCCGGCTTAGGGGTTGCGTGCTGGGTTGATTAGTGTTTGTAGCAATGGCAGGGGCCCTAGAAGCGGCTTGCTATTAGTCGTTGACGGACGGCCCTTGCAGTTTGACCATTGTGGGCCTGCCCTCCCGCCTTGGTGCTGCTGATGATCATCGTCCTCGTCCTGTTCCTCCTCTTCCTCCTCCTCCTCTGGTGGTGCTACAAGGCCTGGTGGCATTGGCTGGGTCCTGAGGATTGCCATGTTGTGCAACATGCAGCACACGACTACGAAGTTCGAAACTTGCTCAGGCGAGTACTGCAGGGCTCCTCCGGAATGGTCCAGACAGCGGAACCGTTGTTTCAGCACGCCGATTGTGCGCTCAATAATGTTCCTGGTTGCTTGATGGCTTTCATTGTACCGCAGCTCAGCAGGGGTGTTTGGCGTACGGAGCGGTGTCATCAGCCAGGTGCTCAATGCGTACCCCTTGTTCCCCAGAAGCCAACCAATTGGCTGATGCGGTGCCTCGAAAAGTTCTGCCACAGTAGTCTGGCGCAGGATGAAAGCATCGTGGCAGCTGCCCGGATAGTGGGCATTGACAGCGAGTATCACCTGTCTGTGGTCACAGACCAACTGCACATTCAAGGAATGGAACCCCTTTCTGTTCCTGAATTCCTCTGCATTCTCTCGCGGAGCACGCAAAGCCACATGCGTGCAGTCAATGGCGCCCTGCACCATGGGGAAGCCCGCTACCCTCGCAAAGCCCATAGCACGGTCACGCTGCTTGTCTGGGGTCATAGGGAAAGAGATGAAGTCTCGTCTCCTTCTGAAGAGGGCATTGGTGACCTGCCGGATGCAGCGATGCACCGCAAACTGGGAGATATTGGCGAGGTCCCCAACAGCAGCTTGGAATGAGCCAGTGGCGTAGAAGTTCAAAGCCACTGTGACCTTCACTGCCACCGACAGAGACGTCCTGGACCTCAGCTGAGGCTGCAGATCTGGCTGCAGCAGGTGGCAGAGCTCAGTGACCACCTCCTTGCTGAATCGCAGCCTTCGCAAACACAGCTCCTCGGACATATGGATGTAGGAGAGCTGTTCACGATATACCCTGGGAGGGTAAGCTCTCCTGTACATGCACCTGATGGCCCTCCTCCGTCTGGCCATCATTGCCACTCTCTGTCTGCGTCTCACTATCCTCCGATTCAGCTGGAGCAGGACGACGCCCCCAATCATTGCAGCCCACATATTCTCTTTGCCAGAAAAGTAATGAGGTACAGCAACTAAAGTAGCAACAAAGTTAGGATGAATAGGCAAAACTACCTCACAAAGCGTGGAGTCAATGTAGAAGTCTCTCTCTCTCTCTCTCCGAATCTCTCTCTCTCTCTCAGAACGAGTGGTGCATAAATGTCGACCACAGAAAAAGACAGGAAGAGGCCCCCTTTAAATAGCGCCCCCCCCCAGCCCCACACCGATTGATAACGTTCCAGTCTTCCGGTCGTTGGAAGCGCCAGGCGGTAAGGCAGGGGGCGCCACTCAATTTCCGCTCCGGGGCGCCCCAAGGGCGTTGCACCATGGAATGACGTCACAATCTGCGCGCGCAGGTGGTCGCAGCGGTAAGTTTTAGCGCCGCCGCACAATCTCAAGTTAAGTTCTCGAGCGGCGCAAACAGCGCTGCGCCCGGGCGTTAGCGGCTTAACGCCCCATTAGCGCCCTCTTAAGGCGCTAACGGGAGGCGCAACCAAGTGAATTTTTACCCCAAAAGCTCCAGGTGTGGTCTCACCAAGGCCCTGTACAATTGTAGCAAGACTTCCTCACTCTTATACTCCAACCCCTTGCAATAAAGGCCAACATGCCATTTGCCTTCCTAATTGCTTGCTGTACCTTCATGCTAACTTTGTGTTTCCTGTACGAGGACACCTAAATCTCTCTGAACTCCAACATTTAATAGTTTCTCACCGTATAAAAAATATTGTTTTTCGATAGTTCTGACCAAAGTGAATAACCTCATATTTCCCCACATTATACTGCATCTGCCACCTTATTGCCCACTCACATATCCTGTCTATATCCCTTTGCAGACTCTTTAGAATCATAGAGTTATACAGCACAGAAAGAGGCCCTTCGGCCCATCGTGTCCGCGCCGGCCATCAAGCCCTGTCTATTCTAATCCCAGTTTCCAGCACTTGGTCCATAGCCTTGTATGCTATGGCGTTTCAAGTGCTCATCTAAATGCATCTTGAATGTTGTGAGGGTTCCTGCCTCTACCACCCTTTCAGGCAGTGAGTTCCAGATTCCAACCACCCTCTGGGTGAAAAAGTTTTTCCTCAAATCCCCTCTAAACCTCCTGCCCCTTACCTTGAAACTATGCCCCCTGGTTATTGACCCCTCTACTAAGAGGAAAAGTTCCTTTCTATCTACCCTATCTATGCCCCTCATAATTTTGTACAACTCAATCAGATCCCCCCTCAGCCTTCTCTGCTCGAAGGAAAACAACCCTAGCCTGTCCAGTCTCTCTTCATAGCTGTAGCGCTCCAGCCCAGGTAACATCCTGGTGAATCTCCTCTGCACCCTCTCCAATGCAATCACATCCTTCCTATAGTGTGGCGACCAGAACTGCACACAGTATTCCAGCTGTGGCCTAACTAGCGTTTTGCTTTGTGTTCTCCTCACAGCTTATTATCCCTCCTAGCTTTGTGTCGTCAGCAAACTTGGATACATTGCACTCGGTCCCTTCATCAAAGTCATTGATATAGATTGTAAATAGCTGAGGCCCAAGCACTGATCCTTGCAGCACCCCACTAGTTACAGCCTGCCAAACGGAAAATGACCCATTTATCCCCACTCCCTAATTTCTGCCCATTAACCAATCCTCTATCCGTGCTAATATATTACCCCAAACCCCATGAGCCCATATCTTGCGTAGCAACCTTTTATGTTGCACCTTATCGAATGCCTTTTGGAAATCCAAATATACTACATCCATTGGTTCCCCTTTATCTACCCTGCTAGTTACATCCTCAAAAAACTCCAATAAATTTGTTAAACACGATTGACCTTATAAAACCATGTTGACTCTGCCTAATCATGTTATTATTTTCTCAGTGTCCTGTTACCACTTCCTTAACAGTGGATTCCAGCATTTTCCCGACAACTGATGTCAGGTTAACTGGCCTGTAGTTCCCTGTTTTCTCTCTCCCTCCTTTCTTGAATAGCGGTGTTACATTTGCTACCTTCCAATCCGCTGGGACTGTTCTAGAATCTGGGGAATTTTGGAAGATCACAACCAATGCATCCACTATCTCTGCAGCCACCTCTTTTAGAACCCTCAGATGTAGGCCGTCAGGTCATTGGGATTTGTCGGATTTTAGTCCCATTAGTTTCTCAAGTACTTTTTCTCTGCTGATAATAATTACTTTAAGTTCCTCACTCTTATTAGCCCCTTGGTTCCCCACTATTTTGGGTCTGCTTTTTGTGTCTTCTACTATGAAGACAGATATACAATATTTGTTTAAAATCTCTGCCATTTTCTTGTTCCCCAATATAATTTCTCTTGTCTCAGCCTCTAAGGGACCAATGTTTACTTTTGCTTCTCTCTTCCTTTTTACTTACTTGTAGAAACACTTACAATCTGTTTTCATATTTCTTGCTAGTTTACTCTCATTCTATTTTCACGTACTTGAAGAGGACTAATGTGCAATGAAATGGGAAAAAGCTGGAGTGTGGGACTACATGGGATAGGAGCAGGAGTAGGCCATACGGCCCCTTGATCCTGCTCCACCATTCAATAAGATCATGACTGATCTTTGAACTCAACTCCACTTTCCTACCCGCTCCGATTATCCCTTGATTCCCTTAATATTCAAAAATCTATCGATCTCAGCCATGAAAATACTCAACGACTGAGCATCCACGGCCTTCTGGGGTAGAGAATTCCAAAGATTCACAACCCTCTCATCTCAGTCCTAAATGACCTACCCTTATCCTGAGACTATGCCCCCTAGTTCTAGACACTCCAGCCAGGGGAAGCAGCCTCTCAGCATCTACCCTGTCAAGCCCTCTCAGAATCTTATATGTTTCAATGAGATCACCTCTCATTCTTCTAATCTCCAGAGAGTATAGGCTCAATCTCTCATCATAGGACAACCCTCACATCCCAGGAATCAATCTAGTCAACCTTCGTTGCACCCTCTCTAAGGCAAGTATATCCTTCCTTCGGTACAGAGACCAAAACTGTACACAGAACTCCAGGTGTGGCCTCACCAAAGCCCTGTACAATTGTAGTAAGGCTTCCTTACTCTTGTATTCCAACACCCTTGCAATGAAGGCCAACATGCCATTTGCCTTCCTAATTGCTTGTTGTACCTGCATGCTAACTCTCTGTGATTTGTGTTCGAGGAAACCCAAATCCCTCTGAACAACAACATTTCATAATGTCTCACCATTTAAAAAATATTCTGTTTTTCTATTCTTCCGACCAAAGTGAATAACCTCACATTTCTCCACATTATACTCCATCTGCCACCTTCTTGCCCACTCACTTAACCTGTCCATATCCCTTTGCAGACTCTTTGTGTCCTGCTGGTGGGTGGCTGCTCATTATCCTCGGTGTGATTTAATCCCCTTTCCCACTGAATACTGCGGACGGACAGGCTCACCTTGGCAACGGAATGGTCATTGTGACATCACTTTCTAAACAAGAGCCCACAAGACAATGGGTTCTCAATAAATGTTAAAGGGATTCAACGCTCTGAAGTTACACTGTGAATAAAGGAAATAAAATGCTGATCAGTAATGGCTGAAGATAATGATTTCTCTCTGTGGAATGTGCTTGCACACATTAAGAATGATGAGATTTGTACACACACACACAGCAAACACTTTGTGAGGCTCTTTTCAGTTGTTGCAATGAAGTAGGGTGGGCATTAGGACCCTGCGGCCGCCCATCCGGCGGTGCTGTGAGGTCACGGTTCCAGGCTCTGTCTCACCCAATCAGTGGGTCCCGCCAAAGCTCAATAGAAAATACTGCAGCAAAAACAATCCTGAACATTCACAAACTGGGAACAATCGGCACAGCACAACACAAGTGTGAATCAGTAAACTTTAACACACAGAGTCTGTCACTAATTAGTACAAAGTGCAGGGCACTATTGCTCACCTTCAGTCCTGTCCCTCAATCCCAGCTCATCTCTGGGGAATTGTTACAAGGTTCACCCCGTCCTTTCAACACAGATATTACCCACATAATCCCACATCAATTAGACATTGCACACAGCTTCTGACAGTTATTAACAAGACTAGACCGATGCTTCAAGACATTAAATAAATAAATCAATCAATCATCCCATCCCATCTCATCCCGATGGATAAAACCTCAGACGGTTCCTTAGTTAGAATTCCTCTGGTTCCTCACCATATATGTGTCAGGATACTGAAACCCAGCTTTCTCACAGTCCACTCCTGGAGGCCCCACTCCCTGAGCCTACAACCTTCAGCAGGGTCAGTGCTGGAGTTCCGCAGCGGGAGTGATCCCAGAGTAACTGTCGGATTCGCACCCCGTGGATATTCCGGGTCGTGTATTTTGAGTTATCCTGGTGTCTAACACGCACACATCAATAAAACAGGGAATTCCTGGAAACATGCTGCAGGTCCTTCTTTATCTGGAGATCAAATGTCTGTTGTATAATTGTACCAGCAGTTAACAGGCTCCTGTGAACTCCTCCCTCTGCTATTTTAATGCAGACTTTAACCAATTCATTTTAAACGGGTTTATTTTAAATGAGCTAACACCTGCCTTAAAATCGTAGACTCAGGACTGTCTCACACACACATATTAAATCTTCGTGGAATAATTACCAGTAATTTTTAGACTGGAAACTTAACCCTGCCGGTTCACTTTCAGTCAGGAACAGATCGCAGTTTGACACCAATCTCTGATTTGACAGCACGTTTCCAGCATTCACCGTTGTTCTTCCTGACTCTAAACACAGTTGTAAAGGAGCCTTCTGTTCCGTGCCCAGGAGCTCTGACCCATGGGAGAGAGCGGCTGGGACACATTCCATATCAGCCTCAAGATTAAAGGGATATAGGTCTGCAAAGGGATATAGATAGACTAAGTAAGTGGGGAGTAAGGTGGCAGATGGAGTATAATGTAGGGAAATGTGAAGTTGTTCACTTTGGTAGGAAGAATAGAAAAATAGAATATATTGTGAATGGTGAGAAACTTTCAAATGTTGGTGTTCAGAGAGATTTGGGTGTCCTCGTGCAAGAAACACAGAAAGCTAGCATGCAGGTACAGCAAGCAATAAGGAAGGCAAATGGCATGTTGGCCTTTATTGCAAGGGGTTGGAGTATAAGAGTAAGGAAGTCTTGCTACAATTGTACAGGGCCTTGGTGAGACGACACCTGGAGTACTGTGCAGTTTTGGTCTCCTTATCTGAGGAAGGATATATATGCCTTGGAGGCGGTGCAACGAAGGTTCACGAGATTGATTCCTGGGATGAGAGGGCTGTCCTATGATGAGAGATTGTGCAGAATGGGCCTATACTCTCTGGAGTTTAGAAGAATGAGAGGTGATCTCACTGAAACATACAAGATTCTGAAGGGGATTGACAGGGTAGATGCTGAGAGGTTGTTTCCCCTGGCTGGAGTGTCTAGAACTAGGGGGCATAGTCTCAGGATAAGGGGTAGGCCATTTAAGACTGAGATGAGGAGGAATTTCTTCACTCAGAGTGTTGTGAATCTTTGGAATTCTCTGCCCCAGAGGGCTGTGAATGTTCAGTCTTTGAGTATATTCAAGGCTGAGATAGATAGATTTTTGGACTCTAGGGGAATCAAGGGATATGGAGATCGGGCGGGAAAGTAGAGTTGAGGTGGATGATCAGCCATGATCTTATTGAATGGTGGAGCAGGCTCGAGGGGCCGTGTGACCTACTCCTGCTCCTAATTCTTATGATCTTTTCTTACGTTCTTAATCTGCCCGGCAACTTTCCTTTCAGTGAAGAGAGACGAGAAAGACCAAAGTGCCATTTGCCCCTCTCAGTGTGGCCCTGAAGGACTGTGTCCAGGCTGTAGTTCTGTTCCCGCCGTACGATCCTCCCCCCAGATTGTCCTTTCTGAGCTCCAGCCAGGTGATGCTAAACACTCAGGTGGGAACGACAAAAATCCACAACAATGTGTTTAAAGCAAAGTTGATTTATTTGATATATATCCAGAAATTTAAACTCCAGCCCAGTTACAGGGGTTATTAACATCAGCAGAAACAAACTCCAGCTGTCAGTGTGAACACGATTCAGTTCAGGATGTAAATAACAGCAGAATCCAACACCTGCAGTCACTTGTGAACTCGCTGGTGTTTCAGTAGGTCGGATGAATGAGTGAATCCCTTCCCACACTCAGAGCAAGTGAACGGCCTCTCCCCAGTGTGAACTCGCTGGTGTGTCAGCAGGCTGGATGACTGAGCGAATCCCTTCCCACACTCAGAGCAGGTGAACGGCCTCTCCCCGGTGTGACTACGCTTGTGACTCAACAGGTCAGAGGATCGGCTGAAGCCTCGTCCACACACAGAACACATGTACGGTTTCTCCCCGCTCTGAACGGTGCTTTCTGCTTCCATGCTCAAAGGTCCTGATGAATCGAGTGACTCTGTCAGATCTTGAAGTGATGTTTGGTTTGAGCTTCCTGTCTGCAAATCCTCCCCTTCTAACACCCTGTAAAATTAATTTAAAACAGGAAAAAGGGAGGGTGAGAGAGAACCCACAAAAACACAAGGCAGGTTGTGAAATTGAGCTGAATGAATCTGGGAATTTGTGGGGCCGGCACTAGAAAAAAGTGACCATGAAAGCTGCCGGATTGTCGTAAAAACCCAACTGGTTCACTAATGTCCGGTCTGGGCCTACACAAGACTTTGGCCTCTATGGGAGGAGAGAGAGCGAGGTGGGAGGGGGAGGGGTGAAGGAGAGCGACTTTATACATCTGTAACTCGACTAGAACTTTGACAGCACCTCCCAAACACGTGGCATCCACCACCTAGAAGGACAAGGGCAGCAGGTGCATGGGAACACCATCACCTCCCAGTTCCCCTCCAAGTCACACACTATCCTGACTTGGGCATATATCGCCGTTCCTACATGGTCGCTGGGTGAAAATCCTGGAACTCCTCACCTAACAGCATTCTGAGAGTACCTTCACCACACAGACTGCAGAGGTTCAAGAAGAAGGCCCAGCATCACCTTCTCAATGGGCAACTGGGGACTGGCAATATATGCTGGCCTTGCTAGTGACACCCACATCAAATTAATTTAAAAATTCTGTATATATAAAATGGATTGAAAGCCTCTACAGAAATACTTGTTCCAAAAATGATAATCTTTTACACTGTACGGACAGTGTCTGTTTAGCAACTTAATCTCCCCTAGAATCCACCTCCCTTCACAGTCCCACATTGGAAATTGTTGGGTCCCACTGGGCTCAGAAGTACTGGGGGTTAAATCCAGCAGCTTCTCCCCCCTCTCCACTCCAGCTCAAACTGATGCAACAAGAAAGTCCTGCACAGGAGGCCAGGGAGCGAGTTCCACATCCACCGCCCACCCTGATGCTAACCGGCTCTGAATTGCTCCCTCTGCTGCATAAATGAAAGTTGTTGTGTTTCTTGTCTGGGGGAGGCGCTGCACCCTGGGGTTAATGGTGCCAGGGCCCTGGTCGCACGTCCGCCGGCTCTGACTCCAGGCCTGAGACCCACACTCGGTGTTGCTGAGGGATTCAAACCCTGGGACTGTACATGGGGATTCCAACCCTGGGACTGTACATGGGGATTCCAACCCTGGGACTGTACATGGGGATTCCAACCCTGGGACTGTACATGGGGATTACAACCCTGTGACTGTACATGGGGATTCTAACCCTGGGACTGTACATGGCGATTCTAACCCTGGGACTGTACATGGCGATTCTAACCCTGGGACTGTACATGGGGATTCTAACCCTGGGACTGTACATGGTGATTCTAACCCTGGGACTGTACATGGGGATTCCAACCCTGGGACTGTACATGGGGATTCTAACCCTGGGACTGTACACGGGGATTCCAACCTTGGGACTGTACATGGGGATTCCTCCCCTCCCTCTTCTCCCCTGAAGGTGCTGACTCTGGCTGGGTTCAGTTCTGCACTCACTGGTTCCCCTCTCTCTCCTCCCCTGAAGGTGCTGACTCTGGCTGGGTTCAGTTCACTCAGTGGTTCCTCTCCCTCTCCTCCCCTGAAGGTGCTGACTCTGGCTGGGTTCAGTTCACTCACTGGGACCCTGAAGCCACGTCCCCTCGTGGCTACTTTACAAAGATGGCCACGCATGCGCTCTACCGCTCGATGATGCAAGATAGCGACGCAAAAAACCTCAGCGCTCCTTTACAAAGATGGCCGCCGTTAACCCGGGGCTGTTCCTGGGAAAAAGCCTCCGAGCTGCAAACGCGGAACCTGCAGGTTCTCATTCGGGGAATGCGGCCTACAACAGGTGTTTATGAAGCTCATCCGCCGGATGCTTTACCTCTCTGCGCCCCGCTGATTCGTAATCGGCCTAATAACCGTGACTGCCGCTGACGTCCGCTCCGTGCACTCGCCCGGCTCTGATCACAGTGACACTGCGCATGCTCCAAATACAGGCGGGCACTGCGCCTGCGCACTGGGCTCCTCCAGCGTGAATGGGGCACATTCTCCCCCGCGGTGCATGCTGGGGAACATTGAAAGACCCAAATAGTGAATGGAGAATGAGTTTCTGTGATCCCATTGAGAGAAAATTCATCAATAATTCACACAGAAACCCAAGTACACGGGCACTCTGCCATGGTTCAGTCTTGGATGTGATTAATAACAGAATCCAAACCCCTGCAGTCACATGTGAACTCACTGGAGTCTCAGCAGGTGGGGTGAATTTCTTCCCACACACAGGATATTGAAACAGCCTCTCTCCAGAATCAATGCGCTGATCGTGCATCAGCTGCTTTGAACTTGAAAAGATTTTCTCACTGTCAGAGTATTTACATAAGAACATAAGAAGTAGGAGCAGGAGTAGGCCATATGGCCCCTCGGGCCTGCTCCGCCATTCAATAGGATCATGGCTGATCCGAACCTAGACTCACGTCCACTTCCCTGTCCGCTCCCCATAACCCTTAATTCCCTTATCAGCTAGGAAACTGTCTATCTCCGTTTTAAATTTATTTAATGTCGCAGCTTCCACAGCTCTCTGAGGTAGCAAATTCCATAGATTTACTACCCTCTGAGTGAAGAAGTTTCTCCTCATCTCAGTTTTGAAACGGCAGCCCCTTATTCTAAGAGTATGCCCCCTAGTTCTAGTCTCTCCCATCAGTGGAGACATCCTCCCCGCCTCCACCCGATCAAGCCCCCTCACAATCTTATATGTTTCGATAAGATCTCCTCTGATTCTTCTGAATTCCAATGAGTCGGGGCCCAACCTACTCAACCTTTCCTCATAAGTCAACCCCCTCATCTCCAGAATCAACCAAGTGAACCTTCTCTGAACTGCCTCGAGAGCAAGTATATCTTTTCTTAAATATGGAAACCAAAACTGTACGCAGTATTCCAGGTGTGGCCTCACCAGTACCTTGTATAACTGAAGCAAGACTTCCCTGCTTTTATACTCCATCCCCCTTGCAATAAAAGCCAAGATTCCATTGGCCTTCCTGATCACCTGCTGTTCCTGCATACTAACCTTCTGTGTTTCATGCACCAGGACCCCCAGATCCCTTTGTACTGTAGCACTTTGCAGTTTCTTTCCATTTAGATAATAACTTGCTCTTTGATTTTTTCTGCCAAAGTGCATAACCTCACACTTTCCAACATTATATTCCATCTGCCAAATTTCCGCCCACTCACTTAGCTTGTCTATGTCCTTTTGCAGGTTTTTTATGTCCTCCTCACTCACTGCTTTTCCTCCCATCTTTGTATCGTCAGCAAACTTGGATGCGTTGCACTTGGTCCCCTCCTCCAAATCGTTAATATAGATTGTAAAGAGTTGGGGTCCCAGCACTGACCCTTGCGGAACACCACTAGTTACTGATTGCCAACCTGAGAATGAACCATTTATCCCAACTCTCTGTTTTCTGTTCGATAGCCAATCTTCCACCCATGCCAGTATATTACCCCCAATCCCGTGATTTTTTATCTTGTGCAGTAATCTTTTGTGTGGCACCTTATCAAATGCCTTTTGGAAGTCCAAATACATTCAAAGCAACTGTTCTCAATGTGGACACTCTGGAGTGTCAACAGGTGGGGCAACAGAGTGAATCCCTTCCCACACGTGAAGTATCTAAACAGCCTCTCTCCGGTGTGACTGTACTGGTGTGTCAGTAAATGGGATGATCGATTGAATCACTTTCCACATACAGAGCAGTGAACGGATTCTCCCCATTACGAACATGTTAATGTGGTAATAGGTGAGATGAGCAACTGAATCACCTTCCACATTCAGCAGGTGAATGGCCTCTCAAGGTATGAACTCGCTGGTGTGCCTTCGGCTCCCAGGAGCTTTTAGAGCTCTTCCCACAGTCAGAACATTTAAACGGTGTCTCCCCAGTGTGAACTCGCTGGTGTCTCAGCAGCTGGGATGGGTGAGTGAATCCCTTCCCACAGATGGAGCAGGTGAACGGCCTCTCCCCGGTGTGAACTTGCTGGACCGAGTGAAACACTTCCCAAAATAGGAGCAGGGAAATGGCCTCTCTCCAGTGTGAGCAGGCTGCTGATTTGTCAGATTCCCAGAGATTTTAAAGCTTTTCCCACAGTCAGAACATTTAAACGGTCTCTCATCAATGTTAACAAGCGGGTGTGTCAGCAGGTTGGATGTCTGACTGAATCCACCACACAGAGCAGGTGAACGGACTGTCCGCTGTGTGACTGCGCCAATGAACGTCCCACCTAGACGGGGAAGTGAATCCCTGCCCGCCGTCCCCACCTTTACCCGGTTTGCCCTCGGTTTGACGGTACACGTGCCTCGCCAGGACAGGTGATCGGCAGAATCTGGTCCACACACGGAACACGTGTGCGGCCTGTCCGTGCTGCGATCGCTGCTCTCTCCTTCCATGGGCAAAAGCCGATGATATTCAGGTCCTGAGGAATGGAGCGACTGTCAGATCCTGACCTGATGTTTGGTTTGAGCTTCCTGTCTGTAAATGCTCCAGGACTAACACCGTGTAAACGGAGTGTAGAAAGGGGGAGAAAGCTGTCTCATGTCCCCCTTTCCCAGCCCAGGGGCAGTGAAGCTGATTTTCAGGCCCAGCTGCTGCCCAGGTTGTCTGAAATACCCACAAGCCCCCGCGCTCCGGCCGCCGCTGACACTGCGCATGCGCCTCCTGGCCCCGCCCACTCACTGACCCGCGCATGCTCAGGACAACCGCTCGGGAGCCCACCGCCTGAGAGCCCGGATCACCGGCGGAAAGTGAGTTTTAGGAGGTTTTTTTAAATATACCGCGGAGAGCAGCGCGCGCGAGGAGATAAATCAAAACAAAATCCAAACCGGAGCGTCCGAGCGCCTCCTCCCTCCCCCGGCACCGAGCGGGCGGATCGAGCGACCGCAGCCCGACTGGGGCACGTGACCAATCCCGCCGCCGTGACTGACGTCCACTCCGACCAATACGGAAAGGGTGGGTGGAGCCTGGAGGACAGAGGCGGCGGCGGGTCCGCCAACCAATCAGGGAGCCCCAGAGGCGGGACTTCCGCCGCCTGCTCCCCTCGCTGCGGAGACAGGGGGAATGCAGCAGAGGGCGCTCTTCTGAATTTAGGCTCAGGCAGGTTGGAGCAGAGCAGAGGGAACTGACTCTGCACTGGGCTTCACTCTGGCATGGAGCAGAGCAGAGGGAATTGGACTCTGCACTGGGCTTCACTCTGGCATGGAGCAGAGCAGAGGGAACTGGACTCTGCACTGGGCTTCAATCTGGCATGTTGGAGCACAGCAGAGGGAACTGGACTCTGCACTGGGCTTCACTCTGGCATGTTGGAACAGAGCAGAGGGAACTGGACTCTGCATTGGGCTGTACTCCGCGCCGGGCTGTACTCCGCGCCGGGCTTCACTCCGCGCCGGGCTTCACTCCGCGCCGGGCTGTACTCCGCGCCGGGCTTCACTCCGCGCCGGGCTTCACTCCGCGCCGGGCTGTACTCTGCACCGGGCTTCACTCCGCGCCGGGCTGTACTCCGCGCTGGGCTTCACTCCCTCAGCACTACACTGGAGTGGCAGCCTCGAGTTTTGTGCTGAAGTCTCTGGATTGGGACTTCCACCCACAACTTTCTGACTCAGAGGCGAGAGTGCTACCGCTTGAGCCATGTCTGACAGTCTGTATCTAACCTGTGCTGTAATTTGCCCTGGGAGTATTTGAATCATAGAAAAGTTACGACAGCGAAGGAGGCCATTCAGCCCATCTTGTCCGTGCCGGCCGACAAAGAGCTATCCACTCTAATCCCACCTTCCAGCTCTTGGTCCGTAGCCTTGTAGGTTACGGCACTTCAAGTGCATATCCAAGTACTTTTTAAATGTGATGAGGGTTTCTGCCTCTACCACCCTTTCAGGCAGTGAGTTCCAGACCCCCACCACCCTCTGGGTGAAAAATTTTCCTCACCTCCCCTCTCATCCTTCTACCAACTACTTTAAATCTATGCCCCCCTGGTTTTTGACCCCTCTGCTAAGGGAAATAGGTCCTTCTTATCCACTCTATCTAGGCCCCTCATAATTTTATACACCTCAATTAAATCTCCCCTCAGCTCCTCTGTTCCTTGGAAAACAACCCCAGCCTATCCAATCTTTCCTCATAGCTAAAGTTTTCCAGTCCTGGCAACATCCTCGTAAATCTCCTCTGCACCCTCTCCAGTGCAATCACATCCTTCCTGAAATGTGGTGACCAGAACTGCACACAGTACTCAAGCTGTGGCCTAACCAGTGTTGTATACAGGTCTAGCATAACCTCCCTGCTCTTATATTCTATGCCTCGGCTAATAAAGGAAGGGAGAGAAGCAAAGCTGAAAATGGAGGGCTTGTTGCCCCTCCCCAAATGCATTACCTCACACTTTTCCGGATTGAATTCCATTTGCCACTTTTCTGCCCAACTGACCAGTTCATCGATATCTTCCTGCAGTCTAAAGCTTTCCTCCTCACTGTCAACCACACCGCCAATTTTTGTATCATCAGCAAATTTCTTCATCATGCCCCCCTACATTTAAGTCTAAATCATTATTATGTACTACAAAAAGTAAGGGACCCAGTACTGAGCCCTGTGGAACCCCACTGGAAACAGCTTTCCAGTCGCAAAATCTCCCCTCAACCATCACCCTTAGCTTCCTGCCACTGAGCCAATTTTGGATCCAATTTGCCACTCTCCCTTGGATTCCATGGGCTTTCACTTTTTTGATTGGCCAGAAAAAGCGGTAACCCTGAGGATTGGGAGCAGTTTAGGATTCAACAAAGGAGGACAAAGGGATTAATTAAGAAGGGGAAAATAGAATATGAAAGTAAGCTTGCAGGGAACATAAAAACTGACTGTAAGAGCTTCTATAGATATGTGAAGAGAAAAAGATTAGTGAAATCAAGTGTAGGTCCCTTGCAGTCAGAAGCGGGGGAAGTTATAATGGGGAACAAAGAAATGGCAGACCAATTAAATGCATATTTTGGTTCTGTCTTCACAAAGGAGGACACAAATAACTTCCAAGAGATGTTGGAGAAAATAGGGTCTGATGAAAGGGAGGAACTGAAAGAAATCAGTATTTGCAGGGAAATGGTGTTAGGGAAATTGACGGGATTGAAGGCCGATATATCCCCAGGGCCTGATAATCTACATCCTAGGGTACTTAAGGAAGTGGCCCTAGAAATAGTAGATGCATTGCTGATCATCTTTCAAAATTCTATAGACTCTGGAACAGTTCCCATGGATTGGAGGGTAGCTAATGTTACCCCACTATTCAAAAAGGGTGGTCGAGAGAAAGCGGGGAATTACAGACCGACATCGGTAAGCCTGACATCGGTAGTGGGGAAAATACTAGAGTCCATTATAAAGGATGTAATAGCTGAGCACTTGAAAAACAGTGACAGGATCGGACAAAGTCAACATGGATTTACAAAAGTAAATCGTGCTTGACTAATCTACTGGAATTTTTTGAGGATGTAACTGGGAAAATAGATAAGGGAGAACCAGTAGATGTGGTGTATTTGGACTTTCAAAAGGCTTTCGATAAGGTCCCGCATAAGAGATTAGCATGTAAAGTTAAGGCACATGGGATTGGGGGCAAGGTATTGACTTGGATAGAGAACTGGTTGGCGGACAGAAAGCAGAGAGTAGGAATTAATGGGTCTTTTTCCGAGTGGCAGGCAGTGACTAGTGGGGTACCACAGGGTTCGGTCCTTGGACCCCAGCTAATCACAATATACATTCATGATCTGGATAAGGGAACTAAATGTAATATCTCCAAGTTTGCAGATGACACAAAGCTGGGTGGGCGTGTGTGCTCCGAGGAGGATACTGAGAAACTCCAGGATGATTTGGACAGGTTGGGTGAGTGGGCAGAAGCGTGGCAGATGCAATATAACGTGGATAAATGCGAGGTTATCCACTTTGGTGTCAAAAACAGAAAGGCAGACTATTATCTGAATGGCAATAGATTGGGAGAAGGGGAAGTGCAACGAGACCTGGGTGTCCTTGTGCACCAGTCGCTGAAGGTAAGCATGCAGGTGCAGCAGGCGGTGAAGAAGGCAAATGGTATGTTGACCTTCATAGCGAAAGGGTTTGAGTGTAGGAACAGGGATGTCCTGCTGCAGTTGTACAGGGCCTTGGTGAGACCACACCTTGAGTACTGTGTACAGTTTTGGTCGCCTTATCTGAGGAAGGATGTTCTTGCCATGGAAGGAGTTCAGCGAAGATTCACAAGGCTGATACCTGGGATGGCAGGGATGACATATGAGGAGAGATTGGGTCGATTGGGCTTATACTCGCTGGAGTATAGAAGAATGAGAGGGGATCTCATCGAAACATATAAAATTCTGACAGGTCTGGACAAACTAGATGCAGGAAGAATGTTCCCGATGGTCAGAGAGTCCAGAACCAGTGGTCATAATCTAAGGATAAGGGGTAAGCCATTTAGGACAGAAATGAGGAAGAATTTCTTCACCCAGAGAGTGGTGAACCTGTGGAATTCTCTACCACAGAAGGTAGTTGAGGCCAAGTCATTAAATATATTCAAGAATGAGTTAGATATATTTCTTAAAGGTATCAAGGGATATGGGGAGAAGGCAGGTACAGGGTACTGAGTTTGGATGATCAGCCATGATCTCATCGAATGGCGGAGCAGGCTCGAGGGGCCGAATGGCCTACTCCTGCTCCTATCTTCTATGTTTCTCTGTTTGATCAGCCTGCCGTGTGGGACCTTGTCAAAAGCCCTGTTAAAATCCATGTAGACTACATCAAACGCACTACCCTCATCGACCCTCCTTGTTACCTCCTCAAAGAATTCAATCAAGTTAGTCAAACACGACCTGCCCTTAAAAAACCATATTGCATCCAACCTGCTGAAAAACCATCGAGTTCACACTGGGGAGAGGCCGTTCACCTGCTCTGAGTGTGGGAAGGGATTCACTCAGTCATCCACCCTGCTGACACACCAGCGAGTTCACACTGGGGAGAGGCCGTTCACCTGCTCCGTGTGTGGGAAGGGATTCACTCAGTCATCCAGCCTGCTGACACACCAGCGAGTTCACAAGTGACTGCAGAGGTTGGATTCTGATGATTTTTCTGCTGTTAATTACATCCTGGACCGAATCGTGTTCATTCTGACAGTTGGGGTTTGTTTCTGCTGATGTTAATAACCCCTGTAACTGGGCTGGAGTTTAATATTCTGGATATCTGTCAAATAAATCAGCTTTGCTTTAAACACATTGTTGTGGATTTTTGTCGTTCCCACCTGAGTGTTTAGCATCACCTGGCTGGAGCTCAGAAAGGACAATCTGGGGGGACGATCGTACAGCGGGAACAGAACTACAGCCTGGACACAGTCCTTCAGGGCCACACTGAGAGGGGCAAACGGCACTTTGGCCTTTCTCGTCTCTCTTCACTGAAACCAAAGTCGCCGTGCGGGTTAATCTTGAGGCCTGCAAGATCCAGGTGATTTCCACCCAACTGTGTTTAAAGAGATCGGACGGGTGCTCTGTGACCCCCTTGCCTGTGTCTTCAGCTCAGTAGAGTCAGGGATTGCTCCCTGAGATTGGAAGGTAGCTCACGTAGTTCCCATTTTCCAAACTGGGGACAAATCAGAGCCAGGGAACTGGAGGCCCATCAGTGTGATATCGATCACAGGGAAGGTGCCTGAAGGGATCCTAAGAGAACTAGAGGCCCATCAGTGTGATATCGATCACAGGGAAGGTGCCTGAAGGGATCCTAAGGGAACTAGAGGCCCATCAGTGTGATATCGATCACAGGGAAGGTGCCTGAAGGGATCCTAAGAGATGCTGTTTTCGATCACGGGGAAAGGGAAGGAGCCATTAGAGATATTCAACATGGCTTCCAGAAAACAAGGCCAACTTGCTTGAGTTTTGTGAAGAAGTTGCTGGGTTGGGGGATGAGGGGAATCCGGTTGACATTGTCTACCTCAGGGGAGTCAATCTCATTTTCCATGGTGGGCCGAATCCGATATCCTGGCCCTTGGAGAGGGCCACATTCAGCAAAAGTTATTAAAATAGGAATAAATGAAGATAAACTATATCGATACTTGGAATCAGAGAATGGTTACAGCACAGAATGTGGCCATTCGGCCCGTCGAGCCCGTGCCGGCTCTCTGCACGAGCACTTCAGCGAGTCCCACTCCCCCACCCTTCCCCCGGAGCCCTGACATTGTTTCTCCTTCAGGTCCTCATCCAATTGCCTTTTGAAAGCCACGATTGAATCTGCCTCCACCATCCTTTCAGGTAGTGCATACCAGATCATAACCACTCGCTGCGTAAAAAGTTTTTCCTCATATCACCTTTGGTTCTTCTGCCAATCACCTTAAATCTGTGTCCTCTGGTTCTCGACCCTTCCGCCAATGGGAACAGTTTCTCTCTGTCTACTCTGTCTAGACTCCTCGTGATTCTGAACACCGCTATCAAATCTACTCTCAACCTTCTCTGCTCTAAGGAGAACAATCCCAGTTTAGAATCATAGGACCATAGAAATTTACATTCGGCCCATCTTGTCCGTGCCGGCCAACAAAGAGCTATCCCCCCTAATCCCACTTTCCAGCACTTGGTCCGTTTCCTTGTAGGTTACGGCACTTCAAGTGCATATCTAAGTAGTTTTTAAATGTGATGAGGGTTTCTGCCTCTACCACCCTTTCAGGCAGTGAGTTCCAGACCCCCACCACCCTCTGGGTGAAAAGAATTCTCCTCAAATCCCCTCTAAACCTCCGACCAATTACTTTAAATCTATGTCCCCTGGTTATTGATCCTTCTGCTAAGGGAAATAGGTCCTTCCTATCCACTCTTTCTAGGCCCCTCATAATTTTATACACCTCAATTAGGTCTCCCCTCAGCCTCCTCTGTTCCAAAGAAAACAATCCCAGCCTATCCAATCTTTCCTCATGGCTAAAATTCCCCAGCCCAGGCAACATCCTCGTAAATCTCCCCTGCACCCCCTCTAGTGCTATCACATCCTTCCTGCAATGTGGTGACCAGCACTGCACGCTGCACTCTAGCTGTGACCTTACTAGTGTTTTATACAGTTTAAGCATAACCTCCCTGCTCTTGTATTCTATGTCTCGGCTAATAAAGGCAAGTATCCCGTATGCATTCTTAACCACCTTATCTACCTGTCCTGCTACCTTCAGGGATCTGTGGACATGCACTCCAAGGTTCCTCTGATCCTCTGCACTTCTCAATGTCCGACCATTTATTGTGTATCCCCTTGCCTTGTTAGCCCTCCCCAAATGCATTGCCTCACACTTCTCCGGATTGAATTCCATCCCACCTGATCAGTCCATTGATATCTTCCTGCAGACTAGCTTCTCCAGTCTATCCACACTTTAGGAAGGATATGAAGGCCTTCGAGAGGCTGAAGAAAAGATTTGTTCCAGAAAAAATGATTCCAGGGACGAGGGACTTCAGTTACATGGATAGACTAGAGAAGCTATGGTTGTTCTCCTTGGTTGAGAGGAGATTTGATAGAGGTGCTCAACATCATCAGGGGTCTAGACAGAGTAGACAGAGAGAAGCTGTTCCCACTGATGGAAGGGTCGAGAACCAGAGGACACAGATTTAAGGTGATTGGCAGACGAACCAAAGGTGACATGAGGAAAAACTTTTTTATGCAGCAAGTGGTTAGGATCTGGAATTCACTGCCTGAAAGGGTGGTGGAGGCAGATTCAACTGTGGCTTTCAAAAGGGAATTGGATAAGTACCTGAAGGAAAAATGTTGGCAGGGCTACGAGGAAAGGGCGGGGGGAGTGGGACTAGCTGAAGTGCTCTTGCAGAGAGACGGCACGGGCTCGATGGACCTCCTAATGTGCTCGAACGAGTCTATGATTCTAGAGCCTCCCCATCAGCCGACTCAGTGAGTGTCAGCAGTGACAGCAGTCCAATCCTGCCCTCAATTGACATCCATACACTTGATGTCACTGGATCTCCATCAAGAGCAGGGGCAGTGGCTGATTCTTACTCTTAGTCAGCCCAGTGGTACTGAGGATAATTATAGCCCCTGAACTGCTGCCTTGTCAGAGATCAACTAACAGCACAGATCAAGGATTGAACTTGGTACCTTCCTAGTCAGTAGTGCAGAGTGTTTCAAAGTGGAAGGGGGAGGGTGAGAACAGAATATTTAGAAAGAAATATCACTCCACCTTTAAACGAAACCTTCATTACACTGCAAAATTCTGAAGACTTTCAATATTAAACAAGCAAGTCAAATGGATCGTCAAAAATAGTGAGACATTTTAGAAAGGCTCAAGTCACTGAAACAGACAGGTTTACAATCACTGCACAGTACAGAAGGGAGCGACTGTTAATGGGAGCTCTGTTAGTGAAGTCCGCCGACACTCCAAGATAAACGAGACTGTCCCTTTAACTATAAATAGACAGAGAAAGGGGAGTCCCTGTCCCTTTAAATATCTGCCCATTCCCCCAGGCAGTGGGAGGAGGAACAGCGCGCGGTCTCTTTATATCCTGACCCAGCGGGAACCCGCTCTGTGTGGGGGCGGGGCCTGGGGAACCACACTGTGTGGGGGCGGGGCCTGGGGAATCCGCACTGTGTGGGGGCGGGGCCTGGGGAATCCGCACTGTGTGGGGGCGGGGCCTCGGGAACCCGCTCTGTGTGGGGGCGGGACCTGGGGAAGCCCCTCTGTGTGGGGGCGGGGCCTGGTGTACCCACTCTGTGTGGGGGCGGGGCCTGGTGAACCCCGCTCTGTGTGGGGGCGGGACCTGGGGAAGCCACTCTGTGAAGGGACCACTTACAAGACACCAAATCCCGGGACAACTTACATTGAGACACCAAATCCAGGGACCGCTTACTCTGAGAGACCAAATCCAGGGACCACTTACACTGAGACATCAAATCCAGGGACCACTTACACTGAGACACCAAATCCAGAGACCACTTACAGTGAGACACCAAATCCAGAGACCATTTACACTGATACACCAAATCCAGGGACCACTTACTCTGATTCTATAAAATGTGAATCAGAGAGCCTCAGTATGGGGAATGGTCATGGAGGTGAAATCAGCTCCAGTGAGGGTGAAAGGCGGGTAATGCATGAAGATATGATGGTGGAATCAGATGGCGACTGGTGGGGCCTGGTGACAGGTTATTGTCACAAGCCCTTTTCAGGCAGGCCAATGATTGGATGTAACCAGAACAACACCTGGATCCGCCTGTTCTTGTCCCCAATTCTAATGACCTTGATGTCTTTTTCTGTGGCAAATGTAGAGATGTGAAAGAAGAGAGGAAATCAGGCTCGGGCCAGAAAGAAGGTTCCTTGAATGAACAATTCATGAGGGTGTTTTCTGACTCATCTGTCTGAGGTTAAAACACCATGAAATGAAAGAGAACATGTCTAGTGACATGTCAATAGTGGTTTCTATCCCTAATCACTGTCTCATAGCCTAACATCCTAACCCGAACCCCAGCCCCTAAACCCTAACCAAGGATTACTGACAGGGTTCAATGGAGGAGCTAAAGACCTGATAAAGGAAGTATTTGAAACAATTATCTCGAATAAAGAAATAGTGCAAGGTATGTTAGTAACAAGAGATTAAATCAAAGAGACCATCAAAATCAGCAATGACAATTACAAAGATCAGAACATTTCAAAGGCGATCACATGCAATATGTGTGAAGGAGTTTTTACTAAATCTGATCCAAAAAGGGTTAAATGATACAGAAAATAACGGATTTCAAATCTTATGCAGGATAGTTCTATAGAGGAGTGGACACTGCAGTTCAGTCTATGACATCCACAAGCCATGTACTCAAACGGAACAAGCTTGGGGTTAGATGTGGTAGAAAGTGAACCAGATGAGAATCGTTATAATCTAGAGTAAGAAATGCCCCAAAATGGAACAGTCAGTAACAGAACATCAATGTGTCTCCTCTTATCACAGAGAAATCAAATATTCAATACACTGTACAATAGCAAAATACTGCGGATGCTGGAAATCTGAAATAACAACAGAAAATGCTGGAAACACTCAGCAGGTCAGGCATCATCCATGGAGACAGAAACAGAATTAACGTTTCAGGTCTGTGACCCTTCGTCAGAACTGGAAAAAGTTAGAGATGTAACAAATTTTAAGCAGGTGCAGAGGCAGAGAAAGGGGATGGGGAGGAAAGAACAAAAGGGACGGTCTGTGATTGGGTGGAAGGCAGGAGTGGTTAAATGTTGCAAATGGGGATGGCAGAATCATCAACAGCTGAAAAAATAGGGGCAGGGGTTATAGTCTGAAATTGTTGAACTCAATGCTGAGTCCAGAAGGCTGTAATGTGCCTAAACAAAAGATGAGGTGCTGTTCCTCGAGCTTACGTTGAGCTTCTTTGGAAAAGTGTAAGAGGCCGAGGACGGAGAGGTCAGAGTGGGAGTGGAGCAGAGAGTTAAAGTGACAAGCGACCAGAAGCTCGGGGTCACCCTTACGGACTGAACAGAAGTGTTCCGCAAAGCGGTCACCCAATCTGCATTTGGTCTCCCTAGTATAGAGGAGACTGCATCGTGAGCAGCGAATACAGTATACTAAATTGCAAGAAGTACATGTAAATCGCTGTTTCACCTGGAAGGGGTGTTTGGGGCCCTGGACAGTGGGAAGGGAGGAGGTAAAAGGGCAGGTGTTGCATGTCCTGTGCTTGCACAGGAAGGTACCGTGGGCAGGGGAGGGGCTGTTGAGGGTGATTGAGGAGTGGACCAGGGTGCTGCGGAGGGAGTGGTCCCTTCGGAATGCTGAAAGGGGAGGTGAGGGGAAGATGTGTTTGGATGGTGGGATCACGCTGGAGGTGGCGGAAATGGCAGAGGATGGTCTGTTGAATGTGAAGGCTGGTAGGGTGAAACTGAGGACAAGGGGAACCCTATCGTGGTTCTGGGAGGGAGGGGATGGGGTGAGAGCAGAAGTGCTGGAAATGGACGGATACGGTTGAGGGCCATGTCAACCACGGTAGAGGGGAATCCTCAGTTGAAGAAAAAGGAAGGCATATCAGAAGCACTCGTATGGAAGGTGGCATCGTCAGAACAGATGCGGCGGAGACGGAGAAACTGTGAGAATGGAATAGAGTCCTTACAGAAAGTGGGGTGGGAGGAAGTGTAGTCTAGTTAGCTGTGGGCTTATAGTGGATGTTTGTCGATAGCCTATCCTCAGAAATGGAGACAATGAAGTCGAGGAAGGGAAGGGAAGAGTCAGAGATGGACCATGTCAAGGTGAGTGAAGGGTGGAAATTGGAAGCAAAGTGAATTAAATTTTCTAGTTCAGGGTGAGAGCAGGAAACGGCACCAATACAGTCATCAATGTACCAGAAAAAGAGGTGAGGGAGGGGACCCGAGTAGGACTGGAACAAAGAATGTTCCACTTATCCCATGAAAAGGCAGGCATAGCTAGGGCCCATGCGGTTTCCCATAGCAACACCTTGAATTTGGAGGAAGTGAGTGGAGTCAAAGGAGAAGTTGTTCAATGTCAGAACAAGTTCAGCCAGGCGGAGGAGGGTGGTGGTGGATGGGGACTGGTTGGGCCTCTGTTCAAGGAAGAAGCAGAGCGCCCTCAGGCCATCCTGGTGGGGGATGGAGGTGTAGAGGGATTGGACGTCCATAGTGGAAAGGAAACGGTTGGGGCCAGGAAACCGGAAACTGTTCAAATGGCGGAGGGCATTGGAAGAGTCGCAAATGTAGGTGGGAAGAGACTGGACAAGGAGAGCAAAAATAGAGTCGAGATAGGAAGAAATCAGTTCCGTGGGGCAAGAACAGGCTGAAACAATGGGTCTACCAGGGCAGCCCAGTTTGTGGATCTTGGGAAGGAGGTAGAAGCGGGCTGTGTGGGGTTGGGGGACGATGAGGTTGATGGCCATGGAGGGAAGATTTCCAGAGGAGATGAGGTCAGTGACAGTCTTGGAAACAATGGCTTGATCTTTGGTAGTCGGGTCATGATCCAGGGGGAGGTAGGGGCAGATGTCAGAGTTGGCGTTCAGCCTCCACACAGTAGAGGTCGATTCACCAAACAACAACAGCGCCACCCTTGTCAGCAGGTTTAATGACAATGTTAGGGTTGGATCAGCGAGAACGGAGTGCTGCAAGTTCAGAGGGAGGTAGGTTGGAGTGAGTGAGGGGAGCATAGAAATTGAGACGGCCGACGTCACGCCAGCTGTTTGCAATGAAAAGATCTAGAGAGGGTAAGAGGCCAGAGGGAGGGGTCCAGGTAGAGCGTGAATTCTGAAAGCAGGAGAAAGGGTCCGCTGTGCAGAGGGAAGACTCCTGGCCAAAGAAGTGGGCAGGGAGACAAAGGCGATGGAAAAAGAGCTCAGCATCATGCCGAGCTCGAAGTTCATTGAGGTGGGGGCATAAGGGCATGAAGCTCAGGCCTTTGCTGAGGACTTATCGTTCAGCATCAGAGAGGGGAAGGTCAGAGTGGATAGTGAAAACACGGCAGGGGGTGAGATTGGAAGAAGGGATGTTGTCAGAAGAAAGTGAAGGGGAAGAAGGCTCCGGAGGGGCGTTGGTGTCCAAGAGTTGTTGAAGCTTGTGATCCTTGACAGCTGAAAGGAAGAAAAAAAGTTTTTTATTGAAGCATCAGATGAGGCAAAGGATGAAATGGAACTGTGGACCAGGACAGCTCTGAGATAGAGTGAGTTGGTGCTGCTGAAGAGATAGGTCGAGAGTGTTCATGTGGCAACACATGGCGTTGAGCGTGGATCTCAGGATGCGGCGAGAGCAGTGGTTCAACATTGAGTTCAACAGTTTCAGACTAGAATCTCTGCCCGTATTTTTTCAGGCAGCAGGTGTTGATGATTCTGCCATCCCCATTTGCAACTTTTAACCACTCCTGCCTTCCACCCAATCCAAGATCGTCCCTTTTATTCTTTCCTCCCCTCCGCCTTCCCCTGCCTCTGCACCTGCTTAAAATCTGTTACATCTCTAACTTTTTCCAGTTCTGACGAAGTGTCACAGACCTGAAACGTTAACTCTGTTTCTCTCTCCACGGATGCTGCCTGACCTGCTGAGTATTTCCAGCATTTTCTGTTATTGAATACACTGTGTTTGAAACAAAGCTGATTTATTCAATATTTATACAGAATATTAATCTCCAGCCCAGGTATAGGGGTTATTAAGATAAGCAGAAACACACTCTAACTGCCAGAATGAACATGGTTCAGTGCTCAATGCATTCCGGTAAATCCTGTTCCATTCACTAATGTGGCCTTTCAATGGCAGAGCATTTCCCCAGCATTCCCCGCAGGGGAGAATGTGCCGCACCCAGACTACAGGAGCCCAGTGCGCAGGCGCGGGACCGCCTGGGTTTGGAGCATGCGCGGTGCGTGTCACCGCGGAAGCCGTTGGATGCGGAAGACGTTGGATGCGGATCAGGTCCGGAAAAATTACTGAGAAGCCGACGGAGGGAGCGGAGTAATGGACCGGCGGTGGGCGGGGAGGCTTCATGAACAACTGCTGTAGGCCGCAAGCCCCGAATAATAACCTGAAGATCCCGCGTTTGCAGCTTCGGGGCTTCTCCCGGTCACAGGCCGAGGATAACGGCCGCCATCTTGATTCGGTGAGTAACAAAGCGCATGCGCTGTCATCTTGGTGAGGAACAAAGAGTGGGCGGGGCTTCAGTGTCTGATCCCAACCGGGTCCTAGTGCCCGGGGAATCAGTTATTTGATTCAGACTCTCCACACTTCGGATTTCTCACCATCTCTCCTGAACGCGCTGGTAAAAGCAGAGCATACGGTTAACATCCCACACAATTGTAACAGAAGAGCCCCAGAGCTGGGCCCCCCTTGTACAGTTCCAGGGTTAGAATCCCCATGTACAGTCCCAGGGTTAGAATCCCCATGTACAGTCCCAGGGTTGGAATCCCCATGTACAGTCCCAAGGTTGGAATCCGCATGTACAGTCCCAGGGTTAGAATCCCCATGTACAGTTCCAGGGTTAGAATCCCCATGTACAGTCCCAGGGTTGGAATCCGCATGTACAGTTCCAGGGTTAGAATCCCCATGTACAGTCCCAGGGTTGGAATCCCCATGTACAGTCCCAGGGTTGGAATCCCCATGTACAGTCCCAGGGTTGGAATCCCCAGGTACAGTCCCAGGGTCGGAATCCTCAGCAACACCGAGTGTGGTTCTCAGGCCCCGAGTCAGAGCCGCCGGGCCCGGGGCATACCGAGTAGGAACGGCGATATATGTACAAGTCAGGATAGTGTGTGACTTGGAGGGGAACTGGGAGGTGATGGTGTTCCCATGCACCTGCTGCCCTTGTCCTTCTAGGTGGTGGAGGTCGCGTGTTTGGGAGGTGCTGTCAAAGTTCTGGTCGAGTTGCAGATGTATAAAGTCACTCCTTTACCCAGACCCCTCCCACCTCACTCTCTCTCCTCCCATAGAGGCCAGAGTCTTGTGTCGGCCCAGACTGGGTAGCGGGTTCCCTTCCCTGAAGGACATTAGTGAACCAGTTGGGTTTTTACGACAATCCGGCAGGTTTCATGGTCACTTTTTTCTAGTGCCGGCCCCACAAATTCCCAGATTCATTCAGCTCAATTTCACAACCTGCCTTTGTGTTTTTGTGGGTTCTCTCTCACCCTCACTTTTCCTGTTTTAAATTCATTTTGCAGGGTGTTAGAAGGGGAGGATTTGCAGACGGGAAACTCAAACCAAACATCACTTCAATATCTGACAGAGTCACTCCATTCATCAGGACCTTTGAACATGGAAGCAGAAAGCACCGTTCAGAGCGGGGAGAAACTGTACACGTGTTCTGTGTGTGGAAGAGGCTTCAGCCGATCCTCTGACCTGTCGAGTCACAAGCGCAGTCACACTGGGGAGAAACCATGTAAATGTGGGGACTGTGGGAAGCGATTCAACTACCCGTTTGAGCTGGAAACTCATCGACGAGTTCACACCGGGGAGAGGCCATTCACCTGCTCCGCGTGTGGGAAGGGATTCACGTGTTCATCCGACCTTCTGAAACACCAGCGAGTTCACACTGGGGAGAGGCCGTTCACCTGCTCTGACTGTGGGAAGGGATTCACTCAGTCATACGACCTGCTGACACACCAGCGAGTTCACACTGGGGAGAGACCATTCACCTGCTCTGAGTGTGGGAAGGGATTCACTCAGTCATCCCACCTGCTGAAACACCAGCGAGTTCACACTGGGGAGAGGCCATTCACCTGCTCTGAGTGTGGGAAGGGATTCACTCAGTCATCCCACCTGCTGTCACACCAGCGAGTTCACACTGGGGAGAGGCCGTTCACCTGCTCTGAGTGTGGGAAGGGATTCACTCAGTCAACCCACCTGCTTTCACACCAGCGACTTCACACTGGGGAGAGGCCGTTCACCTGCACTGAGTGTGGGAAGGGATTCACTCAGTCATCCAGCCTGCTGATACACCAGCGAGTTCACACTGGGGAGAGGCCGTTCACCTGCTCTGAGTGTGGGAAGGGATTCACGTGTTCATCCGACCTACTGACACACCAGCGAGTTCACACTGGGGAGAGACCGTTCACCTGCTCCGAGTGTGGGAAGGGATTCGATCAATCATCCGCCCTGCTGGAACACCAGCGAGTTCACACTGGGGAGAGGCCGTTCACCTGCACTGAGTGTGGGAAGGGATTCACTCGGTCATCCACCCTGCTGCAGCACCAGCGAGTTCACACTGACGAGAGACCTTTTAAATGCCCGGACTGCGGGAAGTGCTCTAAAAGTTCTGGGGAACTGACGTACCATCAACGTGTTCACACTGACGAGAGACCGTTCAGGTGCTCTCACTGCGGGACTGGGTTCAGGCGATCATGTGAACTCACTGTACACCAGCGAGTTCACACTGGGGAGAGACCGTTCACCTGCTCTGAGTGTGGGAAGGGATTCACTCAGTCAAACAACCTGCTGACTCACCAGCGAGTTCACACCAGGGAGAGGCCGTTCACCTGCTCTGAGTGTGGGAAGGGATTCACTCAGTCAAACAACCTGCTGACTCACCAGCGAGTTCACACTGGGGAGAGACCGTTCACCTGCTCAGTGTGTGGGAAGGGATTCACTCAGTCATCCAGCCTGCTGACACACCAGCGAGTTCACAAGTGACGGCAGAGGTTGGATTCGGATGTTTTTGCTGCTGTTAATCACATCCCGGACTGAATCGTGTTCACACTAACAGTTGGGGTTTATTTCTGCTGATGTTAATAACCCCTGTAACTGGGCTGGAGTTTAATATTCTGGATATATGTCAAATAAATCAGCTTTGCTTTAAACACATTGTTGTGGAATTTTCTCATTTCCACCTGAGTGTTTAGCATCACCTGGCTGGAGCTCAGAAAGGACAATCTGGGGGGAGGATCGTACGGCGGGAACTGAACTACAGCCTGGACACAGTCTTTCAGGGCCACACTGAGAGGGGCAAATGGCACTTTGGTCTTTCTCGTCTCTTCACTGACAGCAATGTCCCCGTGCAGGTTAATCTTGATGCCTGTAAGGAATGTGTCCCAGCCGCTCTCTTCCATGGGTCAGAGCTCCTGGGCACGGAACAGAAGGCTTCTTTACAACTGTGTTTAGAGTCAGGAAGAACAACGGTGAATGCTGGAAACGTGCTGTCAAATCAGAGATTGATGTCAAACTGCGATCTGTTCCTGACTGAAAGTGAAACGGCAGGGTTAAGTTTCCAGTCTAAAAATGACTGGTAATTATTCTATGAAGGTTTAACGTGATTGTAGAATCATAGAATGGTTACAGCACAGAAGGTGACCATTCGGCCCATTGAGCCCGTGCTGGCTCTCTGCAAGAACACTTCAGCGAGTCCCACTCCCCCACCCTTCCCTCGTAGCCCTGCAAATTTTTGTCCTTCAGGTACTCATCCAATTCCCTTTTGAAAGCCACGATTGAATCTGCCTCCACCACCCTTTCAGGCAGTGCCTTCCCGATCCTAACCACTCACTGCGTAAAAAGTTTTTCCCCATGTCACCTTTGGTTCTGCTGCCAATTACCTTAAATCTGTGTCCTCTGGTTCTCGACCCTTCCGCCAATGGGAACAGTTTCTCTTTATCTACTCTGTCTGGACCCCTCCTGATTTTGAACACCTCTGTCAAATCTCCTCTCAACCTTCTCTGCTCCAAGGAGAACAACCCCAGCTTCTCCAGTCTATCCACGTAACTGAAGTCCCTCATTCCTGGAATCATTCTCGTAAATCTTTTCTGCACCTTATCTGAGGCCTTCACATCCTTCTTGAAGTGTGGTGCCCAGAATTGGACACAGTACTCCAGTTGGGGCCGAACCAGTGTTTCATCATCATTTCCACACTTTTGTACTCTATACCTCTATTTATTAAGTCCAGGGTTCCGTAAGCCTTTTTAACTGCTTTCTCAACCTGCCCTGCCACCTTCAAGGATTTGTGCACACATACCCCTAGGTCTCTCTGTTTGTGCACCCACTTTAGGATTGTACCATTTAGTTTACATGTCCTCTCCTCATTCTTTCCACCAAAATGTATCACTTCACACTTTTCTGCGTTAAATTTCATCTGCCACGTGTCCGCCCATTTCACCAGCCTGTCTATGTCTTCCTGACGTCTATCACTCTCCTCCTCACTGTTCACTATACTTCCAAGTTTTGTGTCATCTGCAAATTTTGAAATTATGCTCTGTACACCCACGTCCAAGTCATTAATATATATCAAGAAAAGCAGTGGTCCTAGAACTGACCCCTGGGGAACACCACTGTATACCTTCCTCCAGTCCGAAAAACAACTGTTCACCACTACTCTCTGTTTCCTGTCACTTAGCCAATTTCGTATCTATGCTGCCACTGTTCCTTTTATTCCATGGGCTTCAACTTTGCTGGCAAGCCTATTATGTGGCAATTTATCAAACGCCTTTTGGAAATCCATGTACACTACATCAACCGCATTACCCTCATCAACCCTCTCTGTTACCTCATGATAAAACTTGATCAAGTTGGTTGAACACGATTTGCCTTTAACAAATCTGTGCTGGCTTTCCTTAATTAATCCACACCTATCCAAGTGACTATTAATTTTGTCCCTGATTACTGTTTCTAAAAGCTTCCCCACGACCGAGGTTAAACTGACTGGCCAGTAGTTGCTGGGTTTTTTCTTACACCCTTTTTGAACAATGGTGTAACATTTGCAATTCTCCAGTCCTCTGGCACCACCCCCGTATCGATGGAGGATTGGAATATTATGGTCGGTACCTCCGCGATTTCCTCCCTCAATTCCCTCAGCATCCTAGGATGCATCCCATCCACTCCTGGTGATTTATCTACTTTAAGTACAGCCAGTCTTCAGAATACATAGAAACATAGAAACCTCAAAAAATAGGAGCAGGAGTCGGCCATTCGGCCCTTCGAGCCTGCTCCACCATTCAATATGATCATGGCTGATCCTCTAACTCAATACCATATTCCCGCTCTCTCCCCATACCCCTTGATGCCTTTTGTGTCTAGAAATCTATCTATCTCCTTCTTAAATATATTCAGTGACTTGGCCTCCACAGCCTTCTGTGGTAGAGAATTCCACAGGTTCACCACCCTCTGAGTGAAGAAATTTCTCCTCATCTCAGTCCTCAATGTCCTACCCCGTATCCTGAGACTGTGACCCCGCGTTCTAGACCCCCCAGCCAGGGGAAACATCCTCCCTGCATCCAGTCTGTCTAGCCCTGTCATACGTTTCAACAAGATCCCCTCTCATTCTTCGAAACTCTAGTGAATACAGGCCTAGTTGACCCTGCCATGTATTTGCCCACTCAGTCAGTTTGTCTAAATCGCCTTGAAGCCTCTTTGCATCCTCCTCACAACTCACAATCCCACCTAGTTTCATGTCGTCAGCAAACTTGGAAATATTACATTTGGTTCCCTCATCCAAATCATTGATATATATTGTGAATAGCTGGGGCCCAAGCACTGATCCTTGCAGTACCCCACTAGTCACCGCCTGCCACCCCAAAAAAGACCCGTTTTTTCCTACTCTCTGTTTCCTGTCTGTTAACCAATTTTCAATCCATGCAAGTATATTACCCCCCAATCCCATGTGCTTTAATTTTGCACACTAACCTCTTATGTGGGACTTTATCAAAGGCCTTCTGAAAATCCAAATACACCACATCCACTGGTTCTCCCTTATCTATTCTACCATTTACATTCTCAAAAAACTGCAGTAGGTTTGTCAAACACGATTTCCCTTTCATAAATCCATGTTGAATTTGTCTAATCCCGTTGATATTTTCTAAGTGTCCTGTTATCACATCCTTTATAGACTCTAGCATTTTTCCTGCTACTGATGTTCGGCTAACCGGTCTGTAGTTCCCTGTTTTCTCTCTCCCTCCTTTTTTAAATAGTGGGGTTACATTTGCCACCCTCCAATCTGCAGGAACTGTTCCAAAATCTATAGAATTTTGGAAGATGACAACCAATGCATCCACTAATTCCCTGGCTACCTCTTTTAGTACTCTGGGATGCAGATTATCAGGCCCTGGGGATTTATCAGCTTTCAGTCCCATTAATTTCTCCAGCACTATTTTTTTTATAATACTAATTTCCTTTAATTCCTCCTTCTCACTAGACACTTGGTTCCATAGCATTTCTGGGAAGTTATTTGTGTCCTCTTCCATAAAGACAGAACCAAAGTATTTGTTTAATTGCTCTGCCATTTCCTTGTTCCCCATTATAAATTCTCCTGTTTCTGACTGTAAAGGACCTACATTTGTCTTCACTAATCTTTTTCTTTTTACATACTTGTAGAAGCTTTTACAGTCCGCTTTTATGTTCCTTGCAAGTTTACTCTCATACTCTATTTTTCCCCTCTTAATCAATCTCTTGGTCCTTTTTTGCTGACCTCTAAACTGCTCCCAATCCTCATGCTTGCTACTTTTTCTGGCAACTTTATATGACTCCTCTTTGGATCTAATATTATCCATAATTTCTTTTGTTAGCCATGGTTGGGCCACTTTTCCTTTTGTGATTTTGCGCCAGAAAGGAATGTATAACTGTTGCAATTCATGCATTCGTTCCTTAAATGTTAGCCATTGCCTATCCACTGTCATGCCTTTTAATGAAGCTCCCCAATCTATCATAGTCAACTCACTGCTCATACCTTCGTAGTTTCCTTTGTTTAGATTTAGGACCCTAGTTTCGGATTGGACTTCTTCACTTTCCATCTTAATGAAGAATTCTTCATGTTATGGTCACTCTTCCCTAAAGGACCCCACACAAGATTATTAATTAACCCCTTCTCATTACACAATACCCAATCTAGGATAGCCTGTTCCCTAGTTGGCTCCTCAACGTACTGGTCTAAAAAACATCTCGTACACACTCCAGGAACTCATCCTCCACAGTATTATTGCTAATTTGGTTTGGCCAGTCTATATGTAGATTAAAGTCACCCATGATTACTGTAGTACCCTTGTTACATGCATCTCTAATTTCCTGTTTGATGCCATCCCCTACATTACCACTACTGTTTGGAGACCTATAGACAACTCACACCAATGTTTTCTGCCCCTTGGTGCTTCTTAGCTCCACCCAGACTGATTCTACATCTTGATTTCTGAGCCGATATCCTTTCTCACTGTTTCTCTGATTTCATCCTTTACTAACAAGGCCACTCCACCTCCTTTTCCTTTTCGCCTGTCCTTCCTAAATATCGAATATCCTTGGATATTTTGCTCCCAGCCTTGGTAACCCTGCAGCCATGTCTCCGTAATTGCAATTATATTGTATCCGTTTACATCTATTTGTACTGTTATTTCGTCTACCTTATTACGAATGCTTCGTGCATCCAGATACAGTGCCTTTAGATTTGTCTTTTTAACATTTTTAGATATCTTTAAAAATTTTTGTACTATGGCCCTATTTGTCTTATTTGCATTTTTTCTTACCCGGACCCTATTTTTTAGTGCACTCCTTTGTTTGTACGCTCTATCTCTTCCTGACACAATCTGCTTATCCTTACCCCAATCACTTTCCTGCACTGCTTGTCTTTTCTCTTCAGCATCTTTAGTCACTCGCTTATCTCATCCATTCCCACATAAACATGTTCATAAGGGGGAGAATCCATTCACTGCTCTGTATGTGGAAAGTGATTCAATCGACCATCCCATTTACTGACACACCAGCACAGTCACACCGGAGAGAGACCGTTTAGATATTTCACGTGTGGGAAGGGATTCACTCCGTTGTCCCACCTGTTGACACTCCCAAGTGTCCACATTGAGAACAGTTGCTGTAAATACTCTGACTGTGAGAAAAGCTTTCAAAGTTCAAAGCAGCTGATGCACGATCAGCGCATTGATACTGGAGAGAGGCTGTTTCAATATCCTGTGTGTGGGAAGAAATTCACCCCACCTGCTGAGACTCCAGTAAGTTCGCATGTGACTGCAGGGGTTTGGATTTTGTTATTAATCACATCCAGGACTGAACCATGGCAGACTGCCCGTGCACTTGGGTTTCTGTGTGAATTATTGATGAATTTTCTCTCAATGCGATCACAGAAACTCATTCTCCATTCACAAATTGGGGCTTTCAATGTTCCCCAGCATGCCCCGCGGGGAGAATGTGCCCCATTCAGACTGGAGGAGCCCAGTGCGCAGGCGCAGTGCCCGCCAGTATTCAGAGCATGCGCAGTGTCACCCTGAGCCGGGCGAGTCCTGGAAGCGGACAAAGGCGGGAGACGGAGAAAAGTTGCAGACGCAGTTTTTGCGCCGATTACGATTCAGCGGGGCGCAGGGAGGTAACGCACCCGGCGGGTGGGCTTCATAAACACCTGATTTGGCCGCAAGACCCGAATGAGAACTTACAGATTCCGCGTTTGCAGCTCCGAGGCTTTTTCCCGGGACCAGGCCCGGGTTAACAATCGCCATCTTTGTAAAGGAAAGCTGCGAGTTTGTGAGTCACCATCTTACTTCATCGAGTAGTAGAGCGCATTCGTGGCCATCTTTGTAAAGGAATCGTCAGTGGGCGATGTTTCAGGGTCCCAGTGAGTGAACTGAACCCAGCCAGAGTCAGCACCTTCAGGGGAGGAGAGGTTGGGGAACCAGTGAGTGTAGAACTGAACCCAGCCAGAGTCAGCACCTTCAGGGGAGGAGAGGGAGGGGAACCAGTGAGTGCAGAACTGAACCCAGCCAGAGTCAGCACCTTCAGCGAGAAGGAAAATGTGTTGGAGATGGTGCGATGGGTTTGGATTTTAGCACAGGAAGGAGGGAGAGTGTGTGGGACGGAGATTTACAGCTTTGGGGGAACAAGAGAGGAAAGAATGTTCCATAGAAACTAGAATTGTCTGTTTTGAATTTCTATCCTCTACTCAGTGATGTCTTTTGTAAACTCCTTTTACAGGCTGTGAGAAGGGGAGGATTTACAGACCAGAAACTCAAACCAAACATCATTTTAAGATCAGAGAGAGTCATTCCATTCATCAGGACCTGAATATCATCGGCTTTTGAATGTGGAAGGAGAAATGTTTGTCTGTGCTGTCTGTGGGAAAAGATTTCAAACATCAGTGTGACTGGAAAAGCACCGAGACACACACATTCGAGTGAGAGTGTTCCAGTGCACTGACTGTGGAAAGAGCTTTAACCAGTTACACAGTCTGAAAAAACATCGCACCATTCACAGCGGGGAGAAACCGTACACGTGTTCTGTGTGTGACGAGTCTTCAACTGATCATCCAACCCGAAGAGACACAGGGACACCCGCACCACAGAGAAACAGTGGAAATGTGGGGACTGTGGGCAGGGATTCAATTACCCATCCCAGCTGGAAGCTCATCAACGCAGTCACACTGGGTAGAGACTGTTCACCTGCTCTGTGTGTGGGAACACATTCGCTCGGTCATCCCACCTGCTGACACACGAGCGACTTCACACTGGGGAGAGGCCGTTCACCTGCTCTGTGTGTGGGAAGGGATTCACTAACTCCTCCAGCCTCACTTCACGCCAACGCGTTCACATTGATAAGAGACTTTTTAAATGTTCTGAGTGTGAGAAGAGCTTTAAAAGCACAAGGGATCTTCTGACACACCAGCGAGTTCACACTGGGGAGAGGCCGTTCACCTGCCCTGAGTGTGGGAAGTGATTCGTTCAGTCATCCACCCTGCTGAGACATCAGCGAGTTCACAAGTGACAGCAGGGCTCAGATTCTGCTGTTTTTGCTGCTGTTAATCTCATCCAGGACTGAACCATGTTCATTCTGACAGTTGGAGTTTGTTTCTGCTGATGTTAATAACCCCTCTAACTGGGCTGGAGTTTAATATTTTGATATCTGTTAAATAGATTAACTTTGTTTCTAACACACTGTGGGTCGAATCCTTGATTTCTCCAAGATAAGAGGAGACTAATTGATGTCCTGTTAATGACTGCTCCACTTTTGGGCCTTTTCTCTTTTCTAACTCAAGATTATTTCAGTTCTTACACCTTTAGTTACTCTCGTGCTCAAGCCCCACCTCCCCAAACCTTCCAGAGTGCCTCTCCTAGCCTTGGTATCAAGCGAAGGTATCGGTAACATGTCCGTGTACCTGCCTTGGGAGTGTTTGATGGGACAGTGTAGAGGGAGCTTTACTCTGTATCTAACCAGTGCTGTACCGGCCCTGGGAGTGTTTGATGGGACAGTGTAGAGGGAGCTTTACTCTGTATCTAACCCATGCTGTACCTGTCCTGGGAGCGTTTGATGGGACATGGTAGAGGGAGCTTTATTCTATGTAACCCGTGCTGCACCTGCCCTGGGACTGTTTGAGGGGACAGTTTACAGGGAGCTTTACGCTGTATCTAACCTGCACTGCATCTGCCCTGGGAATGTTTGGTGGGACAGTGTAGAGGGAGCTTTACTCTGTATCTAACGCGTGCTGTACATGCCCTGGGAATGTTTGACATGACAGTACAGAGGGAGCTTTTCTCTGTATCTAACCCGTGCTGTACCTGCCCTGGGAGTGGTTGATGGAGTTTTACTCTGTATCTAACTCGTGCTGGACCTGCCCTGGGAGTGTTTGATGGGACAGTGTAGAGGGAGCTTTACTCTGAACCTAACCCGTGCTGTACCTGCACTCGTAGTGTTTGATGGGACAGTATAGAGCGAGCTTTACTCTGTATCTAACCCGTGCTGTCCCTACCCTGGGAGTGTTTGGTGGGACAATGCAGAGGGAGCTTTACTCTGCATCGAACCCGTGCTGTACCTGCCCGAGGAATGTTAGATGGGATAATGTAGAGGGAGCTTTACTCTGTATCTAACCCATGCTGTACCTGCCCTGGGAGTGTTTGATGGGATAGTGTCGATGGAGTTTTACTCTGTATCCAACTCGTGCTGGACCTGGCCTGGGAGTGTTTGATCGGACAGTGTACAGGGAGCTTTACTCTGTAACTAACCCCTGCTGTACCTGCCCTGGGAGTGTTTGATGGGACAGTGTAGACGGAGCTTTACTCTGTATCTAACCCGTGCTGTACCTGCCCTGTGAGTGTTTGATGGGACAGTGTAGTGGGAGCTTTACTCTGTATCTAATCCGTGCTGTTCCTGCCCTGGAAGTGTTTGATGGGACAGTGTAGAGGGCGCTTTACTCTGTATCTAACCCGTGATGTACCTGCCCTGGGAGTGTTTGATGGGACAGTGTACAGGGAGCTTTACTCTGTATCTAACCCGTGCTGTACCTGCCCTGTGAGTGTTTGATGGGACAGTGTAGTGGGAGCTTTAATCTGTATCTAATCCATGCTGTACCAGCCCTGGGAGTGTTTGATGGGACAGCGTGGAGGGAGCTTTACTCTGTAACTAACCCCTGCTGTACCTGCCCTGGGAGTGTTTGATGGGACAGTGTAGAGGGAGCTTTACGCTGTATCTAACCCGTGCTGTAACTGCCCTGGGAGTGTTTGATGGGACAGTGCAGAGGGCGCTTTACTCTGTATCTAACCCGTGCTGTCCCTACCCTGGGAGTGTTTGTTGGGACAATGTAGAGGGAGTTTTACTCTGTATCTCACCCGTGCTGTACCTGCCCTGGGAGTGTTTGATGGTACAGCGTAGAGGGAGCTTTACTCTAAATCTAACCCCGTACTGTACCTACCCTGGCAGTGTTTGATGGCACAGTGTAGAGGGAGCTTTACTCTGAACCTAACCCGTGCTGTACCTGCCCTCGTAGTGTTTGATGGGACAGTATAGAGCGAGCTTTACTCTGTATCTAACCCGTGCTGTCCCTACCCTGGGAGTGTTTGGTGGGACAATGCAGAGGGAGCTTTACTCTGCATCGAACCCGTGCTGTACCTGCCCGAGGAATGTTAGATGGGATAATGTAGAGGGAGCTTTACTCTGTATCTAACCCATGCTGTACCTGCCCTGGGAGTGTTTTATGGGATTGTGTCGATGGAGCTTTACTCTGTATCTAACCCGTGCTGTGCTGTCCTGGGAGTGTTTGATGGGACAGTATAGAGGGAGCTTTACTCTGTATCGAACCCGTGCTGTTCCTGCCCTGGGAGAGTTTGATGGGATAGTGTAGAGGGAGCGATACTCTGTATCTAACCCCGTACTGTTCCTTCCCTGGGAGTGTTCGATGGGACAGTGCAGAGGGAGCTTTACTCTGTACCTAACCATTGCTGTACCTGCCCTGGGAGTGTTTGATGGGACAGTATAGAGCGAGCTTTACTCTGTATCTAACCCGTGCTGTACCTGCCCTGGGAGTGTTTGCTGGGACAGTGTAGAGGGAGCTTTACTCTGTATCAAACCCCGTACTGTTCCTTCCCTGGGAGTGTTTGATGGGACAGTGCAGAGGGAGCTTTACTCTGTATTTCACCCATGCTGTACCTTCCCTGGAAGTGTTTGATGGGACAGTGTAGAGGGAGCTTTACTCTGTATCTCACCTGTGCAGTACCTGCCCTGGGAGTGTTTGAATGGACAGTATCGAGGGAGCCTTACTCTGTATCTAACACGTGCTGTACCTGCCCTGGCAGTGTTTGATGGCACAGTGTAGAGGGATCTTTACTCTGTACCTGCCCTGAGAGTGTTTGATGGGACAGTATAGAGTGAGCTTTACTCTGTATCTAACCCGTGCTGTCCCTACCCTGGGAGTGTTTGGTGGGACAATGCAGAGGGAGCTTTACTCTGTATCTAACCTGTGCTGTACCTGCCCTGGGAGTGTTTGATGGGATATTGTAAAGGGAGCTTTACTCTGTCTGTAACCTGTGCTGTACCTGGCCTGGGAGTGTTTGATGGGACGGTGTAGAGGGAGCTTTACTCTGTATCTAACCCGTGCTGTATCTGCCTTGGGAGTGTTTGATGGGACAGCGTAGAGGGAGCTTTACTCTAAATCTAACCCCGTACTGTACCTACCCTGGCAGTGTTTCATGGCACAGTGTAGAGGGAGCTTTACTCTGTACCTAACCCGTGCTGTACCTGCCCTCGTAGTGTTTGATGGGACAGTAAAGAGCGAGCTTTACTCTGTATCTAACCCATGCTGTCCCTACCCTAGGAGTGTTTGGTGGGACAATGCAGAGGGAGCTTTAATCTGCATCGAACCCGTGCTGCACCTGCCCTAGGTATGTTCGATGGGATAATGTAGAGGGAGCTTTACTCTGTATCTAACCCGTGCTGTACCTGCCCTGGGAGTGTTTTATGGGATAGTGTCGATGGAGCTTTACTCTGTATCTACCCCGTACTGTGCCTGCCCTGGGAGTGTTTGATGGGACTGTGTAGAGGGTGCTTTACTCTGTATCTAACCCGTGCTGTACCTGCCCTGGGAGTGTTTGCTGGGACAGTATAGAGGGAGCTTTACTCTGTATCTAACCCGTGCTGTACCTGCCCTGGGAGTGTTTGATGGGACAGTGTTGAGGGAACTTTACTCTGTATCTAACCCGTGCTGTACCTGCCCTGGGAGTGTTTGATGGGACAGTATAGAGCGAGCTTTACTCTGTATCTAACCCGTGCTGTCCCTACCCTGGGAGTGTTTGGTGGGACAATGCAGAGGGAGCTTTACTCTGCATCGAACCCGTGCTGTACCGGCCCGAGGAATGTTTGATGGGACAGTGTAGAGGGAGATTTACTCTGTACCTAACCCGTGCTGTACCTGCCCTGAGAGTGTTTGGTGGGACAATGCAGAGGGAGCTTTACTCTGTATCGAACCCGTGCTGTACCTGCCCTAGGAATGTTAGATGGGATAATGTGGAGGGAGTTTTACTCTGTATCTAACCTGTGCTGTGCCTGCCCTGGGAGTGTTTGCTGGGACAGTGTAGAGGGAGCTTTATTCTGTATGTAACCTGTGCTGTGCGTGCCCTGGGAGTGTTTTATGGGATAGTGTCGATGGCGTTTTACTCTGTATCTAACCCGTGCTGTACCTGCCCTGGGAGTGTTTGATGTGATAGTGTAAAGGGAGCTTTACTCTGTATCTAACCTGTGCTGTACCTGCCCTGGGAGTGTTTGATGGGACAGTGTAGAGGGAGCTTTACTCTGTATCTAAGCTGTGCTGTGCCTCCCCTGGGGGTGTTTGATGGGACAGTGTAGAGTGAGCTTTACTCTGTATCTAAACCGTGCTGTACCTGCCCTGGAAGTGTTTGATGGGACAGTGTAGAGGGAGCTTTACTCTGTGTCTAACTCGTGCTGTACCTGCCCTGGGAGTCTTTAAAATAAATATAAACTGAAAGGGTAATGAAATGTTAATCCTTATGACTAGAGGTCTAGAATATAGAGGGGAGGAATTTTTGCTCCAGCTGTACAAAGCCCTGGTTAGACACCATCTGGGGCACTGTGGACCGTTCTGGGCCCCGCACCTTAGAAAGAATATATTGGCCTTGGAAGGAGTGCAGTGCAGATTCCCCAGCATGTTACCAGGGCTCCAAGGGTTAAACTATTGAGAGTTTACTGAAATGAAGCTTGTATTCCATGGATTATAGAAAGTTGAGGCTGATTTGATTGAGGTTTTGAGGATTTTGGAACAATTGCGAGGGTCGATAGAGAGAAACTCTTTCCACTGGTGGGGAGTCTGGGACGAGGGGACAGAACCTTAAAATCCGAGCCAGGCCCTTCAGGAGAGAAGCTGGAAACTCTTCTCCACACAAAGGATGGTCCAAGTGTGGAGCTCTCTCACAATAAGCAGGCGATGCTCGCTCACTGAATAAATTTGGGCCGGTTGTGGTTTCTCCCCATTGTCCCGGTGCTTGTTCCCTTGTATTGGATCTTCATTTGTTCCCTTTGGTCTGGTTTCAGTTTCACTGCTGGACCCACCACTCGAAGCATTTTGTCTGATCTTCCCCCGGGAATGAGCAGACTCCTCCCTCACCCCCCACACTGCACCATCTCTCCCCGGGGTGTGTCCACACTCTGGGTCTTGCCCGGGGATTCTCAGTATGAACAGGTGGGGTGTGTTTTGAGACAGGGTGTCCCCGCTCTCCTCCTCTTTTCCCCTTGGTTGTGTTCCACACTCTGGGCCTGGGCCTTGCCCGGGGATTCTCAGTATGAACAGGTGGGCTGTGTTTTGAGACAGGGTGTCCCCGCTCTCCTCCTCTTTTCCCCCTTGGTGTGTCCACACTCTGGGCCTTGGGCCTTGCCCGGGGATTCTCAGTATGAACAGGTGGGGTGTGTTTTGAGACAGGGTGTCCCCGCTCTCCTCCTCTTTTCCCCCGGGGTGTGTCCACACTCTGGGCCTTGGGCCTTGCCCGGGGATTCTCAGTATGAACAGGTGGGGTGTGTTTTGAGACAGGGTGTCCCCGCTCTCCTCTTTTCCCCCGGGGTGTGTCCACACTCTGGGCCTTGGGCCTTGCCCGGGGATTCTCAGTATGAACAGGTGGGGTGTGTTTTGAGACAGGGTGTCTCCGCTCTCCACCTTTAAAGGGACAAGGAGACGACCAGCTGGGCTGAATGGCCCGGTTTTATGACATCACTGCAGTGCCTAGCAACCAACCTCCCTGAGCCCTGCTCATTATGGGCTGGGTTTAGCTCAGTGCTGTTACAGGAAGGGAAACAGGAGCAGGATTCGCCCCGTGTGGAGCCCAGGATTAATGGGGAGAGGTACAGGATCAATTTATACCTTGTTGAGTGAGAAATGTCATTGTCCCGGACACTCCCTGTCCCTCGGTATCTGTGTCGGGGAGCGGCTGATGGGTTTACTCTGTATCTAACCCGTGCTGTACCCGAGTGGAGAGTGTTTGATGCTGACACTAGGGGCTCAGCTCCACGAGCACAACATTTAACCCAAAGATGATCTGATAAACCCATCAGCTTCTCCCCTGGACACTGGTCCTGAGCGACACGGAGTGTCTCTGATATTTTGGTCGGTGTCCTTGAACAAGTTTAAACACCTTGCTCACATCTCTTACCCTGCTTTGTTCTTGTGAGAAGTGCCCCAGTTTCTCTCGTCTCTCCTCCTGGGAAAGAGAAGTTTGCCTCAGTTCGAAACTCAAACAGGCGCTTCACTGCAGACAGGTCATCATGAGGAAACATTTCTTTACCCAGCGAGTTATTATGATCTGAAATGCACTGCCTGAAAGGGCGGTGGAAGCAGATTCAAGAGTAACTTTCAAAAGAGAATTGGATAAATATTTGAAGGGAAAACATTTACTGGGATATGGGGAAAGAGCAGGGGAGTGGGACTAATTGGATCGCTCTCCCAAAGAGCTGGCACAAACATGATGGGCCGAATGGCCACCTTTTGTGCTGTTTCATTCTCTGATTCTCTGATAACTAAAGCCTCTCATCCGTGGTATAACCTCAGTGAATTGATTCTGCAGCCTCTCTGTGGCCCCGACATCCTTCCTAGTGGAAGATGCCCAAAACTTGTTCTAACTGCAGCCGAACCGATGGTTTTGTTTTCTACGCCCCATTGATAAAAAACCTCGGGTAACATTTTTAAACCACTTTATAAACTTGTCCTCCAACTTTTAAAGATTTGTGTATCTGATCTCCCAGCAGATTTTAAAGATATTAACATAACATGGCTAAAATTCATTAACATAAATGTCTGATATAATGTGTATTATGGGAGAGAGAAGTTTAGTCTGAGTTAGAAACTCAAACAGGCCATTCACTGCAGACAGGTCACCATGGCAACACTGGTAAGACATTCCATTCTCTGAATCGACATGTTGGAGTCTGTAATCAGATCAGGGGAAAAAACAGGTTCTGTCTGTTACTAACCACACTATAAGCTTAAACCAGAGTGAGTAATAGAATAGATCAGATTATAATGTGTGATGTTTATCCGTGTAATTGTGAAACTATAAGAGATGACATCATTAACAGCAGGGGGCCGTTTAGTAACAGAGAAATACAAACAGAAAATGCTGGAGATACTCAGCAGGTCAGGCAGCATCTGTGAAGAGAGAAACAGAGTTAACGTTTCGGGTCGATGACCTTTCGTCAGAACATTGTGATCGAGAACATTACTGAAGAAAAGTAACTGCTGGGAACCACTGCACAGGGCGTTAGTGAGACCACACCTGGAGTACTGCGGACAGTTTCACTCTCCTTATTGAAGGAGGGATAGACTTGCATTGGAGGCAGTTCAGAGAAGCTTCACGAGGTTGATTCTTCAGTTGAAGGGGTTGTCTTATGAGGAAAGGTTGAGCAGGTTGGGCCGATACTCATTGGAGTTTAGAAGAATGAGGTGATCTTATTGAAACATAAGATTCTGAGGGGGCTTGACAGGGTCGATGCTGAGAGGATGTTTCCCCTCATGGGGGAATCTAGAACGAGGGGGCATAATTTCAGAATAAAGGGTCACCCATTTAAAACGGAGATGAGGAGGAATTTCTTCTCTCAGAGGGTCGTGAATCTGTGGAATTCTCTACCCCAGAGAGCTGTGGAGGCGGAGTCATTGAATATATTTAAGGTGGAGATAGACAGATTTTTGAAAAACAGGGGAATCAAGGGTTATGGGGAGAGGGCAGGAAAGTGGAGTTGAGGCCAAGATCAGATCAGCCATGATCTTATTGAATGGCGGAGCAGACTCGAGGGGCCGAATGGCCGACTCCAGCTCCTGTTTCTTATGCACCAGGGAAAGTGTCCTTGTAAATCACAGATCAGGGAATTTCCAGCTGTTTTTTCCTCGATTCCTGCCAAAACCCAGCAGAGAAGAACATAAGAAATAAGAGCAGGAGTGGGCCATACGGCCCCTCGAGCCTGCTCCACCATTCAATAAGATCATGGCTGATCATCGACCTCAACTCCACTTTCCCGCCCGATCTCCATATCCCTTGATTCCCCTAGAGTCCAAAAATCTATCTATCTCAGCCTTGAATATACTCAAAGACTGAACATTCACAGCCCTCTGGGGCAGAGAATTCCAAAGATTCACAACCCTCTGAGTGAAGAAATTCCTCCTCATCTCAGTCTTAAATGGCCGACCCCTTATCCTGAGACTATGCCCCCTAGTTCTAGATACTCCAGCCAGGGGAAACAACCTCTCAGCATCTACCACCTCTCAGCATCTACCCTGTCAATCCCCTTCAGAATCTTGTATGTTTCAATGAGATCACCTCTCATTCTTCTAAACTCCAGAGAGTATAGGCCCATTCTACACAATCTCTCATCATAGGACAGCCCTCTCATCCCAGGAATCAATCTAGTGAACCTTCACTGCACCGCCTCCAAGGCAAGTATATCCTTCCTTAGATAAGGAGACCAAAACTGTGCACAGTACTCCAGGTGTGGTCTCACCAAGACCCTGTACAATTGTAGCAAGACTTCCTTACTCTTATACTCCAAGCCCCTTGCTTTCAAGGCCAACATGCCATTTGCCTTCCTTATTGCTTGCTGTACCTGCATGCTAGCTTTCTGTGTTTCTTGCACGAGGACACCCAAATCTCTCTGAACACCAACATTTGAAAGTTTCTCACCATTTACAATATATTCTGTTTTTCTATTCTTCTTACCAAAGTGAATAACCTCACATTTCCCTACATTATACTCCATCTGCCATCTTACTGCTCACTCACTTAGTCTATCTATATCCCTTTGCAGACTCTTTGTGTTCTCCTCGCAGCTTACTGTCCCACCTAGCTTTGTATCATCAGCAAACTTGGATATATTACACTCGGTCCCTTCATCTAGCTCATTAATATAGATTGTAAATAGCTGAGGCCCTAACATTGATCCTTGCGGCACCCCACTAGTTACAGCCTGCCAACCGGAAAAAGATCCGTTTATTCCTACTCTCTGCTTTCTGTCTGTTAACCAATCCTCTATCTATGCTGCTATATTACCCCAACCCCATGAGCCCTAATCTTGTGTAATAACCTTTTATGTGGCACCTTATCGAATGCCTTTTAGAAATCCAAATATACTACATCCACTGGTTCCCTTTATCTACCCTGCTAGTTACATCCTCAAAAAACTCTAATAAATTTGTCAAACATGATTTCCCTTTCATAAAACCATGTTGACTCTGCCTAATCATGTTATTATTTTCTAAGTGACTTGATACCACTTCCTTAACAGTGGATTCCAGCATTTTCCTGACGACTGATGTCAGGTTAACTGGTCTGTAGTTCCCTGTTTTCTCTCTCCCTCCTTTCTTGAATAGCGGTGTTACATTTGCGACCTTCCAATCTGCTGGGACCGTTCTAGAATCTGGGGAATTTTGGAAGATCACAACCAATGCATCCACTGTCTCTTCAGCCACCTCTTTTAGAACCATTGGATGTAGGCCGTCAGGTCCAGGGGATTTGTCAGCTTTTAGTCCCATTAGTTTCTCTAGTACTTTTTCTCTACTGATATTAATGACATTAAGTTCCTCACCCTCATTAGACCCTTGGTTTCCCACAATTTTTGGTCTGCTTTTTGTGTCTTCTACTGTGAAGACAGATACACAATATTTGTTCAACGTTTCTGCCATTTCCTTATTCCCCATAATAATTCCTCCTGTCTCAGCCTCTGATCGATTGAATCCCTTTCCACATACAGAGCAGTGAACGGATTCTCCCCATTACGAACATGCTGGTGTGTCAGTAGGTGAGATGGGGCAGGCTCGAGGGGCCGTATGGCCGACTCCTGCTCCTGATCCTGATCATAGAATCAGAGAAATTCACGGCACGGAAGGAGGCCATTTCGGCCCATCGTTTCCGCGCCGGCTGACAAAGAGCCATCCAGCCTAGTCCCACTTCCCAGCTCTTGGTCCGTAGCCCTGTAGGTTACGGCTCTTCAAGTGTACATCCAAGCACTTTTTAAATGTGGTGAGGGTTTCTGCCTCTACCACCCTTTCAGGCAGTGAGCTCCAGACCCCCACCACCCTGTGGGTGAAGAAATTTCCCCTCAAATCTCCTCTAAGCCTCCTACCAATTACTTTAAATCTGTGCCCCTGGATGTTGACCCCTCTGCTGAGGTAAATAAGTCCTTCCTATCCACTCTATCTGGGCCCCTCAATTTTATACACCTCAATAAGGTCTCCCCTCAGCCTCCTCTGTTCCAAAAGAAACAACCCCAACCTATCCAATCTTTCCTCATAGCTAAAATTCTCCAGTCCAGGCAACATCCTCGTAAATCTCCTCTGTACCCTCTCCAGTGCAATCACATTCTTCCTGTAATGTGGTGACCAGAACTGCACGCAGTACTCTAGCTGTGGCCTAACTAGTGTTTTATACAATTCAAGCATAACCTCCCTGCTCTGAAAGGGTGGTGGAGGCAGAGACCCTCATCACATTTAAAAAGTACTTGGATATACACTTGAAGTGCCGTAACCTACAAGGCTGCGGACCAAGTGCTAGAAAATGGGATTAGGCCGGATAGCTCTTTAGAGTCATAGAGTTAGACAGCACAGAAAGAGGCCCTTCGGCCCATCGTGTCCGCGCCGGCCATCAAGCCCTGTCTATTCTAATCCCAGTTTCCAGCACTTGGTCCGTAGCCTTGTATGCTGTGGCGTTTCAAGTGCTCATCTAAATGCTTCTTGAATGTTGTGAGGGTTCCTGCCTCTACCACCCTTTCAGGCAGTGAGTTCCAGATTCCAACCACCCTCTGGGTGAAAAAGTTTTTCCTCAGATCCTCTCTAAACCTCCTGCCCCTTACCTTGAAACTATGCCCCCTGGTTATTGAACCCTCTACTAAGGGGACAAGTTCCTTTCTATCTCCCCTATCTATGCCCCTCATAATTTTGTACACCTCAATCAGGTCCCCCCTCAGCCTTCTCTGCTCCAAGGAAAACAACACCAGCCTGTCCAGCCTCTCTTCATAGCTGAAACGCTCCAGCCCAGGTAACATCCTGGTGAATCTCCTCTGCACCCTCTCCAATACAATCACATCAATCCTATAGTGTGGCGACCAGAACTGCACACAGTATTCCAGCTGTGGCCTAACTAGCGTTTTGTACAGCTCCATCATAACCTCCCTGCTCTTATATTCTATGCCTCGGCTAATGAAGGCAAGTATCCCATATGCCTTCTTAACCACCTTATCTACCTGTCCTGCTGCCTTCAGGGATCTATGTACATGCACACCAAGGACCCTCTGATCCTCCATCCTTCCTAGGGTCCTACCATTCATTGTGTATTCCCTTGCCTTATTAGTCCTCCCAAAATGCATCACCTCACACTTTTCAGGGTTAAATTCCATTTGCCACTGTTCTGCCCATCTGACCCACTCATCTATATCGTCCTGTAGCCTGAGGCTTCCCTCCTCGCTATTTACCACTCCACAAATTTTCGTGTCATCTGCGAACTGACTGATCATAGCTCCTACATTCATATCTAAATCATTAATGTACACTACAAACAGCAAGGGACCCAGCACCGATCCCTGCGGTACACCACTGGACACAGGCTTCCAGTCACAAAAACAACCTTCGACCATCACCCTCTGCCTCCTGCCACTAAGCCAATTTTGGATCCAATGTGCCAAATTGCCCTGGATCCCATGGGCTCTTACCTTCTTGATCAGTCTCCCATGCGGGACTTTGTCAAAAGCCTTACTGAAGTCCATGTAGACAACATCAACTGCACTACCTTCATCCACACACCTAGTCACCCCCTCAAAAAATCAATCAAATTGGTTAGACATGATCTCCCCCTGACAAAGCCATGCTGACTATCCTTGATTAACCCTTGCCTCTCCAAATGGAGACTAATTCTGTCCCTCAGAATTTTTTCCAATAATTTCCCTACCACTGATGTTAGGCTCACTGGCCTGTAATTCCCTGGTTTATCTCTACTACCCTTCTTGAATAACGGTACTACATTATCTGTCCTCCAGTTCTCTGGCACCTCCCCTGTGGCCAGAGAGGATCTGAAAATTTGTGTCAGAGCCCCTGCAATCTCCTCCCTTGCCTCACACAGCAGCCTGGGATACATCTTGTTTGGGCCTGGGGATTTATCCACTTTTAAGCCCGCTAAAACCGCTAGTACCTCCTCCCTCGCAATGCTAATTTGTTCTAATATATCACAATCCCCCTGCCTGATTTCTATGCCTACATCGTCCTTCTCCATAGTGAACACAGATGCAAAATATTCATTTAAAACCTCGCCCACATCTTCCGGCTCTACACACAGATTGCCACTTTGGTCCCTAATGGGCCCTACTCTTTCCCTGGTTATCCTCTTGCCCTTAATATACTTATAAAACACCTTGGGATTTTCCTTTATTTTGCCCGCCAGTGTTTTTTCATGCCCCCTCTTCGCTCTCCTAATTTCTTTTTTAAGTACCCCCCTGCACTTTTTATACTCCTCTGGGGCTTCTACTGTTTTTAGTCCTTTGTATCTGCCTAAAGCCTCCCTTTTTTTCCTAATCCACTCTTGTATATCCTTTGACATCCAGTGTTCCCTGGACTTGTTGGTCCCACCCTTGACCTTTATGGGAACATGTTGGTGCTGTACTCTTTCTATTTCCTTTCTGGATGACTTCCAGTGCTCTGATGTGGATTTTCCTACAAGTAGCTGATCCCAGTCCACTTTGGCCAGATCCTGCCTTATCATGTTAAAATCGGCCTTCCCCCAATTTAGAACCTTTATTTCCAGTCCATCTTTGTCCTTTTCCATGACTACCTTAAAGCTCAACGAATTATGGTCACTGTCACCAAAATGCTCTCCTACTGACACTTTTACCACTTGCCCGGCTACATTCCCTAGAATTAGGTCCAGTACTGCCCCCTCTCTTGTCGGACTTTCTACATGCTGGCTCAAAAAGCTCTCCTGGATGCACTTTAAGAATTCCGCACCCTCTAAGCCTTTCACACTCTGACTATCCCAGTTAATATTGGGGAAGTTCAAATCCCCTACTATTATTACCCTATTATTTCTACACTTCTCTGAGATTTGCCTGCTGGGCAACACGGTGGCATAGTGGTTAGCACTGGTGCCTCACAGCGCCAGGGACCCGGGTTCGAATCTGGCCTCGGGTGACTGTCTGTGTGGAGTTTGCACATTCTCCCCGTGTCTGCGTGGGTTTCCTCCGAGTGCTCCGGTTTCCTCCCACAGTCCAAAAATGTGCGAGTTAGGTTGATTTGGCTATGATAAATTGACCCTTAGTGTTAGGGGGGGGATTAAATATGTGGGGTTACGGGGATAGGATGGGATATGTTAGGGGGAATTAAATACGTGGGGTTACGGGGATAGGGTGGGATATGTGTCGGTGCAGGCTCGATGGGGATTCTGTGTGAGAAAGCAGGGACAGGGTACTGGATTTGGATGATCAGCCATGATCGTATTGAATGGTGGAGCAGGCTCGACGGGCCGAATGGCCTACTCCTGCTCCTAGTTTCTATGTTTCTATATCTTTTCCTCTATCTCCCCCTGACTGTTTGTTACTAGCAGGATAGATAAGGGGGAACCAGTGGATGTGGTGTATTTGGATTTTCAGAAACAATCGATAAGATGCCACACAAGAGGTTATTAAACAAAATTAGGGCTCATGGGATTGGGGGTAATATATTAGCATGGTCCCTGGAGCTTGAGAGAAATCATGTTTGAAAATGATGCAGAGTTTCAGCCAATGAGGGAGCTCCGGGCTGAACCCCGCCCACTGGGAGCCGTAAGCCCTGCCCCTCATACACTCCGATTGGTTGGAAGACCAACCGCCCGCTCGGTCCTCCAGCCCCGCCCCACTCTTTCTATTGGTCCGGATCTCCCGTCAATCACCCGGGCAGTGTGAGCTGAGCATGCGTGGACCTTGGCAGCACCCGCTGACACATCAGGTGAGAGAGCTCAGGGAGCGGGTTAATAAACCCCGGGGGGACGCGGGCTGCTCACACCCTGAGTGCGGCCCCAGGCCCGGCCCGGAGAAAACACTCAACATTATCCGCCTCCCCACAACTACCCACCAGTTTAAGACACAAACTCCGGGACAACCAGGAAGTGCTGGGAAATCCCCAGCGAGTCAGGGAGCGTCTAGAAATGGAGACTGGTCAGGGAGCGTCTGTAAATGGAAGAGAAATAGTGATTGGTCAGGGAGCGTCTGTAAATAACGAGAAATGGAGAGTGGTCAGGGAGCGTCTGTAAATGGAGGAGAAATAGTGACTGGTCAGGGAGCGTCTGTAAATAACGAGAAATGGAGAGTGGTCAGGGAGCGTCCGTAAATGGAGGAGAAATGGAGACTGGTCAGGGAGCGTCTGTAAATAATGAGAAATGGAGAGTGGTCAGGGAGCGTCTGTAAATGACGAGAAATGATGACTGGTCAGGGAGCGTCTGTAAATGGAGGAGAAATGGTGACTGGTCAGGGAGCGTCTGTAAATGGAGGAGAAATGGAGAGTGATCAGAGAGCATCTGTAAATGGGGGAGAAATGGAGACTGGTCAGGGAGCGTCTGTAAATAGAGGAGAAATGGAGACTAGTCAGGGAGCGTCTGTAAATAGAGGAGAAATGGAGACTGGTCAGGGAGTGTCTGTAAGTAAGGAGAAATGCAGACTGCTCAGGGAGCGTCTGTAAATAAGGAGAACTGGAGATGGGTTTGGGAGGGTCTGTAAAGAATCATACTTATCTATTTAACACACAGGCTAAAAGTCAACATAACGACAATGTAAAGACAATGCATTGTTATATTAGTTTCTTCAGCTGATTACCTCAAGTCAGTTTGGAAAACACGGTTGTTACTATGATTAACCCTTTGTTTGAAGAGACACAACTCCTCCTGGGATTCACTCAGTTATCCGACCTGCTGAGACACCAGTGAGTTCACACTGGGGTGAGACTGTTCACCTGCCCCGTGTGTGGGAAGGGATTCACTCAGTCATCCAACCTGCTGAGACACCAGCGAGTTCACACTGGATAGAAACCGTTCAGTTGCTCTCACTGCGGGATGAGGTTCAAGTGTTCATCCTACCTGCTGACACACCAGCGAGTTCACACTGGGGAGAGGCCGTTCACCTGCTTTGAGTGTGGGAAGGGATTCACTCAGTCATCCAACCTTCTAACTCACCAGCGAGTTCACACTGAGGAGAAGCCGTTCACCTGCTCTGAATGTGGGCAGGGATTCGCTCAGTCATCTGGCCTCACAGCACACCAACATACTCACACTGGGGAGAGGCCGTTCACTTGCTCCATGTGTGGGAAAAGATTCACTGATTCCTCCAGCTTGCTGAAACACCAGCGAGTTCACACCGGGGAGAGGCCGTTCACCTGCTCTGAGTGTGGGAAGGGATTCACTCGGTCATCCAGCCTGCTGAGACACCAGCGAGTTCACAAGTGACTGCAGAGATTGGATTCTGCTGTTATTCCTGCTGTTAATCACATCCAGGATTGAACCATATTCATTGTGACAGTTGGGAGTTGTTTCTGGTGATGTTAATAACCCCTATAACTGGGCTGGAGTTTAATATTTTGATATTGATAATAACACAGTGTGTCGATATTTGATGTCTCCGAGATTAGAGTTTAGAAGAATGAGAGTTGATCTCATTCAAACTTACAAAATTCTTACAGGACTTGACAGGGTAGATGCAGGGAGGATGTTTTCCCTGGCTGGAGTGTCCAGAACCTGGGGTCACAGTCTCAGAATAAGGATTCGGCCATTTAGGACAGAGATGAGGAGAGATTTCTTCACTCAGAGGGTGGTGAATCTTTGGAATTCTCTACCCCAGAGGGCTGTAGAAGCTCAGTCTTTGAGTATTTTCAAGATAGAAATCGATAGATTTTTGAATATTAAGGGTATCAAAGGATATGGGGTTGGTGCAGGAAATTGGAGTTGAGGTAAAAGATCAGCAATGGTCTTACTGATTGGCGGGCCAGGCTCGAAGGGCCGGGAAGCTCCATCAACACCTGGGGTAGGCTTCGGGCCCCGAGTAAGAGCCCACAGGCCCCGTGTTTGCCCCGCGGTGACAGGCACGGCCGTGCGGTGTCACTGGCCGCCATCTTGGTCAAGCTGGATCGCGGCGCATGCGCGGCCAGCTTGGTAAAGGAGCAGTAAGTGGGCGGGGCTTCAGGGTCCCTGTGCCCGGGAGATGGAGCATCCTGGGCAACAGCTTTTTCAGCACCTTCACCCACTCCCAGGGCGCATGTGATGTTTGTGGTCTAGAGGAGTCCATGGGCCAGGTATATATTCAGTGTGAGAGGCTGCAGCCCCTGGAGAGTTACCTGAAGGGGCAGCTCCTCAACTTTTGCTCAGACTTTAGCCCCACGCTCCTAATCTTTGGCCGCCCGGTGCGGAGAGGGGTGGGTAAGTCGGTGGATCTTCTCCTGGACCTGCTCTTGGGCCCTGCTAAAACAGCAATTTGTAGGTCCAGGATGGACGAGGCCCATGGGAGGTCACTCTGGCTGCCTGCCTCTCTCCCGTGGTCTTGTCCAAGCCCGGGTGGCCCTGGAGAGGGAGCATGCAGTGTCCACCGGCACGCTTGATACCTTCCGCGACCGGTGGGCACCTCAGGGTACAGAGTGTCTCACAGACACTGGGAACAACATTCTGGTTCAGTCGGGAAGGTTCCTTTGCTTTGTTGGGACTTTGTTGCTTATTTTGTCTTCTTTTAGTTTGATTGGACCACATGTTTGGGGGAACAAGAGAGGAAAGAATGTTCCATAAACACTGGAATTGTCTGTTCTGAATTTCTATCCTGTATTTACAGTCATGAGTTTTGTAAACTCCTTTTACAGGTTATTAGAAGGAGAGGATTTGCAGACGGGAAACTCAAACCAAACCTCACGTCAAGAGTGTTCCAGTGCACTGACTGTGGAGAGAGCTTTAACCAGTTACACAGCCTGAAAACACATCGCACCATTCACAGCGGGGAGAAACTGTACATGTGTTCTGTGTGTGGACGAGGCTTCAACTGATCGTCCAACCTGGAGAGACACAAGGACACCCGCACCACGGAGAAACCGTGGAAATGTGGGGACTGTGGGAAGGGATTCAATTACCCATCCCAGCTGGAAACTCATCGGCGCAGTCACATCGGGGAGAGGCCGTTCATTTGCTCCGAGTGTGGGAAGGGATTCACTCAGTCATCCCACCTGCTGCAGCACCAGCAAGTTCACACCGGGGAGAGGCTGTTCACCTGCTCCGAGTGTGGGAAGGGATTAATTCAGTCATCCCACCTCACTGAACACCAGCAAGCTCACACTGGGGAGAAGCCATTCATCTGCTCCGTGTGTGGGAAGGGATTCACTCATTTATCCAACCTGCTGACTCACCAGCGAGTTCACACTGGGGAGAGGCCGTTCACCTGCTCTGAGTGTGGGAAGGGATTCACTCAATCATCCAACCTGCTTAGATACCAGCGAGTTCACACTGGGGAGAGGCCGTTCACCTGCTCCGTGTGTGGGAAGGGATTCACTCGATCATCCCACCTGCTGAGACACCAGCGAGTTCAGAAATGACTGCAGAGGTTGGATTCTGCTGTTACTGATGTTGTTAATCACATCCTGGACTGAATCATGTTCTTTCTGTCAGTTGGGGTTTGTTTCTGCTGATCTTAATAATCTCTGTAACTGGGCTGGAGTTTAATATTCTGGATAAATGTTGAATAAATCTGATTTGTTTCAAGCACACTTTGTGTCGAGTCCGTGATGTCTCCATGATAAGAGGACACTAATTAATGACTCTTCCATTTTTGGGCCGTTTCTCCTTTCTTACTCTGGATTATTTCAGTTCTCATCTGATTGGCCTTCTACCATCCTGGTAGTCCCATGATACAACAATAATGTAGTTGTTGCCTAATCACAGCGATCAATCTCTATTGATTAGTCTACAACAGACCCAGACATGAGGTGAGGAAAACCCCAGTGGTGGAGAGCTTTAGGAACCATAGGACTACAGTCACCTGTTCCTCCCGAGCACACTGCACTTACCCCATGTCATGTCTCTAATTACTCACACACTGTGTGCCCAAGTGTTATACTAGGAATGATGTCTATTTAATTTGCATTTGAATGAATCAACACTAAATGCTTCCACTGTCTCCCTAGGCAGCCTGTCCCATAGATTGACCACTCACTCACTGAAATACTCTTTCAGCAGATTGGGTTTGAATTGACCCCCTTCAAGCAAGGCCGTGTCCTCTGGTTCTACTGTCTGGACAAGGAGAAATAACTTGTGGTGCTCGACATTATCTGGTCCCTTTAGAATCCTAAAAACAGCAATCATATCACCTCTCGAACTCTTTTCCAGTGTGAACATGCCCAATTTACATAACCTAGACATGTTGGCTAAAACGAGATAATTCTTACACAAACCCTGTGATGCTCTTTAAATCGCATGAACCTGACACGTCATAGAATCAGAGAATGACACAGCACAGAAGGAGGTAACTCGGCCCGTCCTGCCTGTGCCAGCTCTTTGGTCGAGCTATCCGATTAGTTCCACACCCCTGCTCTTTCCCCAGAGCCCTGGAAATATTTTCCCTTCAAGTATTTGTCCAACTCTCTTTTGAATGTTATTATTGAAGCTACTTCCACCGCCCTTTCAGGCAGTGCTTTCCAGATCACAACTCGCTGCGTAAAGAAATTCTCCTCATGTCGCCTCTGATTCTTTTACCAATCACATTAAATCTTTGTCCTTTGGTTACCGACCTTCCTGCCACTGGAAACAGTTTCTCCTTATTTACTGTATCAAAACCCTCCATGATTTTGAACACCTCTATTAAATCTCCCCTGAACCTTCTCTGCTCTAAGGAGAACAACCCCAGCTTCTCAATGAGTATATTCAAGGCTGAGATCGAGAGATTTTTGGGCTCTCGGGGAATCAAGGGATATGGAGATCGGGCGGGAAAGTGGAGTTGAGGTCCAACATCAACCATGATCTTACCGAAAGGCGGAACAGGCTCAAGGGACCATATGGCCTACTCCTGCTCCTAATTCTTACCTTCTCGAGTCTCGCCACATAACTGAAGTCCCTCATCCCTAGAACCATTCTAGTAAATCTCCTCTGCACCCTCTCGAAGATCTTGACGTCCTTCCTAAATTGTGATGCCCAGAATTGAACAAAATATTCCAGCTGAGGCTTAACTAGTGTTTGATAAAGGTTTGGCCTGACTTCCTTGCTTTTGTTCTCTGTGCCTCTACTTATAATGTTTAGGATCTCATCGGCTTCTTTAACAGCCTTCTCAACTTGTCCGACCACCTTCAAAGATTTGTCTACATACACTCCCAGGTCTCTCTGTTCCTGCACCCCCACTAAAATTGTATCATTTAGTTTATATTCGCTTCTCCTCAATTTTCCTGCCAAACATCGACCATGGTCATTGCTGTTTCAGCCCATCTCCTGCTGAAAGCCTCAGCTGTGGCTCTGTCACCTCCAGACTCCACTATTCCAATGCTCTCCTGGCCGGCCTCCCATCTTCCCCCCTCCAGAAACTTCAGCTCATCCAAATCTCTTCTGCCCTCCAACCCTCCGAGATATCTGCGCACCTCCGATTCTGGCCTCTTGAGCATCCCCGCTTTTAATCGCTCCACCATTGGCGGCCGTGCCTTCAGCTGCCTGGGCCCTAAGCTCCGGATTTCCCTCCCTAAACCTCTCCGCCTCTCTCTCCTCCTTTAAGACGCTCCTTAAAACCTACCTCTTCGACCAAGCTTTTGGTCACCTGTCCTAACATCCCCTTATGCGGCTTAGTGTCACATTGTGTTTGATATCGCTCCTGTGAAGCACCTTGGGGTGTTTTACCATATCCTTGATTTAAAAATTCTCATCCTTGTTTTCAAATCCCTCCATAGCCTCGCCCCTCCCTATCTCTGTAACCTCCTCCAGCCCCTCAACCCTCTGAAAATTCCTTTTACCTGCTCCGTGTGTGGGAAGGGATTCACTTGTTCAACCAACCTCACTTCACACCAACTTGTTCATACTGATAAGAGACCTTTTAAATGTTCTGACGAAAGGTCATCGACCTGAAGTGTTAACTCTGTTTCTCTCTCCACAGATGCTGCCTGACCTGCTGAGTACTTTCTGTTTTGATTTCAGATTTCCAGCATCCGCAGTATGTTGCTTTTGTTTGAACTGATCTGACTGTGAGAAGAGCTTTAAAGCACAAGGGATCTGCTGAATCAGCAGCAACGTACTCCCACAGGGGAGAGACCGTTCACTTGGTTTGTGTGTGGGGACGGATTTAATCGGGAATCCAGCCAGTTGACTCACCAGCGAGTTCACAAGTGACAGCAATGGTTGGATTCCGTTGTTAATAACATCCAACAACAACATAAACTTGTATTTATATAGCACCTTTAACACAATAAAAGGTCCTAAGACACTTCACAGGAGCATTATCAAACAAACTTTGACATAGAGACAAATATGGAGATATTAGGACAGAGGTAAATAAATCCAGGGACCACTTACGCTGTGACATAAATCCAAGGAACCATTTACATTGTGACACTAAATCCAGGGACCACTTACATTGAGACACCAAATCAAGGGACCACTTACACACGGACACCAAATCCAGGGACCACTTACACTATGACACCAAATCCAGGGATTACTTACACAGTGACACCAAATCAAGGGATCACTTACAGGGCAACACCAAATTTAATAACATCCAACAACAAAAACTAGCATTTATATAACATCCTAAGCCACTTCACAGGGGCATTATCAAACAAAGTTACTGAATACGGGTGAGGGCGAAGGTTCCTCTGGGGAGTACAGCCAGGGCTTTCTGTGGCCGCAGACGTAATTCCAAGATGGTATGTTTCCTCCCTGGTGCCAGAGTCAAGGATGTCACCAAGACCAATATCCTCCTGTGGGTGGAGTTGCTAGTGCTGTTGGGGAGAGTTTAAACTAATTTGGCAGGGGGATGGGTACCAGGATGTAGCATTAGAAAGGAGAAAGAAAGGATTGGGAGAGACAGATAGCATTATAGTAGGACAGAGTAAGGTAATTGGTGGGGTCAGACTAAGAGAGAATACAAGGTCAAAGATAGGTTTACAGTGCATGTGTGTAAACGCACTTAGTGTGGTAAATAAGGTTGATGAGCTGCAGGCACAGATAGCCACGTGGGAATATGATGTTGTGGCGATAACGGAAACCTGGCTCAAAAAAGGGCAGGATTGGGTACTAAATATTCATGGATATAAGGTGTTCAGGAAAGATAGGGAGGGAAAGAAAGGAGATGGGGGTGGCAGTCTTGATTAAGGAGAATATTACAGTGCTGGAGAGAGAACATGTCCTGGTGTCGTCAAGGACAGAATCTATTTGGTTAGAGTTGAGAAACAATAGTGGTGCCATTACAGTACTAGGTGTATTCTATAGGCCACCAACTCGTGGGAAGGATATAGAGGAGCAAATTTGCAGGAAATTTACAGAGAGGTGCAAGATCTATAGCGTAGCGATAATTGGGACTTCAACTATCCTAATATTGACTGGGATAGTAATAGTGTAAAGGGCAGAGAAGGGGAAGAATTTCTGAAGTGTGTTCAGGAGAACTTTCTTCATCAGTATGTTTCCGGCCCAACGAGGAACAAGACATTGCTGGATCTGGTTCTGGGGAATGAGGTGGATCAAGTGGACAAGTGTCAGGAGGGGAACATTAGGGAAGAGTGATAATAGTATTATAAGTTTCAGATTAGCTATGGAAAAGGACAAGGAGCAATCTAGAGTAAAAATACTTAATTGGAGGAGGGCCAATTTCAGTGAGTTGAGAATGGATCTGGCCCGGGTAAATTGGAATCAAAGATTGGCAGGCAACGGGCTGCCTTTAAAGAGGAGATGGTTCGGGTACATTCCCATGATTCCAACTAAAGCCAGAGCTCCCTGGATGACAAAAGAGATAGAAAAGTAAAGAAAAACAGAATTGCATTGATATAGCGAGTGTGCTACTCACTGAGAAGGCGAACTAGGTGAGAAATGATATAAGTTAGAGTAAGAAAAGGCCCAAACAAGGAACAGTCGGTAACAGAACATCAATTAGTCTCCTCTGATCATGGAGAAATCAAATATTTGACACACTGTGTGTTTGAAACGAAGCTGATTTATTCAATATTTGTACAGAATATCAATCTCCAGCCCAGGTATCGGGATTATTAAGATCAGCAGAAACACACTCTAACTGCCAGAATGAACATGGTTCAGTGCTCAATGCATTCCTAGTAAATGCTGCTCTATTCACTGATGGGGCCTTTCAATGGCGGGGCTATTACCCAGCATTCCCCGCGGGGGAGAAGGTGCCGCACCGGGACTACAGGAGCCCAGTGCGCAGCCGCGGAACACACCAGGGTTTGGAGCATGCGCAGTGCGTCTAATTGGAAAGAGCGCGAAAAGCGATGCCATAGACCTGCTCCGGTTAATTAGCAGAAGCGGGCGGACGCAGCGGACCAATGGACCGGCAGGTGGGCGGAAAGGCTTCATGAACAACTGCTGCAGGCCGCAGGCGCCGAATAATAACCTGAAGGTCCCGCGTTTGCAGCTTCGGGGCTTCTCCCAGTCACAGGCCCAGGATAACGGCCGCCATCTTGATTCAGTGAGTAGCAAAGCGCATGCGCGGTCATCGAAGTGACGGACGAAGAGTGGTCGGGCCTCAGTGTCTGTTCCCAACCGGGTCCTAGTGCCCGGGATAGTAAATCATTGAGTCAGTTATTTGATTCAGACTCTCCACACTTAGGATTTCTCACCATCTCTCTTCAAGGCGCTGATAAAAGCAGAGCACACGGTTAACATCCCACAAAATTGTAACAGAAGAGCCCCAGAGCTGGGCCCCCCTTGTACAGTCCCAGGGTTAGAATCCCCATGGACAGTCCGAGGGCTGGAATCCCCATGTACAGTCCCAGGGTTGGAATCCCTCAGCAACACCGAGTGCTGGTCTCAGGCCCCGAGTCAGAGCCGGCGGACGTGCGACCAGGGCCCCGGCACCATTAACCCCAGGGTGCAGCACCTCCCCCAGACAAGAAACACAACAACTTGCATTTATACAGCAGAGGGAGCAATTCAGAGCCGGTTAGCATCAGGTTGGGCGGTGGATGTGGAACTCGGTCCCTGGCCTCCTGTGTAGGGCTTTCTTGTTGCATCAGTTTGAGCTGGCGTGGAGAGGGGGGAGAAGCTGCTGGGTTTAACCCCCAGTACTTCTGAGCCCAGTGGGACCCAACAATTTCCAATGTGGGACTGTGAAGGGAGGTGGATTCTAAGGGAGATTAAGTTGCAAAACACTCCCTTTTTCCTGTTTGAAATTAATTTTGCAGGGTATTAGAAGGGGAGGATTTGCAGACGGGAAACTCAAACCAAACATCACTTCAAGATCTGACAGAGTCACTCGATTCATCAGAACGTTTGAACATGGAAGCAGAAAGCCCGTTCAGAGCGGGGAGAAACCGTACACGTGTTCTGAGTGTGGACGAGGCTTCAGCCAATCCTCTGGTGTATCGAGGCACAGCGCAGTCACACTGGGGAGAAACCGTGTAAATGTGGGGACTGTGGGAAGGGATTCAACTACCCGTTTGAGCTGGAAACTCATCGACGAGTTCACACCGGGGAGAGGCCGTTCACCTGCTCTGAGTGTGGGAAGGGATTCACTCAGTCATCCCACCTGCTGAGACACCAGCAAGTTCACACTGAGGAGAGGCCGTTCACCTGCTCCGAGTGTGGGAAGGGATTCACTGAGTCATCCAACCTGCTGACACACCAGCGAGTTCACACTGACGAGAGACCTTTTAAATGCCCGGACTGCGGGAAGTTCCGGGGAACTGACATGCCATCAACATGTTCACACTGACGAGAGTCCGTTCAGGTGCTCTCACTGCGGGACTGGGTTCAGGAGATCATCTCCCCTCACTGTACACAAGTGCACTCACAACGGGGAGAGGCCGTTCACCTGCTCCGAGTGTGGGAAGGGATTCACTCGGTCATCCGACCTTCTGAAACACCACCGAGTTCACACTGGGGAGAGACCGTTCACCTGCTCTGAGTGTGGGAAGAGATTCACTAATTCATCCGACCTTCTGAAACACCAGCGAGTTCACACTGGGGAGAGGCCGTTCACCTGCTCCGAGTGTGGGAAGGGAATCACTAATTCATCCGACCTTCTGAAACACCAGCGAGTTCACACTGGGGAGAGGCCGTTCACCTGCTCCGAGTGTGCGAAGGGATTCACTCGGTCATCCGACCTTCTGAAACACCACCGAGTTCACACTGGGGAGAGACCGTTCACCTGCTCTGAGTGTGGGAAGAGATTCACTAATTCATCCGACCTTCTGAAACACCAGCGAGTTCACACTGGGGAGAGGCCGTTCACCTGCTCCGAGTGTGGGAAGGGAATCACTAATTCATCCGACCTTCTGAAACACCAGCGAGTTCACACTGGGGAGAGGCCGTTCACCTGCTCCGAGTGTGGGAAGGGATTCACTCGGTCATCCGACCTTACGAAACACCAACGAGTTCACACTGCGGAGAGGCCGTTCATCTGCTCTCAGTGTGGGAAGGGCTTCACTCAGGCTTCCCACCTGCTGATACACCAGCGAGTTCACAAGTGACTGCAGGGTTTGGATTCTGATGTTACTGCTGCTGTTAATTACATCCCGGACTGAATCGTGTTCACACTGACAGTTGGGGTTTGTTTCTGCTGATGTTAATAACCCCAATAACTGGGCTGGAGTTTATTAATATTCTGGATATATGTCAAATAAATCAGCTTTGCTTTAAACACATTGTTGTGGATTTTGTCGTTCCCACCTGAGTGTTTAGCATCACCTGGCTGGAGCTCAGAAAGGACAATCTGGGGGGAGGATCGTATGGCGGGAACAGAACTACAGCCTGGAAACAGTCCTTCAGGGCCACACTGAGAGGGGCAAACGGCACTTTGGTCTTTCTCGTCTCTCTTCACTGACAGCAATGACCCCGTGCAGGTTAATCTCGAGGCCTGTAAGGAATGTGTCCCAGCCGCTCACTCCCATGGGTCACAGCTCCTAGGCATGGAACAGAAGGCTCCTTTACAACTGTGTTTAGAATCAGGAAGAACAACGGTGAATGCTGGAAACGTGCTGTCAAATCAGAGATTGGTGTCAAACTGCGATCTGTTCCTGACTGAAGTGAAACGGCAGGGTTAAGTTTCCAGTCTAAAAATGACTGGTAATTATTCCACGAAGATTTAATATGTGTGTGTGAGACAGTCCTGAGTCTACCATTTTAAGGCAGGTGTTAGCTCATTTAAAATAAACCCGTTTAAAAGAAATTGGTTAAAGTCTGCATTAAAATAGCAGAGGGAGGAGTTCACAGGAGCCTGTTAACTGCTGGTACACTTATACAACAGACATTTGATCTCCAGATAAAGAAGGACCTGCAGCGTGTTTCCAGGAATTCCCTGTTTTCTTGATGTGTGCGTGTTAGACACCAGGATAACTAAAAATATACGACCCGGAACATCCACGGGGTTACTCCAGGATCAGTCCCGCTGCGGAACTCCACCACTGACCCTGCACCAATCACCACCCACTGGAGGTTTATATCAGGAGCTTCTGTGTGATGGTGAGGTGATCACTGGACAATAAAGTGCAGAGACTGGTGGGTGGCTGCTCATTATCCTCGATGTGATTCAATCCCCTTTCCGACTGAATACTGCGGACAGACAGGCTCACCTTGGGAACGGAATGGTCAGTGTGACATCACTTTCTAAACAAGAGCCCACAAGACAATGGGTTCTCAATAAATTTGAGAGGTCGCACAACACCAGGTTATAGTCCAACAGTTTTATTTGAAATCACAAGCTTTCGGAGCTATCGATTGCCCCTTCCTCAGGTGAAGAGAGCCACTTCACCTGAGGAAGGGGCAATCGATAGCTCCGAAAGCTTGTGATTTCAAATAAAACTGTTGGACTATAACCTGGTGTTGTGCGACCTCTCAATTTTGTCCACCCCAGTCCAACACCGGCATCTCCGCATCATTCTCAATAAATGTTAAAGGGATTCAACGCTCTGAAGTTACACTGTGAATAAAGGAAATAAAATGCTGATCAATAATTGGTGATAATTTATCTCTGTGGAATGCACGAGCAGACATTAAGAATTATGTGGTTTGTTTACACACTCGCACATATAACAAACACTTTGTGTGAGCTCTTTTCAGTTGTTCTGTTTAACCCGATTGAAAAATTCTTTCTGTGGGCTTTAGGACCCTGCGGCAGCCCATCCGGCGGGGCCCGCTGGGTCAGGATATAAAGAGACCGCGCGCTGTTCCTCCTCCCACTGCCTGGGGGAATGGGCCAGATATTTAAAAGGGACAGGGACTCCCCCTTCTCTGCCTATTTATAGTTAAAGAGACAGACCCGTTTATCTTGGAGTGTCGGCGGACTTCACTAACAGAGCTCCCATTAACAGTCGCTCCCTTCTGTACTGTGCAGTGATTGTAAACCTGTCTGTTTCAGTGACTTGAGCCTTTCTAAAATGTCTCACTATTTTTGACGATCCATTTGACTTGCTTGTTTAATATTGAAAGTCTTCAGAATTTTGCAGTGTAATGAAGGTTTCGTTTAAAGGTGGAGTGATATTTCTTTCTAAATATTCTGTTCTCCCCCTCCCCCTTCCACTTTAAAACACTCTGCACTACTGACTAGGAAGGTACCTAGTTCAATCCTTGGTCTGTGCTGTTAGTTGATCTCTGACAAGGCAGCAGTTCAGGGGCTATAATTATCCTCAGTACCACTGGGCTAACTAAGAGTAAGAATCAGCCACTGCCCCTGCTCCTGATGGAGATCCAGTGACATCAACTGGGAAGTGTATGGATGTCAATTGAGGGCAGGATTGGACTGCTGTCACTGCTGACACTCACTGAGTCGGCTGGTGGTGAGGCTCTAGAATCATAGAATCATAGACTCGTTAGAGCACAGTAGGAGGCCCATCGAGCCCGTGCCGGCTCTCTGCAAGAGCACTTCAGCTAGTCCCACTCCCCCCACCCTTTCCTCGTAGCCCTGCCAACATTTTTTCTTCAGGTACTTATCCAATTCCCTTTTGAAAGCCACAGTGGAATCTGCCTCCACCACCCTTTCAGGCAGTGAATTCCAGATCCTAACCACTCGCTGCGTAAAAATGTTTTTCCTCATGTCACCTTTGGTTCGTCTGCCAATCACCTTAAATCTGTGTCCTCTAGTTCTCGACCCTTCCGCCAGTGGGAACAGCTTCTCTCTATCTACTCCGTCTAGACCCCTCATGATGTTGAACATGATGTCTATCAAATCTCCTCTCAACCTTCTCTGCTCCAAGGAAAACAACCCCAGCTTCTCTAGTCTATCCACGTAACTGAAGTCCCTCATCCCAGGAACCATTTTTTCTGGAACAAATCTTTTCCTCACCCTCTCGAAGGCCTTCACATCCTTCCTAAAGTATGGTGCCCAGAATTGGACACAATACTCCAGTTGAGGACATAAGAAATAAGAGCAGGAGTAGGCCATGTCCCTCGAGCCTGCTCCACCATTCAATAAGATCATGGCTGATCATCGACCTCAACTCCACTTTCCCACCCGATCGCCATAAATCTTGATTCCCCTGGAGTCCAAAAATCTATCTATCTCAGCCTTGAATATACTCAAAGACTCAGCATTCAAAGCCCTCTGAGGCAGAGAATTCCAAAGATTCACAACCCTCTGAGTGAAGAAATTCCTCCTCATCTCGGTCTTAAATGGCCTACCCCTTATCCTGAGACTATGCCCCCTAGTTCTAGACACTCCAGCCAGGGGAAACAAACTCTCAGCATCTACCCTGTCAATCCCCTTCAAAATCTTGTATGTTTCAATGAGATCACCTCTCATTCTTCTAAACTCCAGAGAGGTCGGACCAGTGTTTTATAAAAGCTCATCATAACTTCCTTGCTTTTGTACTCTATGCCTCTATTTATGAAGCCCAGGATCCCGTATGCTTTTTAACCACTTTCTCAACCTGCCCTGCCACCTTCAATGATTTGTATACATAAACCCCCAGGTCTCTCTGTTCAGGCACCCCCTATAGAATTGTACCCTTTAGTATATATTGCCTCTCCTCGTTCTTCCTACCAAAATGTAGAGGTTAACTAATTGCACCCAGCCAGATTCAGTTCCTTCTGGAGAGAAGGAGAGACACAAAATCCCAGATGATGTAATGAATGTTGTTTTTAGACAGTAAGGATGAAGGGAGAGTGTAGAATGGGGAATTTACAGCTTAGGAGGGACAGGAGGGGAAAGGATGTTGTATAGAAACTAGATTTGTCTGTTTTGAAGTTCTATCCTGTTGTAAACACCATATGAGGGTATTAGAAGGGGAGGATCTGCAGATGGAAACCGAATCCAAACATTGCGTCAAGATTTGACATTCACCAGATTATCAGGACCTGAATATCATCGGCCTTTGGATATAGAAGGAAAAAGCACCAATCACAGCGGGGAGAAACAGGACACGTGTTCTGTGCCTGGATCCACTTTTAACAAATCGTCTAGTCTGTGAGACTCGTGCGCCCACCTGAATCAACAGTGTAAATGTGGGGAATGTGGGAACGGGTTCAGTCTGAGGTGCAAACTCATTGAAACTGTCACACCGGGGAGAGAGGCTGTTCACCAGCTGATTGTGGATAGAGAGTCACTCAGTTATCTCAACTATTCCCGCCCTAACATGTTCATAATGGGGAGAATCCATTCTCTGCTCTGAATGTGGAAAGTGATTCAATCGATAATCCCATTTACTGACACACCAGTACAGTCACACTGGAGAGAGACCGTTTAGATACTTCACGTGTGGGAAGGGATTCACTCCGTTGTCCCAACTGTTGACACCCCAGAGTGTCCACATTAAGAACAGTTGCTGTAAATACTCTGACAGTGAGAAAAGCTTTTTAAAGTTCAAAGTAGCTGATGCACGATCAGCGCATTGATACTGGAGAGAGGCTGTTTCAATATCCTGGATGTGGGAAGAAATTCACCCCACCTGCTGAGACTCCAGTGAGTTCACATGTGACTGCAGGGGTTTGGATTCTGTTATTAATCACATCCAGGACTGAACCATGGCAGAGTGCCCGTGCACTGGTGTTTGTGTGTGAATTATTGATGAATTCTCTCTCAATGGGATCACAGAAACTCATTCTCCATTCACTAATTGGGACTTTCAATGTTCCCCAGCATGCCCCACGGGGGAGAATGTGCCCCATTCACACTGGAGGAGCCCAGTGCGCAGGCGCAGTGCCCGCCTGTATTTGGAGCATGCGCAGTGTCACTGTGATCAGAGCCGGGCGAGTGCGACAAACGCGGGGCGCAGACAGGTAAAGCACCCGGCGGATGAGCTTCATAAACACCTGGTGTAGGGCGCAAGCCCAGAATGAGAACCGACAGGTTTCCCGTTTGCAGCTCGGAGGCTTTTTCCTGGTAAAAGGTCCAGGTTAACGGCCGCCATCTTTGTAACGGAAAGCTGAGGGTTTGTGTTTCCCAAACATGCCTGAACGAGCGGTAGAGCGCATGCGCAGCCATCTTTGTAAAGGAACCACGAGTGGGCGACGCTTCAGGGTCCCAGTGAGTGAACTGAACCCAGCCAGAGTCAGCACCTTCAGGGGAGGAGAGGGAGGGAAAACCAGTGAGTGCAGAACTGAACCCAGCCAGAGTCAGCACCTTCAGGGGAGGAGAACCAGTGAGTGTAGAACTGAACCCAGCCAGAGTCAGCACCTTCAGGGGAGGAGAGGGAGGGGAACCAGTGAGTGCAGAACAGAACCCAACCAGAGTTGGTGGAGAAACTATCTTGAGACGTGTGGTGTGTTTGTCACTCCTCCCTGTGCTAAAATCCAATGTGTGGGATGGGGATTTACAGCTTTGGAGGAACAAGAGAGGAAAGAATGTTCTTTAGAAACTGGAATTGTCTGTTCTGAATTTCTGTCCTGTACTTACAGTAATGAGTTTTGTAAACTCCTTTTACAGGGTTTTAGAAGGGGAGGATTTGCAGACGGGAAACTGAAACCAAACATCACGTCAAAATCTGACAGAGTCACTCGATTACTCAGGACCTGAATATCATCAGCCTTTGAATGTGGAAGGAGAAATGTTTGTCTGTTCTGTCTGTGGGAAAAGATTTCAAACATCAGTGTGACTGGAAAAGCACCGAGACACACACACCCGAGTGAGAGTGTTCCAGTGCACTGCCTGTGGAAAGAGCTTTAACCAGTTATACAGCCAGAAAAAACATCGCACCATTCACAGCGGGGAGAAACCGTACACGTGTTGTGTGTGTGACGAGGCTTCAACTGATCGTCCAACCTGGAGAGACACGAGGACACCCGCACCACGGAGAAACCGGGTAAATGTGAGGACTGCGGGAAGGGATTCATTTCCCCGTCCCAGCTGGAAATTCATCATCGCAATCACACTGGGGAGAGGCCGTTCACCTGCTCTGAGTGTGGGAAGGGATTCACTCAGTCATCCCACCTGCTGACACACCAGCGAGTTCACAAGTGACTGCAGGGGTTGGATTCTGCTGTTATTGCTGCTGTTAATCACATCTCGGACTGAATCATGTTCATTCTGAAAGGTGGAGTTTGTTTCTGCTGATGTTAATAACCCCTGTAACTGGGCTGGAGTTTAATATTTTGATATTTCAAATAACACAGAGGGTTGATATTTGATGTCTCCAAGATAAGAGGAGACTAATTAATGTCTTGTTACCGACTGCTCCATTTTTGGGCCTTTTCTCCTTTCTAACTCGAGATTATTTCAGTTCTCGTACCGTCGGTTACTCTTACGGACAAGTCCCAGCTCCCCAGCCCTTCCAGAGTGCCTCTCCCAGCCTTGGTATCCAGGGAAGGTCTCGGTTACACACCCGGGATCACTAAACTTAGATACAGAGTTAAGCTCCCTCTACACAATCTCCCATCAAACACTCCCCAGGCAGGTACAGCACGGGTTAGATACAGAGTAAAGCTTCCTCGACACTGTCCCATCAAGCACTCCCAGGGAAGGTACAGCGCGGGTTACATACAGAGTAAAGCACCCTTTACACTATCCCATCAAACAGTCCCAGAGCAGTTAAAGCACGGGTTAAATACTGAGCAAAGCTCCCTCTACACTGTCCCATCAAACACTCCCAGGGCAGGTACAGCACGGGTTAGATACAGAGTAAAAAGCTCCCTCAACACTGTCCCATCAAACACTCCCAGGGCAGGTACAGCACGGGTTAGATGCAGAGTAAAGCTCCCTCTACACTGTCCCATCAAACACTCCCAGGGCAGGGACAGCACGGGTTAGATACAGAGTAAAGCTCCCACTACACTGCCCCATCAAACATTCACAGGGCAGGTACAGCACTGGTTAGATACAGAGTAAAACTCCCTCTACATTCTCCCATCAAACACTCCCAGGGCAGGTACAGCACAGGTTAGATACAGAGTAAAACTCCATCGACAAGATCCCATCAAACACTCCCAGGGCAGGTACAGCACGAGGTAGATACATAGTAAAACTTGCTCTATACTGTCCCATCAAACACTCCCCAGGCAGGTACAGCACGGGGTAGATACAGAGGAAAACCCCCTCTGCACTGTCCCATCAAACTCTCCCAGAGCAGGTACAGCACTGGTTAGATACAGTGTAAAGCTCCCTCTACACTGTCCCATCAAACACTCGCAGGGCAGGTACAGCATGGGTTAGATACAGAGTAAAACTCCATCTACATTATCCCATCAAACACTGCTAGGGCACGTGCAGCATGGTTTAGATACAGAGCAAAGCTCCCTCTACATTGTCCCACCAAACACTCCCAGGGTAAAGACAGCACGGGTTAGATACAGAGTAAAGCTCCCTCCACACAATCTCCCATCAAACAGTCCCCGGGAAGGTACAGCATGGGTTGCCGAGTAAAGCTCCCACTACACTGTCCCATCAAACACTCCCAGAGTAGGTACAGCACGGGTAAGATACAGAGTAAAGCTCGCTCTACATTGTCCCACCAAACACTCCCAGGGTAGGTACAGCACGGGTTAGATACAGAGTAAAGCTCGCTCTATACTATCCCTTCAAACACTCCCGGGGCTGGTACAGCACGGATTGGATACAGAGTACAGCTCCCTCTACACTGTCCCATCAAACACTTCCAGGGCAGGTACAGCACGGGTTAAATACAGAGTAAAGCTCGCTCTACACTGTGCAATCAAACACTCCTGGAGCAGGTACAGCACGGGTTAGATACAGAGAAAAGCTCCCTCTACACTGTCCCATCAAACACTGCCAGGGCAGGTACAGCACGGGTTCGATACAGAGTAAAGCTCCCTCGACACTGTTGCATCAAAAACTCCCAGGGCAGCTACAGCGCAGTTGCATACAGAGTAAAGCTACCTTTACACTATCTCATAAAACACTACTAGGGCAGGTACAGCATGGTTTAGATACAGAGTAAAGCTCCCTCTACACTGTCCCATCAAACACTTGCAGGGCAAGTCCTGCATGGGTTAGATACAGAGTAAAGTTCCCTCGACATTATCCCATCAAACACTCCTAGGGCACGTACAGCACGGGTTAGATACAGAGTAAAGCTCCCTCTACATTGTCCCACCATTCACTCCCAGGATAGGTACAGCACGGGTTAGATACAGAGTAAAGCTCCCTCCACACTGTCCTATCAAACACTCCCAGGACAGGGACAGCACAGGTTAGATACCGATTAAAGCTCCCTCTACACTGTCCCATCACACACTCACAGGGCAGGTACAGCACAGGTTAGATACAGATTAAAGCTCCCTCGACACTGTCCCATCAAACACTCCCAGGGCAGGTACAGCAAGGGTTAGATACAGAGTAAAGCGACCTCTGCACTGTCACATCAATCACTCCCAGGGCAGGTACAGCACGGGTTAGATACAGAGTAAAGCTCCCACTGCACTGCCCCATCAAACACTCCCAGGGCAGGTACAGCACAGGTTAGATACAGAGTAAAACTCCATCGACAAGATCCCATCAAACACTCCCAGGGCAGATACAGCACGGGGTAGATACATAGTAAAACTCGCTCTGTACTGTCCCATCATACACTCCCCGGGCAGGTACAGCACGGGGTAGATACAGAGTAAAACACCCTCTGCACTGTCCCATCAAACTCTCCCAGAGCAGGTACAGCACTGGTTAGATGCAGAGGAAAGCTCCCTCTACACTGTCCCATCAAACACTCCCAGGGCAGGTACAGCGCTGGTTAGATACAGAGTAAAGCTCCCTCTACACGGTCCCATCAAACAGTCCAAGGCAAGGTACAGCACGGGTTAGATACAGAGTAAAGCTCCCTCTGCACTGTCCCATCAAACACTCCCAGGGCAGGTACAGCACGGGTCAGATACAGAGTAAAGCTCCCTCTACACTGTCCCATCAAACACTCCCAGGGAAGGTACAGCGCGGGTTACATACAGAGTGAAGCTCCCTTTACACAATCTCCCATCAAACCCCGGGAAGGTACAGCACGGGTTAGATACAGAGTAAAGCTCCCACTACACTGTCCCATCAAACACTCCCGGGGCTGGTACAGCACGGATTGGATACAGAGTACAGCTCCCACTACACTGTCCCATCAAACACTCACAGGGCAGGTACAGGATGTGTTAGATACAGAGTAAAGCTCCCTCTCCACTGTCCCATCAAACACTCCCAGGGCAGGTACAGCACTGGTTAGATACAGAGTAAAGCTCCCTCTACACTGTCCCATCAAACACTCCCAGGGCAGGTGCAGCACAGGTGAGATACAGAGGAAAGCTCCCTCTACACGGTACCATCAAACACTTCCAGGCAAGGTACAGCGCAGTTACATACAGAGTAAAGCTACCTTTACACTATCTCATAAAACACTACTAGGGCAGGTACAGCATGGTTTAGATACAGAGTTAAGCTCCCTCTACACTGTCCCATCAAAAACCAGCGGACAAAGGAGGAGCCATCGTCATACAGAACAGAACGGACTATTGTAAAGAAGCATACCGACAACTGGACAACCAGGAACACTACAGACAGCTACCCGCAGATCCGACCAAAGAACACACCCGCCAACTCAATAGACTGATCAAGACCTTCGATCCAGACCTTCAAAACATCCTACGCGCTCTCATCCCACGTACTCCCCGCGTGGGAGACTTCTACTGCCTCCCAAAGATACACAAAGCCAACACACCCGGACGTCCTATCGTATCAGGCAATGGAACCCTGTGTGAGAACCTCTCTGGATACGTCGAGGGCATTCTGAAACCCATCGTACAGGGAACCCCCAGCTTCTGTCGCGACACTACAGACTTCTTACAGAAACTCAGCACCCACGGACCAGTTGAACCAGGAACACTTCTTGCCACAATGGACGTATCGGCACTCTACACCAGTATCCCCCCGATGACGGCATCGCTGCAACAGCCTCAGTACTCAACATCAACAACAGCCAATCTCCAGACGCCATCCTACAACTCATCCGCTTCATCCTTGACCACAATGTCTTCACCTTCGACAACCATTTTTTTACCCAAACACACGGAACAGCCATGGGGACCAAATTCGCACCCCAATACGCCAACATCTTCATGCACAAGTTCGAGCAAGACTTCTTCGCTGCACAGGACCTCCAGCCAACGCTGTACACCAGATACATCGACGACATTTTCTTCCTTTGGACCCATGGCGAAGGATCACTGAAAAGACTGCACGATAACATAAACAAGTTCCATCCCACCATCAAACTCACCATGGACTACTCCTCAGAATCGGTCTCATTCCTGGACACACGAATCTCCATCAAAGACGGACACCTCAGCACTTCACTCTACCGCAAGCCCACGGACAACCTCACGATGCTCCACTTCTCCAGCTTCCACCCTAACCATGTTAAAGAAGCCATCCCCTATGGACAAGCCCTGCGAATACACAGGATCTGCTCAGACGAGGAGGAACGCGATGGACACCTACGGACGCTGAAAAACGCCCTCGTAAGAACGGGATATGACGCTCGACTCATCGATCGACAGTTCCGACGGGCCACAGCGAAAAATCGCATAGACCTCCTCAGAAGGCAAACACGGGACACAACCAACAGGGTACCCTACGTCGTCCAGTACTTCCCCGGAGCGATGAAACTACGCCATGTTCTTCGCAGCCTTCAACATGTCATCGATGACGACAAACACCTCGCTAAGGCCATCCCCACGCCTCCACTACTTGCCTTCAAACAGCCACCTAACCTCAGAAGTACCATCGTTCGCAGCAAATTACCCAGCTTTCAGGATAACAGCGACCACGACACCACACAACCCTGCCATGGCAAACTCTGCAAGACATGCCAGATCATCAACACAGATACCACCATCACACGTGAGGACACTACCCACCAGGTACATGGTACATACTCATGTGACTCGGCCAACGTTGTCTACCTCATACGTTGCAGGAAAGAATGCACCGCGGCATGGTACATCGGCGAGACCATGCAGACACTGAGACAACGTATGAATGAGCACCGCGCAACAATCGCCAGGCAGGATTGTTACCACCCAGTCGGGGAACACTTCAGCAGTCAAGGACATTCAGCCTCGGATCTGCGGGTAAGCGTTCTCCAAGGCAACCTTAGAAACACACGACAACGCAAAATCATCGAGCAGAAACTGATAGCCAAGTTGCGCACTCATGAAGACGGTCTCAATCGGGATCTTGGGTTGATGTCACGATACATGACGTGATCCGGACTCGAGTCGTCGTTAGCTTGTTCACAGATGTGATTCCCAGTAAAAAAGTAAAAATTTTCCCAGTAAAAAAGTAAAAATTTTAAAGCTTTTCGTTTTACATACAGACGGCAGCTTTTGACACGTTAGAACCCCTGCGACTACACCTCATTGTCTCAGTTGTATCTTGCTATGTCTTTGATGTGGTACCTTCCTGGCTGACTTAATTAACTTTATCACACCTCGGCAGATAGTCAGGATGATTTAATTTAGTGGTCTGCAATTGTAAGGTACACATGCTTTGTTTTCTATCTATATATGCTTTGGCAATTCTGTATCTAATTTACTTCACCTGAGGAAGGAGCAATCGATAGCTCCGAAAGCTTGTGATTTCAATTAAAACTGTTGGACTATAACCTGGTGTTGTGCGACCTCTCAATTCCATCAAACACTCCCAGGCAAGGTACAGCGCAGTTGCATACAGAGTAAAGCTACCTTTACACTATCTCATAAAACACTACTAGGGCAGGTACAGCATGGTTGAGATATAGAGCAAAGCTCCCTCTACACTGTCCCAGCAAACACTCCCAGGGAAGGAACAGCGTGGGATACATACAGAGTAAAGCACCCTTTACACTATCCCATCAAACAGTCCCAGAGCAGTTAAAGCACGGGTTAAATACTGAGCAAAGCTCCCTCTACACTGTCCCATCAAACACTCCCAGGGCAGGTACAGCACGGGTTAGATACAGAGTAAAAAGCTCCCTCAACACTGTCCCATCAAACACTCCCAGGGCAGGTACAGCACGGGTTAGATACAGAGTAAAGCTCCCTCTACACTGTCCCATCAAACACTCCCAGGGCAGGGACAGCACGGGTTAGATACAGAGTAAAGCTCCCACTACACTGCCCCATCAAACATTCACAGGGCAGGTACAGCACTGGTTAGATACAGAGTAAAACTCCCTCTACATTCTCCCATCAAACACTCCCAGGGCAGGTACAGCACAGGTTAGATACAGAGTAAAACTCCATCGACAAGATCCCATCAAACACTCCCAGGGCAGGTACAGCACGAGGTAGATACATAGTAAAACTTGCTCTATACTGTCCCATCAAACACTCCCCAGGCAGGTACAGCACGGGGTAGATACAGAGGAAAACCCCCTCTGCACTGTCCCATCAAACTCTCCCAGAGCAGGTACAGCACTGGTTAGATACAGTGTAAAGCTCCCTCTACACTGTCCCATCAAACACTCGCAGGGCAGGTACAGCATGGGTTAGATACAGAGTAAAACTCCATCTACATTATCCCATCAAACACTGCTAGGGCACGTGCAGCATGGTTTAGATACAGAGCAAAGCTCCCTCTACATTGTCCCACCAAACACTCCCAGGGTAAAGACAGCACGGGTTAGATACAGAGTAAAGCTCCCTCCACACAATCTCCCATCAAACAGTCCCCGGGAAGGTACAGCATGGGTTGCCGAGTAAAGCTCCCACTACACTGTCCCATCAAACACTCCCAGAGTAGGTACAGCACGGGGTAGATACAGAGGAAAACCCCCTCTGCACTGTCCCATCAAACTCTCCCAGAGCAGGTACAGCACTGGTTAGATACAGAGTAAAGCTCCCTCTACACTGTCCCATCAAACACTCGCAGGGCAGGTCCTGCATGGGTTAGATACAGAGTAAAACTCCAAAAACATTATCCCATCAAACACTGCTAGGGCACGTGCAGCATGGTTTAGATACAGAGCAAAGCTCCCTCTACATTGTCCCACCAAACACTCCCAGGGTAAAGACAGCACGGGTTAGATACAGAGTAAAGCTCCCTCCACACAATCTCCCATCAAACAGTCCCCGGGAAGGTACAGCATGGGTTGCCGAGTAAAGCTCCCACTACACTGTCCCATCAAACACTCCCAGGGTAGGTACAGCACGGGTAAGATACAGAGTAAAGCTCGCTCTACATTGTCCCACCAAACACTCCCAGGGTAGGTACAGCACGGGTTAGATACAGAGTAAAGCTCGCTCTATACTATCCCTTCAAACACTCCCGGGGCTGGTACAGCACGGATTGGATACAGAGTACAGCTCCCTCTACACTGTCCCATCAAACACTTCCAGGGCAGGTACAGCACGGGTTAAATACAGAGTAAAGCTCGCTCTACACTGTGCAATCAAACACTCCTGGAGCAGGTACAGCACGGGTTAGATACAGAGAAAAGCTCCCTCTACACTGTCCCATCAAACACTGCCAGGGCAGGTACAGCACGGGTTCGATACAGAGTAAAGCTTCCTCGACACTGTTGCATCAAAAACTCCCAGGGCAGCTACAGCGCAGTTGCATACAAAGTAAAGCTACCTTTACACTATCTCATAAAACACTACTAGGGCAGGTACAGCATGGTTTAGATACAGAGTAAAGCTCCCTCTACACTGTCCCATCAAACACTTGCAGGGCAAGTCCTGCATGGGTTAGATACAGAGTAAAGTTCCCTCGACATTATCCCATCAAACACTCCTAGGGCACGTACAGCACGGGTTAGATACAGAGTAAAGCTCCCTCGACATTATCCCATCAAACACTCCTAGGGCACGTACAGCACGGGTTAGATACAGAGTAAAGCTCCCTCTACATTGTCCCACCATTCACTCCCAGGATAGGTACAGCACGGGTTAGATACAGAGTAAAGCTCCCTCCACACTGTCCTATCAAACACTCCCAGGACAGGGACAGCACAGGTTAGATACCGATTAAAGCTCCCTCTACACTGTCCCATCACACACTCACAGGGCAGGTACAGCACAGGTTAGATACAGATTAAAGCTCCCTCGACACTGTCCCATCAAACACTCCCAGGGCAGGTACAGCAAGGGTTAGATACAGAGTAAAGCGACCTCTGCAGTGTCACATCAATCACTCCCAGGGCAGGTACAGCACGGGTTAGATACAGAGTAAAGCTCCCACTGCACTGCCCCATCAAACACTCCCAGGGCAGGTACAGCACAGGTTAGATACAGAGTAAAACTCCATCGACAAGATCCCATCAAACACTCCCAGGGCAGATACAGCACGGGGTAGATACATAGTAAAACTCGCTCTGTACTGTCCCATCAAACACTCCCCGGGCAGGTACAGCACGGGGTAGATACAGAGTAAAACACCCTCTGCACTGTCCCATCAAACTCTCCCAGAGCAGGTACAGCACTGGTTAGATGCAGAGGAAAGCTCCCTCTACACTGTCCCATCAAACACTCCCAGGGCAGGTACAGCACTGGTTAGATACAGAGTAAAGCTCCCTCTACACGGTCCCATCAAACAGTCCAAGGCAAGGTACAGCACGGGTTAGATACAGAGTAAAGCTCCCTCTGCACTGTCCCATCAAACACTCCCAGGGCAGGTACAGCACGGGTCAGATACAGAGTAAAGCTCCCTCTACACTGTCCCATCAAACACTCCCAGGGAAGGTACAGCGCGGGTTACATACAGAGTGAAGCTCCCTTTACACAATCTCCCATCAAACACTCCCCGGGAAGGTACAGCACGGGTTAGATATAGAGTAAAGCTCCCACTACACTGTCCCATCAAACTCTCCCGGGGCTGGTACAGCACGGATTGGATACAGAGTACAGCTCCCACTACACTGTCCCATCAAACACTCACAGGGCAGGTACAGGACGTGTTAGATACAGAGTAAAGCTCCCTCTCCACTGTCCCATCAAACACTCCCAGGGCAGGTACAGCACTGGTTAGATACAGAGTAAAGCTCCCTCTACACTGTCCCATCAAACACTCCCAGGGCAGGTGCAGCACAGGTGAGATACAGAGGAAAGCTCCCTCTACACGGTACCATCAAACACTTCCAGGCAAGGTACAGCGCAGTTACATACAGAGTAAAGCTACCTTTACACTATCTCATAAAACACTACTAGGGCAGGTACAGCATGGTTTAGATACAGAGTTAAGCTCCCTCTACACTGTCCCATCAAAAACCAGCGGACAAAGGAGGAGCCATCGTCATACAGAACAGAACGGACTATTGTAAAGAAGCATACCGACAACTGGACAACCAGGAACACTACAGACAGCTACCCGCAGATCCGACCAAAGAACACACCCGCCAACTCAATAGACTGATCAAGACCTTCGATCCAGACCTTCAAAACATCCTACGCGCTCTCATCCCACGTACTCCCCGCGTGGGAGACTTCTACTGCCTCCCAAAGATACACAAAGCCAACACACCCGGACGTCCTATCGTATCAGGCAATGGAACCCTGTGTGAGAACCTCTCTGGATACGTCGAGGGCATTCTGAAACCCATCGTACAGGGAACCCCCAGCTTCTGTCGCGACACTACAGACTTCTTACAGAAACTCAGCACCCACGGACCAGTTGAACCAGGAACACTCCTTGCCACGATGGACGTATCGGCACTCTACACCAGTATCCCCCACGATGACGGCATCGCTGCAACAGCCTCAGTACTCAACATCAACAACAGCCAATCTCCAGACGCCATCCTACAACTCATCCGCTTCATCCTTGACCACAATGTCTTCACCTTCGACAACCATTTTTTTACCCAAACACACGGAACAGCCATGGGGACCAAATTCGCACCCCAATACGCCAACATCTTCATGCACAAGTTCGAGCAAGACTTCTTCGCTGCACAGGACCTCCAGCCAACGCTGTACACCAGATACATCGACGACATTTTCTTCCTTTGGACCCATGGCGAAGGATCACTGAAAAGACTACACGATAACATAAACAAGTTCCATCCCACCATCAAACTCACCATGGACTACTCCTCAGAATCGGTCTCATTCCTGGACACACGAATCTCCATCAAAGACGGACACCTCAGCACTTCACTCTACCGCAAGCCCACGGACAACCTCACGATGCTCCACTTCTCCAGCTTCCACCCTAACCATGTTAAAGAAGCCATCCCCTATGGACAAGCCCTGCGAATACACAGGATCTGCTCAGACGAGGAGGAACGCGATGGACACCTACGGACGCTGAAAAACGCCCTCGTAAGAACGGGATATGACGCTCGACTCATCGATCGACAGTTCCGACGGGCCACAGCGAAAAATCGCATAGACCTCCTCAGAAGGCAAACACGGGACACAACCAACAGGGTACCCTACGTCGTCCAGTACTTCCCCGGAGCGATGAAACTACGCCATGTTCTTCGCAGCCTTCAACATGTCATCGATGACGACAAACACCTCGCTAAGGCCATCCCCACGCCTCCACTACTTGCCTTCAAACAGCCGCCTAACCTCAGAAGTACCATCGTTCGCAGCAAATTACCCAGCTTTCAGGATAACAGCGACCACGACACCACACAACCCTGCCATGGCAAACTCTGCAAGACATGCCAGATCATCAACACAGATACCACCATCACACGTGAGGACACTACCCACCAGGTACATGGTACATACTCATGTGACTCGGCCAACGTTGTCTACCTCATACGTTGCAGGAAAGAATGCACCGCGGCATGGTACATCGGCGAGACCATGCAGACACTGAAACAACGTATGAACGAGCACCGCGCAACAATCGCCAGGCAGGATTGTTACCTCCCAGTCGGGGAACACTTCAGCAGTCAAGGACATTCAGCCTCGGATCTGCGGGTAAGCGTTCTCCAAGGCAACCTTAGAAACACACGACAACGCAAAATCATCGAGCAGAAACTGATAGCCAAGTTCCGCACTCATGAAGACGGTCTCAATCGGGATCTTGGGTTGATGTCACGATACATGACGTGATCCGGACTCGAGTCGTCGTTAGCTTGTTCACAGATGTGATTCCCAGTAAAAAAGTAAAAATTTTCCCAGTAAAAAAGTAAAAATTTTAAAGCTTTTCGTTTTACATACAGACGGCAGCTTTTGACACGTTAGAACCCCTGCGACTACACCTCATTGTCTCAGTTGTATCTTGCTATGTCTTTGATGTGGTACCTTCCTGGCTGACTTAATTAACTTTATCACACCTCGGCAGATAGTCAGGATGATTTAATTTAGTGGTCTGCAATTGGAAGGTACACATGCTTTGTTTTCTATCTATATATGCTTTGGCAATTCTGTATCTAATTTACTTCACCTGAGGAAGGAGCAATCGATAGCTCCGAAAGCTTGTGATTTCAATTAAAACTGTTGGACTATAACCTGGTGTTGTGCGACCTCTCAATTCCATCAAACACTCCCAGGCAAGGTACAGCGCAGTTGCATACAGAGTAAAGCTACCTTTACACTATCTCATAAAACACTACTAGGGTAGGTACAGCATGGTTGAGATATAGAGCAAAGCACCCTCTACACTGTCCCAGCAAACACTCCCAGGGAAGGAACAGCGTGGGATACATACAGAGTAAAGCTCCCTTTACACTGTCCCATCAAACACTCCCAGGATAGGTACAGCACGGGTTAGATACAGAGTAAAGCTCCCTCTACACTGTCCCATCAAACACTCCCAGGGCAGGGACAGCACGGGTTAGATACCGATTTAAAGCTCCCTCTGCACTGTCCCATCAAACACTCACAGGGCAGGTACAGCATAGGTTAGATACAGAGTAAAGCTCTCTCTACACTGTCCCATCAAACACTCCAAGGGCAGGAAAAGCATGGGTTAGATACAGAGTAAAACTCCCTCTGCACTGTCCCATCAAACTCTCCCAGAGCAGGTACAGCACAGCTTAGATACAGAGTAAAGCTCCATCGACACAATCCCATCAAACACTCCAAGGGCAGGAAAAGCATGGGTTAGATACAGAGTAAAACTCCCTCTGCACTGTCCCATCAAACTCTCCCAGAGCAGGTACAGCACAGGTTAGATACAGAGTAAAGCTCCCACTACACTGCCCCATCAAACATTCAGAGGGCAGGTACAACACTGGTTAGATACAGAGTAAAACTCCCTCTACATTCTCCCATCAAACACTCCCAGGGCAGGTACAGCACAGGTTAGATACAGAGTAAAACTCCATCGACAAGATCCCATCAAACACTCCCAGGGCAGGTACAGCACGGGGTAGATACATAGTAAAACTCGCTCTATACTGTCCCATCAAACACTCCCCGGGCAGGTACAGCACGGGGTAGATACAGAGTAAAACCCCCTCTGCACTGTCCCATCAAACTCTCGCAGAGCAGGTACAGCACTGGTTAGATACAGAGGAAAGCTCCCTCTACACTGTCCCATCAAACACTCCCAGGGCAGGTACAGCACGGGTTAGATACAGAGTAAAGCTCGCTCTACACTGTGCAATCAAACACTCCTGGAGCAGGTATAGCACGGGTTATATACAGAGTAAAGCTCCCTCTACACTGTCCCATCAAACACTCCCAGGGCAGGTACAGCACTGGTTAGATACAGAGTAAAGCTCCCTCCACACTGTCCCATCAAACACTGCCAGGGCAGGTACATCACTGGTTAGATACAGAGTAAAGCTCCCTCTACACTGTTGCATCAAAAACTCCCAGGGCAGGTACAGTACGTGTTAGATACAGAGTAAAGCTCCCTCTACATGGTCCCATCAAACACTCCCAGGCAAGGTACAGCACGGGTTAGATACAGAGTAAAGCTACCTTTACACTATCTCATAAAACACTACTAGGGCAGGTACAGCATGGTTTAGATACAGAGTAAACCTCCCTCCACACTGTCCCATCAAACAATCCCAGGGCAGGTACAGCACGGGTTAAATACAGAGTAAAGCTCCCTCTACACTGTCCCATCAAACACTCCCAGGGAAGGTACAGCACGGGTTAGATACAGAGTAAAGCTCCCTCTACACTGTCCCATCAAACACTCCCAGGGAAGGTACAGTGCGGGTTACATACAGAGTGAAGGTCCCTTTACACTATCCCATCAAACACTCCTAGGGCATGTACAGCATGGCTTAGGTACAGAGTAAAGCTCCCTCTATACTGTCCCATCAAACACTCGCAGGGCAGGTCCTGCATGGGTTAGATACAGAGTAAAGCTGGCTCTATACTGTCCCATCAAAAACTCCCAGGGCAGGTACAGCACGGGTTAGACACAGAGTAAAGCTCCCTCTACACAATCTCCCATCAAACACTCCCCGGGAAGGTACAGCACGGGTTAGATACAGAGTAAAGCTCCCACTACACTGTCCCATCAAACACTCCCAGGGCAGGTACAGCACTGGTTAGATACAGAGTAAAGCTCCCTCCACACTGTCCCATCAAACACTGCCAGGGCAGGTACATCACTGGTTAGATACAGAGTAAAGCTCCCTCTACACTGTCCCATCAAACACTCCCAGGGCAGGTACAGCGCTGGTTAGATACAGAGTAAAGCTCCCTCTACACCGTCCCATCAAACAGTCCAAGGCAAGGTACAGCACGGGTTAGATACAGAGTAAAGCTCCCTCTGCACTGTCCCATCAAACACTCCCAGGGCAGGTACAGCACGGGTCAGATACAGAGTAAAGCTCCCTCTACACTGTCCCATCAAACACTCCCAGGGAAGGTACAGCGCGGGTTACATACAGAGTGAAGCTCCCTTTACACAATCTCCCATCAAACCCCGGGAAGGTACAGCACGGGTTAGATACAGAGTAAAGCTCCCACTACACTGTCCCATCAAACACTCCCGGGGCTGGTACAGCACGGATTGGATACAGAGTACAGCTCCCACTACACTGTCCCATCAAACACTCACAGGGCAGGTACAGGACGTGTTAGATACAGAGTAAAGCTCCCTCTCCACTGTCCCATCAAACACTCCCAGGGCAGGTACAGCACTGGTTAGATACAGAGTAAAGCTCCCTCTACACTGTCCCATCAAACACTCCCAGGGCAGGTGCAGCACAGGTGAGATACAGAGGAAAGCTCCCTCTACACGGTACCATCAAACACTTCCAGGCAAGGTACAGCGCAGTTACATACAGAGTAAAGCTACCTTTACACTATCTCATAAAACACTACTAGGGCAGGTACAGCATGGTTTAGATACAGAGTTAAGCTCCCTCTACACTGTCCCATCAAAAACCAGCGGACAAAGGAGGAGCCATCGTCATACAGAACAGAACGGACTATTGTAAAGAAGCATACCGACAACTGGACAACCAGGAACACTACAGACAGCTACCCGCAGATCCGACCAAAGAACACACCCGCCAACTCAATAGACTGATCAAGACCTTCGATCCAGACCTTCAAAACATCCTACGCGCTCTCATCCCACGTACTCCCCGCGTGGGAGACTTCTACTGCCTCCCAAAGATACACAAAGCCAACACACCCGGACGTCCTATCGTATCAGGCAATGGAACCCTGTGTGAGAACCTCTCTGGATACGTCGAGGGCATTCTGAAACCCATCGTACAGGGAACCCCCAGCTTCTGTCGCGACACTACAGACTTCTTACAGAAACTCAGCACCCACGGACCAGTTGAACCAGGAACACTTCTTGCCACGATGGACGTATCGGCACTCTACACCAGTATCCCCCCGATGACGGCATCGCTGCAACAGCCTCAGTACTCAACATCAACAACAGCCAATCTCCAGACGCCATCTTACAACTCATCCGCTTCATCCTTGACCACAATGTCTTCACCTTCGACAACCATTTTTTTACCCAAACACACGGAACAGCCATGGGGACCAAATTCGCACCCCAATACGCCAACATCTTCATGCACAAGTTCGAGCAAGACTTCTTCGCTGCACAGGACCTCCAGCCAACGCTGTACACCAGATACATCGACGACATTTTCTTCCTTTGGACCCATGGCGAAGGATCACTGAAAAGACTACACGATAACATAAACAAGTTCCATCCCACCATCAAACTCACCATGGACTACTCCTCAGAATCGGTCTCATTCCTGGACACACGAATCTCCATCAAAGACGGACACCTCAGCACTTCACTCTACCGCAAGCCCACGGACAACCTCACGATGCTCCACTTCTCCAGCTTCCACCCTAACCATGTTAAGGAAGCCATCCCCTATGGACAAGCCCTGCGAATACACAGGATCTGCTCAGACGAGGAGGAACGCGATGGACACCTACGGACGCTGAAAAACGCCCTCGTAAGAACGGGATATGACGCTCGACTCATCGATCGACAGTTCCGACGGGCCACAGCGAAAAATCGCATAGACCTCCTCAGAAGGCAAACACGGGACACAACCAACAGGGTACCCTACGTCGTCCAGTACTTCCCCGGAGCGATGAAACTACGCCATGTTCTTCGCAGCCTTCAACATGTCATCGATGACGACAAACACCTCGCTAAGGCCATCCCCACGCCTCCACTACTTGCCTTCAAACAGCCGCCTAACCTCAGAAGTACCATCGTTTGCAGCAAATTACCCAGCTTTCAGGATAACAGCGACCACGACACCACACAACCCTGCCATGGCAAACTCTGCAAGACATGCCAGATCATCAACACAGATACCACCATCACACGTGAGGACACTACCCACCAGGTACATGGTACATACTCATGTGACTCGGCCAACGTTGTCTACCTCATACGTTGCAGGAAAGAATGCACCGCGGCATGGTATATCGGCGAGACCATGCAGACACTGAAACAACGTATGAATGAGCACCGCGCAACAATCGCCAGGCAGGATTGTTACCTCCCAGTCGGGGAACACTTCAGCAGTCAAGGACATTCAGCCTCGGATCTGCGGGTAAGCGTTCTCCAAGGCAACCTTAGAAACACACGACAACGCAAAATCATCGAGCAGAAACTGATAGCCAAGTTCCGCACTCATGAAGACGGTCTCAATCGGGATCTTGGGTTGATGTCACGATACATGACGTGATCCGGACTCGAGTCGTCGTTAGCTTGTTCACAGATGTGATTCCCAGTAAAAAAGTAAAAATTTTCCCAGTAAAAAAGTAAAAATTTTAAAGCTTTTCGTTTTACATACAGACGGCAGCTTTTGACACATTAGAACCCCTGCGACTACACCTCATTGTCTCAGTTGTATCTTGCTATGTCTTTGATGTGGTACCTTCCTGGCTGACTTAATTAACTTTATCACACCTCGGCAGATAGTCAGGATGATTTAATTTAGTGGTCTGCAATTGTAAGGTACACATGCTTTGTTTTCTATCTATATATGCTTTGGCAATTCTGTATCTAATTTACTTCACCTGAGGAAGGAGCAATCGATAGCTCCGAAAGCTTGTGATTTCAATTAAAACTGTTGGACTATAACCTGGTGTTGTGCGACCTCTCAATTCCATCAAACACTCCCAGGCAAGGTACAGCGCAGTTGCATACAGAGTAAAGCTACCTTTACACTATCTCATAAAACACTACTAGGGCAGGTACAGCATGGTTGAGATATAGAGCAAAGCTCCCTCTACACTGTCCCAGCAAACACTCCCAGGGAAGGAACAGCGTGGGATACATACAGAGTAAAGCTCCCTTTACACTGTCCCATCAAACACTCCCAGGATAGGTACAGCACGGGTTAGATACAGAGTAAAGCTCCCTCTACACTGTCCCATCAAACACTCCCAGGGCAGGGACAGCACGGGTTAGATACCGATTTAAAGCTCCCTCTGCACTGTCCCATCAAACACTCACAGGGCAGGTACAGCATAGGTTAGATACAGAGTAAAGCTCTCTCTACACTGTCCCATCAAACACTCCAAGGGCAGGAAAAGCATGGGTTAGATACAGAGTAAAACTCCCTCTGCACTGTCCCATCAAACTCTCCCAGAGCAGGTACAGCACAGGTTAGATACAGAGTAAAGCTCCCACTACACTGCCCCATCAAACATTCACAGGGCAGGTACAGCACTGGTTAGATACAGAGTAAAACTCCATCGACAAGATCCCATCAAACACTCCCAGGGCAGGTACAGCACGGGGTAGATACATAGTAAAACTCGCTCTATACTGTCCCATCAAACACTCCCCGGGCAGGTACAGCACGGGGTAGATACAGAGTAAAACCCCCTCTGCACTGTCCCATCAAACTCTCGCAGAGCAGGTACAGCACTGGTTAGATACAGAGGAAAGCTCCCTCTACACTGTCCCATCAAACACTCCCAGGGCAGGTACAGCACGGGTTAGATACAGAGTAAAGCTCGCTCTACACTGTGCAATCAAACACTCCTGGAGCAGGTATAGCACGGGTTATATACAGAGTAAAGCTCCCTCTACACTGTCACATCAAACACTCCCAGGGCAGGTACAGCACTGGTTAGATACAGAGTAAAGCTCCCTCCACACTGTCCCATCAAACACTGCCAGGGCAGGTACATCACTGGTTAGATACAGAGTAAAGCTCCCTCTACACTGTTGCATCAAAAACTCCCAGGGCAGGTACAGTACGTGTTAGATACAGAGTAAAGCTCCCTCTACATGGTCCCATCAAACACTCCCAGGCAAGGTACAGCACGGGTTAGATACAGAGTAAAGCTACCTTTACACTATCTCATAAAACACTACTAGGGCAGGTACAGCATGGTTTAGATACAGAGTAAACCTCCCTCCACACTGTCCCATCAAACAATCCCAGGGCAGGTACAGCACGGGTTAAATACAGAGTAAAGCTCCCTCTACACTGTCCCATCAAACACTCCCAGGGAAGGTACAGCACGGGTTAGATACAGAGTAAAGCTCCCTCTACACTGTCCCATCAAACACTCCCAGGGAAGGTACAGTGCGGGTTACATACAGAGTGAAGGTCCCTTTACACTATCCCATCAAACACTCCTAGGGCATGTACAGCATGGCTTAGGTACAGAGTAAAGCTCCCTCTATACTGTCCCATCAAACACTCGCAGGGCAGGTCCTGCATGGGTTAGATACAGAGTAAAGCTCGCTCTATACTGTCCCATCAAAAACTCCCAGGGCAGGTACAGCACGGGTTAGACACAGAGTAAAGCTCCCTCTACACAATCTCCCATCAAACACTCCCCGGGAAGGTACAGCACGGGTTAGATACAGAGTAAAGCTCCCACTACACTGTCCCATGAAACACTCCCAGGGCAGGTACAGCACGGGTAAGATACAGAGTAAAGCTCCCTTTACATTGTCCCACCAAACACTCCCAGGGTAGGTACAGCACGGGTTAGAAACAGAGTAAAGCTCGCTCTGCACTATGCAATCAAACACACCTGGAGCAGGTATAGCACGGGTTATATACAGAGTAAAGCTCCCTCTATACTATCCCATCAAACACTCCCGGGGTTGGTACAGCACGGATTGGATACAGAGTACAGCTCCCACTACACTGTCCAATCAAACACTCACAGGGCAGGTACAGCATGGGTTAAATACAGAGTAAAGCTCGCTCTACACTGTGCAATCAAACACTCCTGGAGCAGGTATAGCACGGGTTATATACAGAGTAAAGCTCCCTCTACACTGTCCCATCAAACTCTCCCAGGGCAGGTACAGCATCGGTTAGATACAGAGTAAAGCTCCCTCTACACTGTCCCATCAAACACTGCCAGGGCAGGTACAGCACTGGTTAGATACAGAGTAAGAACATAAGAAATAGGAGCAGGAGTAGACCAATTGGCCCCTCGAGCCTGCTCCGCCATTCAATGAGATCATGGTTGATCTGATCCAACCTCAACTCTAAAGAGCACAAGAAGTAGGAGCAGGACCAGGCCACTCGGCCCCTGGGCCCGCTCCGCCACCCACAGGGCCTCGACCGATCCGAACTCAAACTCATGTCCAATTTCCAGCCCGCTCCCCATAACCCCTGATTCCCTTTACTTCTAGGAAACGGTCTATTTCTGTTTTAAATTTATTTAATGAAGTAGCTTCCACAGCTTCCTGGGGTAGCAAATTCCACAGACCCACTACCCTCTGAGTGAAAAAGTTTCTCCTCATCTCAGTTTTGAAAGAGGAGCCCCTTATTCTAAGATTATGTCCCCTAGTTCTAGTTTCACCCATCATTGGGAACATCCTCACCGCGTCCACCCGATCAAGCCCCTTCACAATCTTATATGTTTCAATAAGATCGCCTCTCATTCTTCTGAACTCCAATGAGTAGAGTCCCAATCTACTCAACCTCTCCTCGTATGTCCACCCCCTCATCCCCGGAATTAACCGAGTGAACCTTCTTTGTACTGCCTCGAGAGCAAGTATGTCTTTTCTTAAGTATGGACACCAAAACTGTATGCAGTACTCCAGGTGCGGTCTCACCAATACCCTATACAACTGCAGCAATACCTCCCTGTTTTTATATTCTATCCCCCTAGCAATAAAAGCCAATATTCCATTGGCTTTCTTGATCACCTGCTGCACCTGCACACTAACTTTTTGATTTTCTTGCACCAAGACCCCCAGATCCCTTTGTACTGCAGTACTTTCCAGTTTCTCGCCATTAAGATAATAACTTGCTCTCTGATTTTTCCTGCCAAAGTGCAGAACCTCATATTTTCCAATATTGTATTGCATCTGCGAAATCTCTGCCCACTCACCCAGCCTGTCTATATCCCCTTGTAGGTTTTTTATGTCCTCCTCACTCTCTACTTTCCCTCCCATCTTTGTATCATCTGCAAACTTTGATATGTTACACTCGGTCCCCTCCTCCAAATCGTTAATACAAATTGTAAAGAGTTGGGGACCCAGCACCGACCCCTGCGGAACACCACTGGCTACTGGTTGCCAGTCCGAGAATGAACCATTTATCCCAACTCTCTGCTTCCTGTTAGATAACCAATCCTCCACCCATGCCAGCTCCCTCTACACTGTCCCATCAAACACTGCCAGGGCAGGTACAGCACTGGTTAGATACAGAGTAAAGCTCCCTCTACATTGTCCCATCAAACACTCCCAGGGCAGGTACAGCACGGGTTAGATACCGATTTAAAGCTCCCTCTACACTGTCCCATCAAACACTCCAAGGGCAGGAAAAGCATGGGTTAGATACAGAGTAAAACGCCCTCTGCACTGTCCCATCAAACTCTCCCAGAGCAGGTACAGCACAGCTTAGATACAGAATAAAGCTCCATCGACACAATCCCATCAAACACTCCAAGGGCAGGAAAAGCATGGGTTAGATACAGAGTAAAACTCCCTCTGCACTGTCCCATCAAACTCTCCCAGAGCAGGTACAGCACAGGTTAGATACAGAGTAAAGCTCCCACCACACTGTCCCATCAAACACTCCCAGGGCAGGTACAGCATGGGTTAGATACAGAGTAAAGCTCCCACTACACTGCCCCATCAAACATTCACAGGGCAGGTACAGCACTGGTTAGATACAGAGTAAAACTCCCTCTACATTCTCCCATCAAACACTCCCAGGGCAGGTACAGCACAGGTTAGATACAGAGTAAAACTCCATCGACAAGATCCCATCAAACACTCCCAGGGCAGGTACAGCACGGGGTAGATACATTGTAAAACTCGCTCGAAACTGTCCCATCAAACACTCCCCGGGCAGGTACAGCACGGGGTAGATACAGAGTAAAACCCCCTCTGCACTGTCCCATCAAACTCTCGCAGAGCAGGTACAGCACTGGTTAGATACAGAGGAAAGCTCCCTCTACACTGTCCCATCAAACACTCCCAGGGCAGGTACAGCACGGGTTAGATACAGTGTAAAGCTTGCTCTACACTGTGCAATCAAACACTCCTGGAGCAGGTATAGTACGGGTTATATACAGAGTAAAGCTCCCTCTACACTGTCCCATCAAACACTCCCAGGGCAGGTACAGCACTGGTTAGATACAGAGTAAAGCTCCCTCCACACTGTCCCATCAAACACTGCCAGGGCAGGTACATCACTGGTTAGATACAGAGTAAAGCTCCCTCTACACTGTTGCATCAAAAACTCCCAGGGCAGGTACAGTACGTGTTAGATACAGAGTAAAGCTCCCTCTACACAGTCCCATCAAACACTCCCAGGGCAGGTACAGCAGGGGTTAAATACAGAGTAACGCTGACTCTACACTGTCCCATCAAACACTCCCAGTGCAGGTACAGCATGGTTTAGATACAGAGTAAAGCCCCCTCTACACATTCCCATCAATCACTCCCAGGGTAGGTACAGCACGGGTTAGATTCAGAGAAAAGCTCCCTCTACACTGTCCCAGCAAACACTCCCAGGGCAGGTACAGCACAGGTTACATACAGAGTAAAGCTCCCTCTACACTGTCCCATCAAACACTCCCAGGGCAGGCTCAGCACGGGTTAGATACAGAGTAAAGCTCCCTCTACACTGTCCCATCAAACACTCCCAGGGAAGGTACAGCGCGGGTTACATACAGAGTAAAGCTCGCTCTACACTGTCCCATCAAACTCTCCCAGGGCAGTTAAAGCACGGGTTAAATACTGAGTAAAGCTCCCTCTACACTGTCCCATCAAACACTCCCAGGGCAGGTACAGCACAGGTTAGATACAGAGTAAAGATCCCTCTACTGTCCCATCAAACCCTCCCAGAGCAGGTACAGCACGGGTTAAATACAGAGTAAAGCTCCCTCTACACTGTCCCATCAAATACTCCCAGGGCAGGTACAGCACAGGTTAGATACAGAGTAAAAAGCTCCCTCTACACTGTCCCATCAAACACTCCCAGGGCAGGTACAGCACGGGTTAGATGCAGAGTAAATCTCCCTCTACACTGTCCCATCAAACACTCCCAGGGCAGGTACAGCACAGGTTAGATACAGAGTAAAGCTCTGTCTACACTGTCCCATCAAACACTCCAAGGGCAGGAAAAGCATGGGTTAGATACAGAGTAAAACTCCCTCTGCACTGTCCCATCAAACTCTCCCAGAGCAGGTACAGCACAGGTTAGATACAAATTAAAGCTCCCTCGACACTGTCCCATCAAACACTGCCAGGGCAGGTACATCACGGGTCAGATAGAGAGTAAAGCTCCCTCTACACTGTCCCATCAAACACTCCCAGGCAAGGTACAGCGCAGTTGCATACAGAGTAAAGCTACCTTTACACTATCTCATCAAACACTACTAGGGCAGGTACAGCATGGTTTAGATACAGAGTAAAGCTCCCTCTACACTGTCCCATCAAACAATCCCAGGGTAGGTACAGCACGGGTTAGATACAGAGTAAAGCTCTCTCTACTGTCCCATCAAACACTCTCAGGGCAGGTGCAGCACGGGTTAGATACAGAGTATAGCTCCCTCTACACTGTCCCATCAAACACTCCCAGGGCAGGAAAAGCACAGGTTAGATACAGAATAAAACTCCCTCTACACTTTCCCATCAAACACTGCCAGGGCAGGTACAGCACTGGTTCGATACAGAGTAAAGCTCCCTCTACACTGTTGCATCAAAAACTCCCAGGGCTGGTACAGCACGGATTGGATACAGAGTACAGCTCCCACTACACTGTCCCATGAAACACTCACAGGGTAGGTACAGGACGGGTTAAATACAGAGTAAAGCTCCCTCTACTGTCCCATCAAACACTCTCAGGGCAGGTTCAGCACGGGTTAGATACAAAGTAAAGCTCCCTCTACACAGTCCCATCAAACACTCCCAGGGCAGGTACAGCACAGGTTAGATACAGAGTAAAGATCCCTCTACTATCCCATCAAAAACTCCCAGGGCAGGTACAGCACGGGTTAGACACAGAGTAAAGCTCCCTCTACACAATCTCCCATCAAACACTCCCCGGGCAGGTACAGCACTGGTTCGATACAGAGTAAAGCTCTCTCTACTGTCCCATCAAACACTCTCAGGGCAGGTGCAGCACGGGTTAGATACAGAGTATAGCTCCCTCTACACTGTCCCATCAAACACTCCCAGGGCAGGAAAAGCACAGGTTAGATACAGAATAAAACTCCCTCTACACTTTCCCATCAAACACTGCCAGGGCAGGTACAGCACTGGTTCGATACAGAGTAAAGCTCCCTCTACACTGTTGCATCAAAAACTCTCAGGGCAGGTACAGTACGTGTTAGATACAGAGTAAAGCTCCCTCTACACGGTCCCATCAAACAGTCCCAGGCATGGTACAGCGCAGTTACATACAGAGTAAAGCTACCTTTACACTATCTCATAAAACACTACTAGGGCAGGTACAGCATGGTTTAGATACAGAGTAAAGCTCCCTCTACACTGTCCCATCAAACACTCCCAGGGAAGGTGCAGCGCGGGTTAGATACAGAGTGAAGCTCCCTTTACACTATCCCATCAAACACTCCTAGGGCACGTACAGCATGGTTTAGGTACAGAGTAAAGCTCCCTCTATACTGTCCCATCAAACACTCGCAGGGCAGGTCCTGCATGGGTTAGATACAGAGTAAAGCTCGCTCTATACTGTCCCATCAAAAACTCACAGGGCAGGTACAGCACGGGTTAGACACAGAGTAAAGCTCCCTCTACACTGTCACATCAATCATTCACAGGGCAGGTACAGCACGGGTTAGATACAGAGTAAAGCTCCCTCTACACTGTCCCATCAAACACTGCCAGGGCAGGTACAGCACTGGTTAGATACAGAGTAAAGCTCCCTCTGCACTGTCCCATCAAACACTCCCAGGGCAGGTACATCACGGGTCAGATAGAGAGTAAAGCTCCCTCTGCACTGTCCCATCAAACACTCCCAGGCAAGGTACAGCGCTGTTGCATACAGAGTAAAGCTACCTTTACACTATCTCATCAAACACTACTAGGGCAGGTACAGCATGGTTTAGATACAGAGTAAAGCTCCCTCTACACTGTCCCATCAAACAATCCCAGGGTAGGTACAGCACGGTTTAGATACAGAGTAAAGCTCCCTCTACACTGTCCCATCAAACACTCCCAGGGCAGGTACAGCACGGGTTAGATACAGAGTAAAGCTCCCTCTACACTGTAAAATACCCTCGTCGTGTATTCATACATATGAAGGATTAGACTTTGCTTTAATCTCATGTGATTAAGGTTTTTATGCTTTCTTTTGACTTGTGGATTTGTGCTGTGGCTAGAAATGATGAAATGGTTAAATTGTTCATTCCCAGGATGTTTCAGGGTTTGATAATATCCGTTCACAATTGAGCCGACAGTGCTGCTTGCTTCCTGCTGAAGTACAGGATGTCAGATCCCTGCCTGTTGACGACAACTTTGTCAATACAATGGGCTGAAGACAGCGATAGGAAGTGGGACAATGTGCCCTGGATGATAAACAAGTTGGCATCTGGTGTTTTGTCAGGAAGTACCTCATTTACAGGCCTCTTGTTCACAAACTCTTGTCAGGCCCCAATGAATCATCTGGGACCGTAGGCGTGACTAGAGGCCTTTGTTCTGGAGCAACAGAATGGAAAAGCAGAGAAGTTATATTAAACTTAGATACAACCTTGGTTAGACCGCACTTAGAATACTGAGCACAGTTCTGGTCTCCGTATTAAAACAAGGATATCGAGGCACTGGAGAAGGTGCAAAAAAGATTTACAAGAATTATACCAGAACGGAGAGGTTATAACTATCAGGAAAGACTGCACAGGCTGGGGCTCTTGGCTGAGGGGGTTTGATAGGGTAGAGGTAGAGAAGATATTTCTACTTGTGGGGGAGTCTAAAACTAGGGTCATAAATATAAGATAGTCACTAATAAATCCAATAGTGAATTCAGGGGAAACTTCTTTCCCCAGAGAGTGGTGAGAATGTGGAACTCGCTACCACAGGGAGTGGTTGAGGCGAATCGCAGAGATTCATTCAAGGGGAAGCTGGATAAAGAGGAGGGTGAAAGGAATCGAAGGATGTGTTGATGGGGTTGGATGAAGAAGGGTGGGAGGAGGCTCGTGTGAAGCAGAAACACTGGCACGGACCTGTTGGGCCCAATGGCCTGTTTCTGTGCTGTGAATTCGATGGAATGACAACCTGTTGTGTAAACCTGCTGATAACAACAACAACTTGCATTTATGTAGTGCCTTTAACACAGTGAAATGTCCCTCGGCACTTCACAGGAGCGTTATCAAACAAAACTCCAGACCGAGCCACACAAGGAGATGTTAGGACCGATGACCAGAAGCTTGGTCAAAGAGGTAGGTTTTAAGGAGCATCTTAAAGGAGGAAAGCGAAGTAGAGAGGCGGAGAGGTTTAGGGAGGGAATTCCAGAGCTTAGGGCCTAGACAGCTGAAGGCACGTCCACCAATGGTGGAGCGATTAAAATCAGGGATGCTCAAGAGGCCAGAATTGGAGGAGCGCAGAGATCTTGGAGGGTTGTGGGGCTGGAGGAGGTTACAGAGATAGGGAGAGGACGAGGCCATGGAGGGATTTGTAAACCAGGATGAGAATTTTTAAATCTAGCCGTTGCTTAACCGGGAGCCATATAGGCCAGCGAGCACCGTGGGTGATGGGCGAACAGGACTTGGTGCGAGTTAGGACATGGGCAGCCAAGTTTTGGATGACCTCAAGTTCACGTGGGGTGGAATGTGGGAGGCCAGTCAGTAGTGCGTTGGAATAGTCAAGTCTCGAGGTAACAAAGGCCCGGATGAGGGTTTTGAGCAGCAGATGAGCTGAGGCAGGGGCGGAGAGTGCGATATTACAGAGGTAGAAATAAGTGGTCTTTGTTATGCTGCGGATATGTGGTTGGTAGTTGAGACCAAGTCATTAAATATATTCAAGAATGAGTTAGATATATTTCTTAAAGCTAAAGGTATCAAGGGATATGGGGAGACGGCAGGTACAGGGTACTGAGTTTGGATGATCAGCCATGATTTCATCGAATGGCGCAGCAGGCTCGAGGGGCCGAATGGCCTACTCCTGCTCCTATCTTCTATGTTTCTATGGAAGCTTATTTCAGGGTCAAATATGACACCAAGGTTGTGAACAGTGTGGTTCAGCCTCAGACAGATGCTAGGGATGGAGTCCGTGGCTAGGAAACGGAGTTTGTCGCGGGGACCGAAGACAATGACTTTGGTCGTCTCAATATTTAATTGGTGGAAATTTCTGCTCATCCAGTACTGGATGTCGGACAAGCAGTCTGACAATTCAGAGACTGTGGAGGGGTCGAGAGAAGTGGTGGTGAGGTAAAGCTGTGTGTCGTCAGCGTACATGTGGAAACTGACGCTGTGTTTTCGGTGATCTCGCCGAGGGGCAGCATGTAGATGGGAAATAGGAGGGGGCCAAGGATAGATCCTTGGGGTACACAGAGGTAACGATGCGGGAGCGGGAAGAGAAGCCGTTGCAGGTGATTCTCTGGCTACGATAAGATAGATAAGAATGGAACCAGGCGAGTGCAGTCCCACCCAGCTGGACGACGGTGGAGAGGAGTTGGAGGAGGATGGAGTGATCAACCGTGTCAAAGGCTGCAGACAGGTCGAGAAGGACAAGGAAGAATAGTTTACCTTTGTAAACACTTCCAGGGCAAATTACAGCACAGGTTAGATACAGAGTAAAGCTCCCTCTACACTGTCCCATCAAACACTCCCAGGACAGGTTAGATACAGAGAAAAGCTCCCTCTACACTGTCCCATCAAACACTCCCAGGACAGGTACAGCACGGGTTAGATATATAGTGTCAGCCGTGGCTCAGGCGGTAGCACTCTCGCCTCTGAGTCAGAAGGTTGTGGGTTGAAGTCCCACTCCAGAGACTTGAGTCCAAAACTCTGTGCTGCCACTCCAGTGCAGTGCTGAGGGAGTAAAGCACAGTGCAGAGTAAAGTTCCCTCTGCACTGCTCCACGAACATGCCTGAGCCCGAAACTCAGAAGAGCGCCCTCTACTGCATTCCACTTGTCTCAGCAGCGGGAGAAGCAGGCGGCGGAAGTCCCGCCCCTCGGCACCCTGATTGGTTGGAGGACACGCCGCCACCTCAGTCCTCCAAGCTCCGCCCACCCTGCCTATTGGTCAGAGCTCACGTCAGTCACTGCCGTGGAGTTGATCACGTGCCCCAGTCCGGCTCCCTGCAGAAGACAACGGGCTGCGGCCGCTCAATCCGCTCCGCTCGGTGCCGGGAGGGCGCTGGGACGCTCCGGTTTGTATTTTCTTTTTATTTATCTCCCCGCCCGCGCTTCTCTCCGCTATATATAAAAAAACCTCCTAAAACTCACTTTCCGCCGGTGATCCGGACTCTGGCGGTTGCTCGGGCCCACCCAGAATGCGGAGCCTCTGCGCAGGCGCGGTAGAGGCTCAACCTCGGGAGCGGTTGTCCTGTCGAGCATGCGCAGTCTGGCGCCCGGCGGCGCATGCGGAGTAGGGGCAGTGGGCGGGGTTGCAGCACGGGCAGTTTTGGATGACCTCAAGTTCACGTGGGGTGGAATGTGGGAGGCCAGCCAGGAGTGCGTTGGAATCCTCAAGTCTGGAGGGAACAAAGGCCCGGATGAGGGTTTCAGCAGCGGATGAGCTGAGGCAGGGGCGGAGACGGGCGACGTTACGGGGGTGGAAGTAGGCGGTGTTAGTTATGCTGCGGATATGCGGTCGGAAGCTCATTTCAGGGTCAAATATGACACCAAGGTTGCGAACGGTCTGGTTCAGCCTCAGACAGATGTTAGGGCGAGGGATGGAGTCAGTTGGTCTTCCCAATATTTAATTGGAGAAAATTTCTGCTCATTCAGAACTGGATGTCGGAGTAGCAGTCTGACAATTTAGACACTGTGGAGGGGTCGAGAGAAGTGGTGGTGAGGTCGACCTGGGTGTCGTCAGCGTACATGTGGAAACTGACGCTGTGTTTTCAGATGATGTCACCAAGGGGCAGCATGTAGATGAGAAATAGGAGGGTCACAAGGATAGATCCTTGGGGGGCACCAGAGGTAACGATGCGGGAGCGGGAAGAGAAGCCGTTGCAGGTGATTCTCTAGCTACGATTAGATTGATAAGAATGGAACCAGGCGAGTGCAGTCCCACCCAGCTGGACGGCAGTGGAGAGGCGTTGGAGAAGGATGGAGTGGTCAACCGTGTCAAAGGCTGCAGACAAGTCAGGAAGGACGAGGAGAGATAGTTTACCTTTGTCACAGGTCACAAAGGATGTCATTTGATGAAACTTGATTTAACTTCAGGGCCAAGTCAGTGAGGTGGATTGGGCTGTTTCTGGCCCGCTGGTTATTGTGGGCATGGCTGGACACCATTGGGACCGGCTCGACCCTGTTTGTTCTTTGAGGGAAAAAAAGCCAAAAAAATTCCTGCTCCCTCCTTACCCTTTCTGCACTCCTTTTACAGGGTTTTAGAAGTGGAGCATTTACAGACAGGAAGCTCAAACCAAATATCACGTCAAGATCTGACAGAGTTACGCGATTCATCAGGACCTGATTCAGTCGCTCCTCCAATCTGCTGGCACCCCAGTGAGTTCACACTGATGACAGACCTTCTAAATGTTCTGAAAGAGCTTCAAAATCTACAAGAACCTGAAGCGACACCAGTGGCTACACACTGAGGAGAATCCCCGGCCCCGTGTGTGGGAAGGGATTCACTCAGCTATCCGCTCCGATGATTCACCAGCAAATTCACACTAGGGAGAGACCTTTAACCCGCTCCGTGTGTGGGAAGGGATTAATTGCACCCTCCGTGCTGCTGAGACACCAGCTTGTCCACACCGATGAGAGACCGTTGACCTGCTCCGTGTTTTTGAAGCGTTTCACTCATTCTTCCACCCTGCTGAGACACCAGCTTGTTCATAGTGATGAGAGACCGATTAAATGTTCTGACTGTGGGAAGAGATTTAAAAGGTCCCAGGATCTGAAGAGACACCAGCTGGAGAAAGCAGGAGACATTCTGTTCACCTGCTCCGTGTGTGGGAAGAGATTCACTCGGTCCTCGAATCTGTTGGCACACCAGCGAGTTCACACTGGGGAGAGACCGGTGAAACATTCCGACTGTGGGAAAAGCTTCAAAAGGTCCCAGGAGCTGAAGGGTCACCAGCTGGAGACAGCAGGAAAGAGGCCATTCACCTGCTCTGTGTGTGGGAAGGGATTCACTCGGCTATCCCACCTACTTACACACCAGCGAGTTCACACCGGGGAGAGGCCGTTCAACTGCTCCATGTGTGGGATGGGATTCACTCAGTCATCCCACCTGTTGAGACACCAGCGAATTCACACTGATGAGAGACCATTTAACTGTTCTGACTGTGGGAAGAGCTTTAAACGCTCTGGGTATCTGAAGGTACACCAGCGAGTTCACACTGATGAGAGACCACTTAAATGTTCTGACTGTGGGAAGAGCTTTAAAAGCTTCGGGGATCTGAAGGTACACCAGCTAGTTCACACGGATGAGAGACCATTTAAATGTTCTGACTGTGGGAAGAGCTTTAAAAGCTTCAGGGATCTGAAGCGACACCAGCGAGTTCACACCGATGAGAGAATATTTACATGTTCTGTCTGTGGTAAGAGCTTTAAAAGCTCCGGGAACCTGAAGAGACACCAGCGAGTTCACACTGTTCTGTAGCGCAGGGCCCTGCAGACAGCTGGGGCGACATGAACATGGAATGGATGAATGTTTTAGAAATTCTTGTACTGCTGTTTAATCTTTAAGACTGTTGTGCTGATGATTCCCTTTGTTTGACTGTTCATGGTGTTACATAGAATGTACAGCACAGAAACAGGCCATTCGGCCCAACTGGTCCATGCCAGTGTTTATGCCCCACACCCACCCTACTTCAATTAACCCGATCAACATCTCCTCCCATTCCTTTCTCCCTCATGTGGCTTCCCCATAAATGTATCTGTGCTGTTCACCTCAACTACTCCTTGTGGTAGCGAGTTCCCCATTCTACCACTCGCTGGGTAAAGACATTTCTCCTGAATTCCCTGCTGGATTTATATTTATGGCCCCATAAATATGATGAGATTCTGTTAAGCTGACCAGTATGTTGTTGTACTTTGTCTTTTTCTGATGAATGAAACATTACTGAGCCCCTGTACCCGTGTTATGGGATGAAGTGCCAGACAAGTAAAGGCACAACGTCTGGGTGTGAATCTAATAATAACCTCACGGACCGTATAGGTGTGATAACCAGACGGGCTTGTGGTTATAGTCTGGTCACAGATGGACTAAATTCCCTGAATTAGCAGGAGTTCAGGAGACGGTCAACAGACGGGTCCAAACAATCCCATTTCCTGAGCGGTAACCAAGCTTGTGTATAAGAACAGGCCACTTAAGCCGTTGTCAGTTGGAACAGACTCGAGAAGATCGCGCGTGAATCCACTGTACTTCTATTCTCCAGATTGAGGGAATTATCACCCGATCTGTGTTATGCAGCGCTCTTAATAAAGCCTGGAGAGACAATCTGTGTTCTTGTGAGCTTGATTATCTGGTATCCGAAACCCTAGTACTCCCGATCATTAGAGTCAACCTCAGTGTGTGGAAAGGGATTCCCTGGTGTATCCCACCCGCTGACACACCAGAGTGTCCACATTGTGACTGCGGTGGGTCGATTCCACTGTTTCTGATGCCTTTAATCACATCCAGGACTGAACCATGTTAATTCAGGCAACTGGGGCTTGTTAATGTTAAGAGCCCCCAATAACTGGGCTGGATTTAAAGATTATTCCCTGTTCTCTCAGTACTAGTGAGCAGAGAGAAGCTGATGTTAGAGAATCATAGAGCACAGTAGGATGCCTTTCGGCCCATCGTGCTGGTGCCGGCTCTCTGAAAGAGCGATGCAATTAGTCCCACTGCCCTGCTCTTTCCCCACAGCCCTGCAAATTTCTGCTTCTAGTATATATCCAATTCCCTTTTGAAAGTTACTATTGAATCTGCTTCCACCTCCCATTCAGGCAGTGCATTCCAGATCATCACAATTCGCTGTGTAAAAAAAATCTCCTCATTTCCTCTCTAGATTCTTTCACCAATGATCTGAAATCTGTGTCCTCTCGTTACCGACCCTCCTGCCAGTGACAACAGCTTCTCCTTGTTTGCTCGATCAAAACCCCTCATAATTTTGAGCACCTCTGTCACATCTCCACTTAACCGTCTCTGCTCCAAGTTATATTGCCATTGTTTTGTGAATTGTTGCTGTGATCGAGGTGCTGGATGTCCGTGCCTGGGGAATGGGACATTCTATCCTCGTGAGCACCGAGTGTCAGCATCCAGCAATCTCTGGTCAGGGACTGTCTTTTTAAACTGCCTCACCTGAGGTTTTTCACTCCCTGATTTCATTATTAAACATTTCAGAGTTTTTGCAGAGTGACCAAGGTTGAACAGATAAATGTGAGGTATTACATTTTGGTAGGAAGAATGGGGAGGTCACTTATCACTTGGAGGGTGCGAGTCTAGGTGGGGTAGAGGAGCAAAGGGATCTCGGAGTACAAATCACAAATTACTAAAAGTTGCGACACAGGTTAGCAAGGCCATAAAAAAAGCAAACCAAGCACTAGGGTTTATTTCTAGAGGTATAGAATTGAAAAGTAGTGAAGTTATGCTAAACCTGTATCGAACCTTGGTTAGACCACACTTAGAGTACTGCGTACAGTTCTGGTCGCCATATTATAAAAAGGATATAGAGGCACTGGAGAGGGTGCAGAGAAGATTTACAAGGATGATACCAGAAATGCGAAGGTATACATATCAGGAAAGGATGAACAGGCTGGGTCTCTTTTCTCTTGAAAAAAGAAGGCTGAGGGGTGACCTAATAGAGGTCTTTAAAATTATGAAACATTTTGATAGAGTGGATACAGAGAGAATGTGTCCACTTGTGGGGAAGAGCATAACTAGAGGCCATCAATATAAGATAGTCACCAAGAAATCCAATCGGGAATTCAGAAGAAACTTCTTTACCCAAAGAGTGGTGAGAATGTGGAACTCGCTACCACAGGGAGTGGTTGAAGCGAATAGTATCGATGCATTTAAGGGGAGGCTAGACAAGCATATGAGGGAGAAGGGAATAGAGGGTTATGCTGATAGATTTAGATGAGGAAAGACGGGAGGAGGCTCGAGTGGAGCATAAACACCGGCATGGACTGGTTGGGCCGAATGGCCTGTTTCTGTGCCGTATATCCTGTGTAATCCTGTGTCAAGTATCCCAGCTGGCTTAGCTCCAGGCACTTTAGCTCAGTGGGCAGCACTCTCACCTCTGAGTCAGAAGGTCGTGGGTTCAAGTCCCAGTCCAGAGACTTGAGCATAAAAATCTAGGTTGACACTCCAGTACTGAGAGAGTGCTGCGCTGTCAGAGGTGCCGTCTTTCGGATGAGATGTTAAACCGAGGCCCCCGTCTGCTCTTTCAGGTGGACGTAAAAGATCCCATGGCACTACATTGAAGAAGAGCAGGGGAGTTCTCCCCGGTGTCCTGGGGTCAATATTTATCCCTCAATCAACATCACTGAAATAGATTATCTTGTCATTGTCACATTGCTGTTTTTGGAAGCTTGCTGTGCACCAATTGGCTGCTGCGTTTCCTACATTACAACAGTGACTACAGTTCAGAAGTTCTTCATTGGCTGTAAAGCACTCTGGGTCATCCTGATGTTGTGAAAGGCGCTATATAAATGCAAGTCTTTCTTTCTCAGCAAGTGGGCGAGTGTTAGTGGTTGGAGGGAGGAGCTCAGTGTTGTCACTGGGTGGACACAGACAGATTGAAGCTAAAAGACAGAGAATGCTGAAGTTTGGAATGATAACACCCAAAGTCAGGAGATGGGCCCTTTGTCTAGATAATGGAGTTGGTTGATAAGAGACCCACAGACCTACAGACCTAATAACACTGCAAACTGCTCAGGCAGCAGACTTGTTGCAACATGTGAGGTAATGAGTGGGTTGGTGCACAGACAACAGAGCCTTGGGCATTCCTGAGAGACACAAACTGGTTCTGTAACCGGGAGAACAGGTTCAGGCTCGTCTGAGGTGTTCACACAGAGTCAGCTTGGGGATGGGATGATCAATGATTAGTGGATAAGAACAGAGCGGCCTACGTGCAGCCCCAGGCAGCCGAATAGTATCAAGACAGAAATACCAACAGAAAATGCTGGAAACACTCAGCAGGTCAGGCAGCATCGAGGAGAGAGAAACAGAGTCAACGTTTCGGGTCGAGGACCCTTCGTCAGAACTGGAAAAGGTTAGAGAAGAGAGATTTTTAAGCAGGGGCAGGGAGGAGGGGAGGAAAGAATAAAGGGAAGGTCTGTGATAGGATGGAAGGCAGGAGAGATTGACTGACAAAAGGGATGATGGTGCGAGGCAAAAGGAGAGGTAATGGGACAAGTTAAGAAACAAATGATGGCTCGAGATGAGATGTGAATAATGATGGCAGCAACATTAACAGCTACCATGTGAGAAAACAGAGAAAAAAATTAAAATATATAAAGAAATATTGCAAAGGGGTTGGACTATAAGAGTAAGGAAGTCTTGCTACAATTGTACAAGGCCTTGGTGAGACCACACTTGGAGTACTGTGCACAGTTTTGCTCTCCTTATCTGAGGAAGGATATACTTGTCATGGAGGCGGTGCAACGAAGGTTCACTAGATTGATTCCTGGGATGAGAGGGATGTCCTATGATGAGAGATTGTGTCGAATGGGCCTATACTCTCTGGAGTTTAGAAGAATGAAAGGTGATCTCATTGAAACATACAAGATTCTGAAGGGGATTGACAGGGTAGATGCTGAGAGGTTGTTTCCCCTGGCTAGAGTGTCTAGAACTAGGGGGCATAGTCTCAGGATAAGGGGTAGGCCATTTAAGACTGAGATGAGGAGGAATTTCTTCACTCAGAGGGTTGTGAATCTTTGGAATTCTCTGCCCCAGAGGGCTGTGAATGCTGAGTCTTTGAGTACATTCAAGGCTGTGATAGATAGATTGTTGGACTCTCGGAGAATCAGGGATATGGAGATCGGGCGGGAAAGTGGAGTTGAGGTCGATGATCAGCCATGATCTTATTGAATGGCGGAGCAGGCTCGAGGGGCCGTATGGCCTACTCCTGCTCTTATTTCTTATGTTCTTAAAGAATGATCCACATATCCCACGAAAAGGCAGGCATAGCTGGGGCCCATGCGGGCTCACATAGCAACACCTATAATTTGGAGGAAGCGAGTGGAGTCAAAGGAGAAGTCGTTCATTGTGAGAACAAGTTCAGCCAGGCGGAGGAGGATGGTGGTGGATGTGGACTGGTGGGGCCTTTGTTCAAGGAAGAAGCGGAGCGCCCTCAAGCCGTCCTGGTGGGGGGTGGAGGTGTAGAGGGATTGGATGTCCATAGTGAAAAGGAGATGGTTGGGGCCAGGAAACTGGAAACTGTTAAAGTGGCGGAAGAGTCGTGAATGTAGGTGGGAAGAGACTGGACAAGGGGAGAAAAAATAGTCGAGATCGGAAGAAATCAGTTCCATGGGGCAAGAACAGGCTGAAATGATGGGTCTACCAGGGCAGCCCTGTTTGTGGATCTTGGGAAGGAGGTAGAAGCGGGCTGTGCGGGGTTGGGGGTCAATGAGGTTGACAGCCATGGAGGGAAGAGCTCCAGAGGAGATGAGGTCAGTGACAGTCCTGGAAACAATGGCTTGATGTGGTAGTGGGGTCATGGTCCAGGGGGAGGTAGGAGGAGGTGTCAGAGAGTTGGTGTTCAGCCTCCGCACAGTAGAGATTGGTTCGCCACACAACAATATCACCACCCTTGTCAGCAGGTTTAATGACAATGTTAGGGTTGGATCGGAGAGAACGGGATACTGCAAGCTCAGAGGGAGGGAGGTTGGAGTGAGTGAGGGGAGCAGAGAAATTGAGACACAATGTGGACACTCTGGTGTGTCAGCGGGTGGGATACACCAGGGAATCCCTTTCCACACACTGAGGTTGATGCGAATGATCGGGAGTCCCAGGGTTTCTGATACCAGATAGTCAAGCTCACAAGAACATAGACTGTCTCTCCAGGATTTATTAAGATGCTGCAAAACACAGATCGGGTGATAATTCCCTCAATCTGGAGAATAGAAGTACAGTGGATTCACGCGCGATCTTCTCGAGCCTGTTGCAACTGACAACGGCTTAAGTGGCCTGTTCTTATACACAAGCTTGGTTACCGCTCATGAAATGCGATTGTGTGGACCCGTCTGTTGACCGTCTCCTGAACTCCTGCTAATTCGGGGAACTTAGTCCATACAAGGTTCTGAAGGGGATTGACAGGGTAGATGCTGAGAGGTTGTTTCCCCTGGTTGGAGTGTCCAGAACTAGGAGACAATTGGCCCAGAAATTCGGGTCCCCACAGGTGAGTACGCGCTGTGTACTTACCCATAGGGCTTCCGGAAGTGCCGGTTTCGCCCACGCATGGGAAACCGGAACTTCCAGTCTCGTGAAGGAAGGGGTTCGCGGGTCAACCGCGTCCGCCGGAGAGGCAGCGCGTACGCAGCGAACTTCGGCTTTTTTTTACAGGTTTCTCCGTGCGGGTAAGTCCCTGGCAGCTGCACGTGGAAAAAGCAGGTGCAAGGCTTGCTTTTAACAAGGTAAGCGGTGAATTAAGTAAAATTAAAACATTTTTTCCACATGTTTATTATTTTTAAATACTTTAAAGAAAGCTAAGTTTATTTTGAGCCCTGCTAAAAACTGTAAATAATTTTTTCAAAAATTGAAATTATTGTTTAAAATAGTTAATTTATGTAAGTTATAGTTATTTTTAAAATGTGATGTTTTTTTTAATTTATTTGAAGTTTTAGTTAGGTGTTGGGGCCGATCTCTATTCATAGATTTGACAGGTCTTCCTGTCAAATCTATGAATGAGATTCCCTGCTCCGATTGGCTCCCCATGGCCCACGTGATCCCAGGGGACGCTTCGAACTAGTTGCGCCGCTGGGATCTGCGAGCACTGCACACCGGCAGCTGGAGGAGGCCCAGGACCCGAATCCCACGCGGGCCCACAGCACAACGGCAGGCGCGCTATGTAAGTGCAGGTCGGGGGCTTGCATCCGCGGGAAGCCTCCGACCCGAATTTCTGGCCCATAGTCTCAAGATAAGGGGGAGGCCATTTAAGACTGAGATAAGGAGGAATCTCTTCACTCAGAGGGTTGTGAATCTTTGGAATTCTCTGCCCCAGAGGGCTGTGAATGCTGAGTCTTTGAGTATATTCAAGGCTGAGATTGATAGATTGTTGGACTCTAGGGGAATCAAGGGATATGGAGATCAGGCAGGAAAGTGGAGTTGTGGTCGATGATCAGCCATGATCTTATTGAATGATGGAGCAGGCTCGAGGGGCCGTATGGCCCTTTTAAAAAGGGGCACGTGGTTGACTTTTAACAGGCAATTGCCTGTGATAAGGAAAAAAAGAAAAATAACATGTACAGTCAAATCAAGGGAATCATCAGCACAACAGTTTGAAAGATTAAACAGCAGTACAAGAATTTATAAAACATTCATCCGTTCCACGTTCATGTTTCCCCATCTATCTGCAGGGCCCTGCGCTACAGAACAGTGTGAACTCGCTGGTGTCTCAGCAGATTATAGGAGTTTTTAAAGCTCTTTCCACAGTCAGAACATGTAAACGCTCTCCCATCAGTGTGAACAAGCTGGTGTGCCAGGAGGTTAGTGGACTGCAAGAATCTCTTTCCACACACGGAGCAGGGAAACAGCCTCTCCCCAGTGTGAACTCGCTGGTGTCTGGTCAGAGCCCCGGATCTTTTAAAGCTCTTCCCACAGTCAGAACATTTAAATGGTTTCTCATCAGTGTGAACAAGCTGGTGTTGCTTCAGGTCCCCGGAGTATTTAAAGCTCTTCTGACAGACAGAACATTGAAACGCTCTCTCATCAGTGTGAACTCGCTGGTGTGTCAGCAGCTTAGATGAATCAGTGAATCCCTTCCCACACACAGAGCAGGGAAATGGCCTCTCCCCAGTGTGAACTCGCTGGTGTCTGGTCAGAACCCCGGAGCTTTTAAAACTTTTCCCACAGTCGGAACATGTAAACGGTCTCTCTTCAGTGTGAACTTGGTGGTGTAACTGCAGGTTGGATAACTGCGTGAATCCCTTCCCACACACGAGCAGGTGAATGGCCTCTCCCCAGTGTGAACTCGCTGGTGTATCTGCAGGTTGGATGACTGAGTGAAACGCTTCCCACACTCACAGCAGGAGAAAGGCCTCTCTCCAGTGTGAACTCCCTCATGTTGCAGCAGGTTGAATGACGCAGTGAAACCCTTCCCACACACAGAGCAGGTGAACGGTCTCTCTCCAGTGTGAGACCGCTGGTGTGTCATCAGATTCGTGGAGCTTTTAAACCTCTTCCCACAGTCGGAACATTGAAACGCTCTCTCATCAGTGTGGACAAGCTGGTGTCTCAGCAGCTGGAAGCTGCGAGTGAATCCCTTCCCGCACACGGAGCAGGTGAACGGACGGTCCCCAGGGTGACTGTGCGGATGATCTTCTGACATAGATGGGGAACTGAATCGCTTCCTGCTGTCCCCACTTTTACCCGGTTTCTCCCCGGTGTGACGGTGCACGTGTCTCGCCACGTCAGGCGGTCGGCTGAAGGCGAGTCCATGCACGGAACACGTGTGCGTTTTGTCTGCGCTGCGATCGCTGCTCTCTCCTTTCATGTGCGAAGGGCGATGATATTCAGTTCCTGATGAATCGAGTGACTCTGTCAGATCATGACATGACGTTTGGTCTGAGCTTCCTGTCTGTAAATGCTCCATTTCTAAAACCCTGTAAAAGGAGTTGAGAAAGGGGTAAGAGGGAGAATGTTGCATCATGTCGCCCTTTCCCAGCCCAGGGGCAGTGAAGCTGATTTTCAGGCCCCAGCTGCTGCACAGGTTGGTTGAAAGGATCAACAGTAATGGCGGCTGCAATGCCCACAAGCCCCCGCGCTCCAGACACCGCTCGGGCCGCCGCGCTGAGTTGTGGCTGACACCGCGCATGCGCCCCATGGCCCCGCCCTCTCCTGCTCCGCAGGCGCCCGGTCCGCACCGCGCATGCTCAGCACACACCCTGGGCCCCTGTCAATCATCCTGCCCTGCACCTGCGCGCTGGGCCCAGAGCTCCAGGCTGCCGCGCGGGGCTTTTTTTGTAAAGTCGGTGTTGGTTAAGAGCCGCAATCAGTGAGGGAAAGTGAGTTTTCCCCCAGATCCGATTGAGATCAGAGGAGGGGAGAGAATAAAAGGGAATCCAAACCTGAGAGTCCGCGGATCCAGGCCCCGAGCAGAGCTTCTTCAGTTTGGCGGCGCGCACTCCAAGGACACGTCACCGGGCCCAGGGCCTGATTGACGTTTGCTTCCGACCAATAGGGTGCGGGAGCTCCGCGGCCACCGAATGGATTCAGCCGCGCCCATCACGTGGCATGACGAGGGGGCGGAGTGAACTGGAGCACGTGATCCCCGGGGCACGGCATGTGACTGACAGGAGCACTAACCAATAGAAAGCGCGGGCGGAGGTGGGCGGAGCCAACTGGCGGTGGGTCCTCCAACCAATGGCGGCGCGGCAAGGGGGCGGGATCTGGTGACCAGCTCAGGTGCGCTGGGGCCGATTGTGACGCGCTGTCCCCAGGTGAGAGCAGCTCAGTCAGCACAGAGCTGGGGCTGGAATCTGGGAGAGGGGCCGCAGGCAGCGGGCCTGGCAAAGGGACAATCACTGATTGAATAATAAACAGGGGGAAGGGGACACTAACCCAACATCAGATATATATATAGCTTAAGTAGATAGATTTTAAGCCAAACGATGGGACCGATGGCTGCAATTCCCGTGCCAGGCGGGAACTCCGGGACGCTTCACGTGTCCTGGAGAACCGCGTGTGCAGGAAGCGCCTCCAGTGGCTGGAACTCGAGCTCAGGGTCTCCGAGCTTGAGGAGTGGCTGGAGTCACTGCAGGGCAGACGGGAGGCTGAGAGTTTCCTGGAGCGCACGTTCCAGGAGGTGGTCACCCCGCAGCTACAGAGAGTTCGTGGGAATTGTAACTGGGTGGCCCCCCAGCAGGGTTTGAGGAGGCAAGGCAGTGCAGGCATCCACCGGGACATCTCGGGAGAATTGTAAACATAGAAACATAGAGGATAGGAGCAGGAGTAATCCATTCGGCCCCTCGAGCCTGCTCTGCCATTTAATGATATCATGGCTGATCATCCAAATTCAGAACCCTGTCCCTGCTTCTCCCCATATCCCTTGATCCCTTTAGCCTTAAGAAACATATCCAACTCCTTCTTGAATATATTTAATGAATTGGCCTCTACTGCCTTCTGTGGTAGAGAATTCCACAGGTTCACCACTCTCTGGGTGAAGAAATTCCTCCTCATCTCAGTCCTAAATGGCTTACCCCTTATCCTTAGACTGTGACCCCTGGTTCTGGACTCCCCGGCGATCGGGAACATCCTTCCTGCATCTAGTCTGTCCAGTCCTGCAGGATTTTATAAGTTTCAATGAGATCCCCTCTCATTCTTCTAAACTCCAGCGAGTATAAGCCCAATTGACCCAATCTCTCCTCATACGTCATTCCTGCCATCCCAGGTAACAGTCTGGTGAATCTTCGCTGCACTCCCTCCATGGCAAGGCGACCTCAGATAAGGCGACCAAAACTGCACACAATACTCAAAATGTGGTCTTACCAAGGCCCTGTACAACTGCAGCAAGACATCCTTGTTCCTGTACTCAACCCCTCTCGCTACGAAGGCCAACATACCATTTGCCTTCTTAACCGCCTGCTGCACCTACATGCTTACCTTCAGCGACTGGTGCACAAGGACACCCAGGTCTCGTTGCACTTCCCCTTCTCCCAATCTATTGCCATTCAGATAATAATCTGCCTTCCTGTTTTTGACACCAAAGTGGATAACCTCGCATTTATCCACGTTATATTGCATCTGCCATGCTTCTGCCCAATCACCCAACCTGTCCAAATCATCCTGGAGTTTCTCAGCATCCTCCTCACAGCACACACGCCCACCCAGCTTTGTGTCATCTGCAAACTTGGAGATAATACATCTAGTTCCCTTGTCTAGATCATTAATATATATTGTGAATAGCTGGGGTCCAAGGACTGATCCCTGCGGTACCCCACTAGTCATTGCCTGCCACTCGGAAAAAGACCCATTTATTCCAAATCTTTGCTTTCTGTCTGCCAACCAGTTCTCTATCCAAGTCAGTACCTTGCCCCCAATCCCATGTGCCTTAACTTTACACGGCAATCTCTTATGCGGGACCTTATCGAAAGCCTTTTGAAAGTCCAAATACACCACATTCACTGGTTCTCCCTTATCTATTTTACCAGTTACATCCTCAAAAAATTCCAGTAGATTAGTCAGGCACGATTTACCTTTTGTAAATCCATGTTGACTTTGTCCGATCCTGTCACTGTTTTCCAAGTGCTCTGCTATTACATCCTTTATAATGGACTCTAGCATTTTCCCCACTACCGATGTCAGGCTTACCGGTCTGTAATTCCCTGTTTTCTCTCTACCACCTTTTTTGAATAGTGGGGTAACATTAGCTACCCTCCAATCCATGGGTATTGTTCCAGATTCCATCGAATGTTGGAAGATGATCAGCAATGCATCTACTATTTCTTGGACCACTTCCTTAATTACTCTAGGGTGTAGATTATCAGCCCCTGGGGATTTATCAGCCTTCAATCCCGCCAATTTCCCTAACACCATTTCCCTACAAGTACTGATTTCTTTCAGTTCCTCCCTTTCATCAGACCCTATGTTCCCCGACATCTCTGGGAGATTATTTGTGTCCTCCTTTGTGAAGACAGAACCAAAATATGTATTTAATTGGTCTGCAATTTCTTTGTTCCCCATTATAAGTTCCCCTGATTCTGACTGCAAAGGACCTATGCTTGACTTCACCAATCTTTTTCTCTTCACATATCTATAAAAGTTTCTACAGTCAGTTTTTATGTTCCCTGCAAGCTTCCTCTCATATTCTATTTTCCCCTTCTTAATTAATCCCTTTGTCCTCATTTGTGGAATCCTAAACTGCTCCCAATCCTCAGGTTTACTGCTTTTTCTGGCCAATTTATTTGTCCTCTCCTTGGATCTTATGCTATCCCTAATATCCCTTGTTAGCCACGGTTGACTAGCAGGAGAGACAATTGTAACTGCGTGGCTGCCCAGCAGGGTTTGAGGAGGCAAGGCAGTGCAGGAATCCCCCGGGACATCTCGGGAGAGTGCAGTCTAGAGCGCATCCACTGCACTGTGGGGCAATGCCTGCACAGGGGGACACAGCAAAGTGTTGAAATCCAGTGTCATCGGGGATTCGATAGTCAGGGGGGATAGACAGGCGTTTCTGCAACCCTCAATGTGCGTCCCGCACGGTGTGTTGCCTCCCTGGTGCCGGGGTAAAGGACTTCACTGAGAGGGTGCAGAACATTTTGAGGGGGGAAGATGAACAGCCAGGAGTCGTGGTCCATGTGGGAACCAATGACATATGAAGGAAAAGGGCTGAGGTCCTGCAGGCAGAGTTTCAGGAACACGGGAGGAAATCAAAGAGCAGGCCCACAAAGGTAGCAATGTCTGGATTACTCCCAGTGCCACGCCCTAGTGAGTGTAGGAATAGTAGGATAAGTCCTGTTAATGCGTGGCTGGTGAAATGGTGCAGGAAGGAGGGCTTCAGATTCCTGGGGCATTGGGACCAGTTCTGGAGCAGGAGGACCTGTCCAAGGTGGATGGGTTGCACCTCAACAGAGCTGGGACCAATGTCCTCGCGGGAAGGTTAACTCGTGCTGTGGGGGAGGGTTTAAATTAATTTGACAGGGGGATGGGCACCAGGATGAAACATTAGAGAGGAGAAACCAGGTGTAGAGAGGACTGGGAGAGACAAGTAGCACTAGAGGGACAGAATTGAAAAGCAGAGAGGTTAGGTGAACCTTGTATTGAACCTTGGTTAGACCATAGTTGGAGCACTGGACACAGTTCTGGTGCCCATATTATACAAAGGATATAGAGGCACTGGAGAAGGTGCAAAAAAGATGATCCCAGAACTGAGAGATTGTACCTATTAGAAAAGATTGAACTGGCTGGGGCTCTTTTCTCTAGAAAAGAGAAGTCTGAGGGGTGACCTAATAAAAGACTTTAAGATTATCAAAGGGTGTGATAGAGTAGATACAGAGAAGATGTTTCCACTGGCAGCCAGACCAGAACTAGGGGCCATAAATATAAGATATTCACTAATAAATCCAATAGTAACTTCTTTCCCCAGAGAGTGGTGAGAATGTGGAACTCGCTACCAGAGGGAGTGGTTGAGGCGAATAGTTTAGATGCTTTCAAGGGGACGCGAGATAAGCTCATGAGGGATATGTTGATGGGGGGAGATGGCTCGTGTGGAGCATAAACACCGGCAGAGATCTGCTGGGCCCATTGGCCTGTTTCTGTGCTGTAAATACTGTGTAATACTTTACTAGATATTGACTCACTACAGTCTCACAATACAACTGTCTTCAGATTACATTGAATGACATGCAAGTAGCACAACCCGGTTCCTCGACCCCGGAGCCAGCAGTTCCGACTCTCTAGACTGCCTGCTCGGCTGTGGACTTCCGGCCGTCCTGAGAGTTCGAACTATTGCAGGACATAGGCTCCACCTTGATACTATTCAGCTGCCTGGGGCTGCATGTAGGCCTCTCTGTTCTTATCCACTAGTCATTGATTGTGGTTGATAGTGAAGAAGAAAGCTGCAGACTGCAGGAAGATGGCAATGGACTGGTCAGGTGGGCAGAACGGTGGCAAATAGAATTCAATCTGGAGATGTGTGAGGTAATGCATTTGGGGAGGGCTAACAAGGCAAGGGAATACACTTTAAATGGTAGGACACTGAGAAGTGCAGAGGATCAGAGGGACCTTGGAGTGCAGGTCCACAGATCCCTGAAGGTAGCAGGACAGGTAGATAAGGTGGTTAAGAAGGCATACGGGATATTTGCCTTTATTAGCCGAGGCATAGAATATAAGAGCAGGGAGGTTATGCTTGAACTGTATAAAACACTAGTTAGGCCGCAGCTAGAATACTGCGTGCAGTTCTGGTCACCACATTAAAGGAAGGATGTGATTGCACTAGAGTGCGTGCAGAGGAGATTTACGAGGATGTTGCCTGGGCTGGGGAATTTTAGCTATAAGGAGAGATTGGATAGGCTGCAGTTGTTTTCTTTGGAATGGACGAGGCTGAGGGGAGACCTAATTGAGGTGCATAAAATTATCAGGGGCCGAGATAGAGTGGATAGGAAGGACCTACAAGGCTACAGAACCAGTTTGTGTCTCTCAGGAATGCGCAAGGCTCTGTTGTCTGTGCACCAACTCACTCGTGACCTCACATGTTGCAACAAGTCTGCTGCCTGAGCAGTTTGCAGTGTTATTAGGTCTGAGGGTCTCTTAGCAACCACCTCCCTTATCGAGACAAAGGGATCGTCTCCTGACTTTGGGTGCTATCATTCCAAACTTCAGCATTCTCTGTCTTTCAGCTTCAATCTGTCTGTGTCCACCCAGTGACAACACTGAGCTCCTCCCTCCAACCACTGACACTCGCCCTCTTGCTGAGAAAGAAAGACTTGCATTTATATAGCGCCTTTCACAACCTCAGCGCGTCCCAAAGCGCTTTACTGCCAATGAAGAACTTCTGAAGTGTAGTCACTGTTGTAATGTAGGAAACGCGGCAGCCAATTGGCGCACAGCAAGCTCCCACAAACAGCAATGTGACAATGACCAGATAATCTATTTCAGTGATGTTGATTGAGGGATAAATATTGACCCCAGGACAGCGGGGAGAACTCCCCTGCGCTTCTTCAATGTAGTGCCATGGGATCTTTTACGTCCACCTGAAAGAGCAGACGGGGGCCTCGGTTTAACATCTCATCCGAAAGACGGCACCTCTGACAGTGCAGCACTCTCTCAGTACTGGAGTGTCAACCTAGATTTTTACACTCAAGTCTCTGGACTGGGACTTGAACCCATGACCTTCTGACTCAGAGGTGAGAGTGCTGCCCACTGAGCTAAAGTGCCTGGAGCTAAGCCAGCTGGGATACTTGACACAGGATTACACAGGATATACGGCACAGAAACAGGCCATTCGGCCCAACCAGTCCATGCCGGTGTTTATGCTCCACTCGAGCCTCCTCCAGTCTTTCCTCATCTAAATCTATCAGCATAATCCTCTATTCCCTTCTCCCTCATATGCTTGTCTAGCCTCCCCTTAAATGCTTCGATACTATTCGCTTCAACCACTCCCTGTGGTAGCGAATTCCACATTCTCACCAATCTTTGGGTAAAGAAGTTTCTTCTGAATTCCAGATTGGATTTCTTGGTGACTATCTTATATTGATGGCCTCTAGTTATGCTCTTCCCCACAAGTGGAAACATTTCTCTCTATCCACTCTATCAACATTTTTCGTAATTTTAAAGATCACTATTAGATCACCCCTCAGCCTTCTTTTTTCAAGAGAAAAGAGACCCAGCCTGTTCATCCTTTCCTGATATGTATACCCTCGCATTTCTGGTATCATCCTTGTAAATCTTCTCTGCACCCTCTCCAGGGCCTCTATATCCTTTTTATAATATGGCGACCAGAACTGCACGCAGTACTCTAAGTGTGGTCTAACCAAGGTTCGATACAGGTTTAGCATAACTTCACTACTTTTCAATTCTATACCTCTAGAAATAAACCCTAGTGTTTGGTTTGCTTTTTCTATGGCCTTGCTAACCTGTGTCGCAACTTTTAGTGATTTGTGTATTTGTACTCCGAGATCCCTTTGTTCCTCTACCCCACCTAGACTCACACCCTCCAAGTGATAGTGACCTCCCCATTCTTCCTACCAAAATGTAATACCTCACATTTATCTGTTCAGCCTTGGTCACTCTGCAAAAACTCTGAAATGTTTACTAATGAAATCAGGGAGTGAAAAACCTCAGGTGAGGCAGTTTAAAAAGACAGTCCCTGACCAGAGATTGCTGGATGCTGACACTCGGTGCTCACGAGGATAGAATGTCCCATTCCCCAGGCACGGACATCCAGCACCTCGATCACAGCAACAATTCACAAAACAATGGCAATATAACTTGGTCATGATGCGGAGATGCCGGTGTTGGACTGGGGTGGACAAAATTGAGAGGTCGCACAACACCAGGTTATAGTCCAACAGTTTTATTTGAAATCACAAGCTTTCGGAGCTATCGCTCCTTCCTCAGGTGAAGTGAGGAAGGAGCGATAGCTCCGAAAGCTTGTGATTTAAAATAAAACTGTTGGACTATAACCTGGTGTTGTGCGACCTCTCAATATAACTTGGAGCAGAGACGGTTAAGTGGAGATGTGATCGAGGGGCTCAAAATTATGAGGGGTTTTGATCGAGCAAACAAGGAGAAGCTGTTGTCACTGGCAGGAGGGTCGGTAACGAGAGGACACAGATTTCAGATCATTGGTGAAAGAATCTAGAGAGGAAATGAGGAGATTTTTTTTACACAGCGAATTGTGATGATCTGGAATGCACTGCCTGAATGGGAGGTGGAAGCAGATTCAATAGTAACTTTCAAAAGGGAATTGGATATATACTAGAAGCAGAAATTTGCAGGGCTGTGGGGAAAGAGCAGGGCAGTGGGACTAATTGCATCGCTCTTTCAGAGAGCCGGCACCAGCACGATGGGCCGAAAGGCATCCTACTGTGCTCTATGATTCTCTAACATCAGCTTCTCTCTGCTCACTAGTACTGAGAGAACAGGGAATAATCTTTAAATCCAGCCCAGTTATTGGGGGCTCTTAACATTCGCAAGCCCCAGTTGCCTGAATTAACATGGTTCAGTCCTGGATGTGATTAAAGGCATCAGAAACAGTGGAATCGACCCACCGCAGTCACAATGTGGACACTCTGGTGTGTCAGCGGGTGGGAGACACCAGGGAATCCCTTTCCACACACTGAGGTTGACTCTAATGATCGGGAGTCCCAGGGTTTCGGATACCAGATAATCAAGCTCACAAGAACACAAATTGTCTCTCCAGGCTTTATTAACAGCGCTGCATAACACAGATCGGGTGATAATTCCCTCAATCTGGAGAATAGAAGTACAGTGGATTCACGCGCGATCTTCTCGAGTCTGTTCCAACTGACAACGGCTTAAGTGGCCTGTTCTTATACACAAGCTTGGTTACCGCTCAGGAAATGGGATTGTTTGGACCCGTCTGTTGACCGCCTCCTGAACTCCTGCTAATTCAGGGAATTTAGTCCATCTGTGACCAGACTATAACCACAAGCCCGTCTGGTTATCACACCTATACGGTCCGTGAGGTTATTATTAGATTCACACCCAGACGTTGTGCCTTTACTTGTCTGGCACTTCATCCCATAACACGGGTACAGGGGCTCAGTAATGTTTCATTCATCAGAAAAAGACAAAGTACAACAACATACTGGTCAGCTTAACAGAATCTCATCATATTTATGGGGCCATAATGATAAGATGGTCACTAATAAATCCAGTCGGTAATTCAGGAGAAACTTCTTTACCCAGCGAGTGGTAGAATGGGGAACTCGCTACCACAAGGAGTAGTTGAGGTGAACAGCACAGATACATTTATGGGGAAGCCACATGAGGGAGAAAGGAATGGGAGGAGATGTTGATCGGGTTAATTGAAGTAGGGTGGGTGTGGGGCATAAACACTGGCATGGACCAGTTGGGCCGAATGGACTGTTTCTGTGCTGTACATTCTATGGAACACCATGAACAATCAAACAAAGGGAATCATCAGCACAACAGTCTTAAAGATTAAACAGCAGTACAAGAATTTATAAAACATTCATCCATTCCACGTTCAGGTCACCCCAGCTACAGAACAGTGTGAACTCGCTGGTGTGTCAGTAGGTGCGATAACCGAGTGAATCCCTTCCCACACACAGAGCAGGTGAACGGTCTCTTTCCATCTCTCTCCAGCTGGTGTTTCTTCAGGTCCTTCCAACATTTAAAGCTCTTACCACAGTCAGAACATTGAAAAGGTCTCTCATCAGTGTGAACTTGATGGTGTCTCAACAGGTTAGATGACCGAGTGAATCTCTTCCCACACACAGAGCAGGTGAACGGCCTCTCCCCAGTGTGAACTCGCTGGTGTCCATTCAGATTCCCACAGCATTTAAAGCTCATCCCACAGTCAGGACAGTTAAACGGTCGCTCATCAGTGTGAACTCGCTGGTGTTGCTTCAGATCCCCAGAAGTTTTAAAGCTCTTCCCACAATCAGGATAGTTATACGGTCTCTCATCAGTGTGAACGCGCTGATGTCCCTTCAGATCCCCAGAGGTTGTAAAGCTCTTCCCACAGTCAGAACATTTAAATGGTCTCTCATCAGTGTGATATCGCTGGTGTCTCACCAGGTGGGATGACCGAGTGAATCCCTTCCAACACACGGAGCAGATGAACGGCCTCTCCCCAGTGTGAACTCGCTGGTGTCTCAGTAGGTGGGATGGCCGAGTGAATCCCTTCCCACACACAGAGCAGGTGATTGGCCACTTTCCTGCTTCCTCCAGCTGGTGTCCCTTCAGCTCCTGGGACCTTTGAAAGCTTTTCCCACAGTCGGAATGTTTCACCGGCCTCTCCCCAGTGTGAACTCGCTGGTGTGCCAGCAGATTTGAGGACTGAGTGAATCTCTTCCCACACACGGAGCAGGTGAACAGAATCTCTCCTGCTCTCTCCAGCTGGTGTCTCTTCAGATCCTGGGACCTTTTAAATCTCTTCCCACAGTCAGAACATTTAATCGGTCTCTCATCACTATGAACAAGCTGGTGTCTCAGCAGGGTGGAAGAATGAGTGAATCGCTTCAAAAACACGGAGCAGGTCAACGGTCTCTCATCGGTGTGGACAAGCTGGTGTCTCAGCAGCACGGAGGGTGCAATTAATCCCTTCCCACACATGGAGCGGGTCAAAGGTCTCTCCCTAGTGTGAATTTGCTGGTGTATCATCGTAGCGGATGACTGAGTGAATCGCTTCCCACACACGGGGCCGGGGAGTGTGTAGCCACTGGTGTCGTTTCAGGTACTTGTAGATTTTGAAGCTCTTCCCACACTCAGAACATTTAAAAGGTCTCTCATTAGTGTGAACTCGCTGGTGTGTCAGCAGATTGGAGGACTGATTGAATCAGGGTGATGAATCGAGCGACTCTGGCAGATCTGGTCTGAGCTTCCTGTCTGTAAATGCTCCACTTCTGAAACCCTGTAAAAGGAGTGTAGATAAAATTCAATACAGAAAAGTGTGAGGTGATACATTTTGCTCGGATGAGGAGAGAAAATACCTGCTAAATGGTACAATTTTAAAGGGGGGTGCAACAAGGGTGCTTGTGCACAATTCTTTGAAGGTGGCAGGACAGGTTAACAAAGCAGTTAATAAAGCAGATGGGATCCTGGGCTTTATAAATAGAGGCACAGAGTACAAAAGCCAGGAAGTTATGCTAAACCTTTATAAAACACGAGTTCAGCCCCAGGGGAATATTGTGTCCAATTCTGGGCACCACACTTTAGGAAGGATGTGAAGGCTTTGGAGAGGGTGCAGAGATCTTTACCAGAATGGTTCCAGGGATGAGGGATTACAGTTACGTGGATAGACTGGAGAAGCTGGGGTTGTTCTCCTGAGAGCAGAGAAGGCCAAGATGAGATTTGATAGGCGTTAAAAATCATGAAGGGTTTAAATAGTAAATAAAGAGAAACTGTTTCCAATGGCTGAAGGTTCAATCACAAGAGGGCACGGATTTAAGGTGATTGGTCAAAGAATCAGAGGAGACATGAGGAAAAGCATTTATTATGCAACGAGTGGTTAGGATTTGGAATGCACTGCCTGATAGGGCGGTCAATACAGATTCAACAGTAACACAAAAAGTTAGCATGTAGGTACAGCAAGTAATTAGGAAGGCTAATGGAGTGTTGACCTTTATTGCAAGGGGTATGGAGTTTTAAAGTAGGGGAGTTTTGATGCAACTTTACAGGGCGCTGGTGAGACCGCACCTGGAGTTCTGCACACAGTTGTGGTCTCCATATTTAAGGAAGGATATACTTGCATTGGAGGCAGTACAGAGAAGGTTCACTAGGTTGATTCCTGGGATGAAGGGGTTGACGTATGACGAAAGGTTGAGCCGATACTCATTGGAGTTTAGAAGAATGAGAGGTGATCTGATTGAAACATATAACATTCTGAGGGGGATTTATCCGGCGGCCCACACTGCGCATGCACAGGACACACACCGGCCGTGCTGTGATCGCTGCTCTTTCCTTCCATGTGCAGAAGCTGATGACATTCAGGTCCCGATGAATAGAGCGACTCTGTCAGATCATGGTCTGAGCTTCCTGTCTGTAAATGCTCCACTTCTAAAACCCTGTAAAAGGAGTTTAGAAAGTGGGTAAGAGGGAGAATGTTGTCTCATGTCTCCCTTTCCCAGCCCAGGGGCAGTGAAGCTGATTTTCAGGCCCCAGCTGCTGCACAGGTCGGTTGAAAGGATCAACAGTAATGGCGGCTGCAATGCCCACAAGCGCCCGCGCTGCAGAAAGTGCTCTAGCCGCCGCGTTGAGTTGTGACTGACACCGCGCATGCGCCCCATGGCCCCGCCCTCTCCTGCTCCACAGGCGATCGGCCCGCACCGCGCATGCTCAGCACTGAGAGTCCGGATCACCGGCGGAAAGTGAGTTTTATGAGGTTTTTTTTATATATAGCGGAGAGAAACGCGGGCGGGGAGATAAATAAAATGAAAATACAAACCAGAGCGTCCCAGCGCCCTCCCGGCACCGAGCGGAGCGGATTGAGCGGCCGCAGCCCGTTGTCTTCTGCAGGGATACAAAAGCAAAATACTGCGGATGCTGGAAATCTGAAATAAAAACAGAAAATGCTGGAAATACTCAGCAGGTCCGGCAGCATCGGTGGAGAGAGAAACAGAGTTAACGTTTCAGGTCTGTGACCCTTAGTCAGAACTGGAAAAAGCTGGAGATAGAACAGGTTTTAAGGCATAGGCTGGGCAATAAATGCTGGCTTTGCCAGCGACACCCAGATCCCATAAACTAATAAAGTGCTGGGGCAGGGAAAGGGGGGAGGGGAGGAAAGAACAAAAGGGAAGCTCTGTGATAGGATGGAAGGCAGGAGAGTGTAAGAGAGATTAAGAGATGGTGCAAGGCAAAGAGATGGTAATGGGAGTGCCATTTACACTCCATCTAGAGCCATCTTTTGTTAACTTGTCCCATTACCATCTCCTTTTGCCTTGCACCATCTCTTAATCTCTCAATGTCTCTTAATCTCTCCTGCCTTCCATCTCGAGTCATCTTTTGTTTCTTAACTTGTCCCATTACCATCTCCATTGCACACTCGCCTCCTTCATCCCTCAGCCACCTAAAACAGAAAAAGGAGGTTTATGGCAAATGTCAGGTACAGAGGCGGAGGGCGTGGCTGAGGTACTGAACGAGTAATTTGCATCTGTCTTCACAAAAGAAGAGGATGAAGTTAATGTCGCAGTAGAGGAGGGGGAGTAGAGAAATTGGATCGGATAAAAATAGATAGAAAGGAGGTGCTAAATAGGTTGGTGTCAATCAAAGTTAACAAGTCGATAGCAAAATACTGCGGATGCTGGAAATCTGAAATAACAACAGAAAACGCTGGAAAAACTCAGCAGGCCAGGCAGCATCTGTGGAGAGAGAAAGAGAGTTAACGTATCAGGTCGATAACCTTTCGTCAGAACTGTGAAGAGCCGGAAATCAAATAGATTTAAGGCCAGAGTAAAGCTGGGAAAAGGGGGAGGGGATAAAAGAACAAAGGGGGAGATGAAGAGACATTAAGAGACATTAAGAGATATGCAAGGCTAGAGGTGGTGTTAATGTGACAGATTAAGGCTGAAAGAAGTGTGAAATCCACTGGCAGAATGAAGGACAGCTGCCAGCTTCTAGGAGGAAAAAAAAGGTGGGGGGGGGCAAATAAAAGGATGGAAAAAATAAAATATAAATGTGATTGGAGCTGAGGTTATGATCTAAAATTGTTGAACTCGATATTGAGTCCAGAGGGCTGTAGCGTGCCTAAACGAAAGATGAGGTGCTGTTCCTCGAGCTTACGCTGCGCTTCCGTGGAACAGTGTAATAGGCCGAGGACGGTGAGGTCAGAGTGGGAGTGAAGCGGTGAATTAAAGTGACAGGCCACCGGGAGCTCGGGGTCCCCCTTACGGACTGAACGGAGGTGTTCCGCAAAGCGGTCACCCAATCTGCGTTTGGTCTCCCCAATGTAGAGGAGACCACATCGTGAGCAGCGAATACAGTGTACTAAATTGCAGGAAGTACAAGTAAATCGCTGTTTCACCTGGAAGGGGTGTTTGGGGCCCTGGACAGTGGGAAGAGGGGAGGTGTAAGGGCATGTGTTGCATCTCCTGCGCGTGCACGGGAAGGTGCCGGGCGAAGGGGAAGGGGTGCTGTCACCCGGTCCAGACCTGATGCATCCTAGGTTGCTGAGGGAAGCGAGGGTGGAGATAGCAGAGGATCTGACCACAATCTTTCAATCCTCCTTGGATATGGTGCCAGAGGACTGGAGGATTGCAAATGTTACACCCCTGTTTAAAAAGGGGGAGAGGGATAAACCCGGCAACAACAGGCCAATCAGTCTAACGTCAGTGGTGGGTAAACTACGAGAGACCATTGTCAGGGACAAAATTAATTCTCACTTGGAGAAGCATGGGTTAATGAGGGACAGCCAGCACAGATTTGTTAAAGGCCAATCATGTCTGACTAACCTGATTGAGTTCGTTGAAGTAACAGAGGGTTGATGAAGGTAGTGCAGAAGATGTTATATATATGGACTTTCAAAAGGCATTTGATAAAGTACCACATAAGAGACTTATTCGGAGAATAGAAGTACATGGTATCAACATGGGTATGTAATTGGCTAATGGACAGGAGGCAGAGAGTTGTGGTGAAGGGATGTTTTTCTGACTGGAGGGAAGTATGCAGTGGGGTCCCCCGGGGTCGGTATTAGCACCATTGCTTTCCTTGTTATATATAAATGACCTGGACTTGGGTATAGGTGTATAATTTCAAAGTTTACAGATAATACAAAACTTGGGAACGTAGTGAGCAGGATAGTAGCAGACTTCAGGAGGACATAGACAGACTGTGAAATGGGCAGACACGTGGCAGATGCAGTTTAATGTGGATAAGTGTGAAGTGATGCACTTTGGGAGGAACAACATGGAGAGACAGTATAATCTAAATGGTGCTATTCTGAGAGAGGTGCAAGAGCAGAGGGACCTGGGGGGGCATATTCACAAATCATTGAAAGTGACACAGCAAGTTGATCAGGCGGTTCAGAAAGTGTATGGAATACTTGGCTTTGTAAATAGGGCCATTGAATACAAAAACAAGGTAGTTATGTTAAACCTTTACAAGTCACTGGTTAGGCCTCAGCTGGAGTATTGTGTAGAATTCTGGACACGACGCTTTAGGAAGGATGTCAAGGCCTTGGAGAGGGTACAGAGGAGGTTTACCAGGGATGAGGGACTTCAGCTATGTGGAGAGATTGAAGAAGCTGGGATTGTTCCCCTTCGAGCAGTGAAGGATAAGGGGAGACCTAATAGAGGTACTGAAAATTCTGAGGGGTTTTGATAGGGCAAGTAGGGAGAAACTGTTTCCTCTGGCAAGTGGGTCGGTAACCAGAGGTCAGAGATTTAAAATAATCGCCGAAAGAGCGAGAGGGGAAATGAGGAGAATTGTTTTCACACAGAGGGTTGTTGGGATCTGGAATGCACCATCTGAAAGGATGGTGGAATCAGGTTCCATAGGAACGTTCAAAGGCAATTGGACCTGTATTTGAAGAGGACTAGTTTGCAGGGTTATGGGGCTAAAGCTGGGGAGTGGGACTAAATTCTACAGCTCTTTTAAAGAGCCGGCTCAGACACAATGGGCAGAATCACCTCCTTCTGTAAATCTACAGAATCACAGAACAGTGTGAACAAGCTGGTGTCTCTTCAGGCTCTTTGAGCTTTTAAAGCTCTTCCCACAGTCAGAACATTTCAAGGGTCTCTCATCAGTGTGAACAAGCTGGTGTGACAGGAGGGTGGATGACTCAGCGAATCCCTTCCCACACTCTGAGCAGGTGAACGGCCTCTCCCCAGTGTGAACTCGCTGGTGTCGCTTCAGCTCCCAGGAGCTTTTAAAGCTCTTCCCACAGTCAAAACATTTAAACGGTGTCTCGTCAGTGTGATCTCGCTGGTGTCTCAGCAGGTTGGATAGCTGTGTGAATCCCAGCTCGCACACGGAGCAGGTGAACGGCGTCTCCCCAGTGTGAACTCGCAGGTGTGTCTGCAGGGTGGTTGACCGAGCGAATCCCTTCCCACAAACGGAGCAGATGAACGGCCTCTCCGAAGTGTGAACTCGCTGGTGTTGCAGCAGGTCCGATGACTCAGTGAATCCCTTCCCGCACACGGAGCAGGTGAACGGTCTCTCATCAGTGTGTACGCGCTGGTGTCGCTTCAGATCGTCGGAGCTTTTAAAGCTCTTTCCACAGTCGGAACATTTAAACGTCCTTTCATCAGTGTGAACTTGGTGGTGTGTCTGCAGGTTGGATGACCACGTGAATCCCTTCCCGCACACGGAGCAGGTGAACGGCCTCTCCCCAGTGTGAACTCGCTGGTGTGTCTGCAGGTTGGATGACTGAGTGAAACGTTTCCCACACTCACAGCAGGTGAACGGTCTCTCTCCAGTGTGAACTCGCTCATGTTGCAGCAGGTTGGATGACACAGTGAAACCCTTCCCACACACGGAGCAGGTGAACGGTCTCTCTCCAGTGTGAGACCGCTGGTGTGTCGTCAGATTCGTAGAGCTTTTAAACCTCTTCCCACAGTCGGAACATTGAAACGCTCTCTCATCAGTGTGGACAAGCTGGTGTCTCAGCAGGTGGGATGTCTGAGTGAATCCCTTCCCACACACAGAGCAGGTGATCGGACTGTTCCCGGGGTGACTGTGCGGATGAACTTCTGGCGTAGACGGTGAACTGAATCCCTTCCCACCATCCTCACCTATACCCGGTTTCTCCCCGGAACATGTGTGCGGTTTGTCCGCGCTGCGATCGCTGCTCTCTCCTTCCATGGGCAAAGGACGATGATATTCAGGTCCTGATGAATCGAGCGACTCTGTCAGATCTTGAGGTGATGTTTGGTCTGAGCTTCCTGTCTGTAAATGCTCCATTTCTAAAACCCTGTAAAAGGAGTTTAGAAATGGGGTAAGAGGGAGAATGTTGCAGGATAGAATCATAGAATGGTTATAGCATGGAAGGCAGCCATTCGGCCTGTCGAGCCCATGCCGACTCTCAGCCAGTCCCACTCCCCTGTCCTTTCCCCAGAGCCCTGCAATTTTTTGTCCTTCACATACTTCTCCAATTCCCTTTTGAAAGCCACGATTGAGTCTGCCTCCACCACCCTTTCAGGCAGTGCATTCCAGATCCTAACCACTCGCTGCGTAAAAAGGTTTTTCCTCATGTCGCCTTTGGTTCTTTTGCCAATCACCTTAAATCTGTGTCCTCTGGTTCTCGACCCTTCTGTCAATGGGAACAGTTTCTCTCTATCTACTCTGTCCAGACCCCTCATGATTTTGAACACCTCTATCAAATCTCCTCTCAATCTTCTCTGCTCCAGAAAAACCCCAGCTTCTCAGTCTATCAACGTAACTGAAGTCGCTCATTCCTGGAATCATTCTCGTAAATCTTTACTGCACCTTCTCTCTAAGGTCTCCACATCCTTCCTAAAGTGTGGTGCCCAGAATTGGACACAATACTCCAGTTGGGGCTGAACCAGTGTTTTATACAGGTTCATCATAATTTCCACACTTTTGTACTCTATACCTCTATTTATGAAGCCCAGGATCCCGGAAGCCTTTTTAACTGCTTTCTCAACCTGCCCTGCCACCTTCAATGATTTGGGCACATATACCCCCAGGTGTCTCTGTTCGTGCACCCCCTTTAGGATTGTACCCTTTAGTTTATATGTCCTCTCCACATTCTTTCGACCAAAATGTATCACTTTGCACTTTTCTGCGTTAAATTTCATCTGCCACGTGTCCGCCCATTTCAACAGCCTGTTTATGTCTTCCTGAGGTCTATCACTCTCCTCCTCACTGTTCACTATACTTCCAAGTTTTGTGTCATCTGCAAATTTTGAAATTGTGCCCTGTACACCCACGTCCAAGTCATTAATATATATCAAGAAAAACAGTGGTCCTAGAACCGACCCTTGGGGAACACCTTCCTCCAGTCCGAAAACCAACCGTTCACCACTACTCTCTGTTAGGAGCAGGAGTAGGCCACTCGGCCCCTCGAGCCTGCTCCACCATTCAATAAGATCATGGCTGATCTGATTACTCCACATTCCCGCCTACCCCCGATAACCTTTCACCCCCTTGCTGAACAAGAATCTATCTACCTCTGCCTTAAAAATATTCAAAGACTCTGCTTCCACTGCCCTCTGAGGAAGAGAGTTCCAAAGACTAACGACTCTGAGAAAAAATTTCTCCTCATCTCGGTCTTAAATGGACGACCCCTTATTTTTAAACAGTGACCCCTAGTTCTAGATTCTCCCACAAGAGGAAACATCCTCTCCACATTCACCCTGTCAAGACCCCTCAGGATCTTATATGTTTCAATGAAGTCACCTCTTATTCTTCGAAACTCCAGCGGATACAAGCCTAGCCTGTCCAACCTTTCCTCATAAGACAACCTGCCCATTCCAGGTATTAATCTAGTAAACCTTCTCTGAACTGCTTCCAATGCACTTACATCCTTCCTTAAATAAGGAGACCAATACTGTACACAGTACTCCAGATGTGGTCTCACCAATGCCCTGTAGAACTGAAGCATAACCTCCCTACTTTTGTATTCAATTCCCCTCGCAATAAACGATAACATTCTATTAACTTTCCTAATTCCTTGCTGTACCTGCATACTAACCTTTTGCGATTCATACACTAGGGCCCCCAGATCCCTCTGCATCTCAGAGCTCTGCAATCTCTCACCATTTAGATAATATGCTGTTTTATTCTTCCTGCCAAAATGGACAACTTCACATTTTCCAACATTATACTCCATTTGCCAGATCTTTGCCCACTCACTTAACCTATCTATATCCCTTTGTAGCCTCCTTATGTCCTCTTCACAATTTACTTTCCTACCTATCTTTGTGTCATCAGCAAATTTAGCAACCATACCTTCGGTCCCTTCATCCAAGTCATTTATATAAATTGTAAAAAGTTGAGGCCCCAGCACTGATCCCTGTGGCACACCACTCGTTACAGCATGCCAACCAGAAAATGACCCATTTATGCCTACTCTCTGTTTCCTGTTAGCTAGCCAATCTTCTATCCATGACAATATGTTATCCCCTCCACCATGAGCTTTTATTTTCCGTAATAACCTTTGATGTGGCACCTTATCAAATGCCTTCTGGAAATCTAAGTACGTACATCCACCGGTTCCCCTTTATCCACAGCACATGTTACTTCCTCAAAGAACTCCAATAAATTGGTTAAACATGATTTCCCTTTCACAAAACCATGTTGACTCTGCCCGAGCACTTTGAACTTTTCTAAGTGCCCTGCTATAACGTCTTTAATAATAGCTTCGAACATCTTCCCTCTGACAGATGTTAAGCTAACTGGCCTGTAGTTTCCTGCTTTCTGTCTCCCTCCCTTTTTGAATAAAGGAGTTACATTCGCTATTTTCCAATCTAATGGAACCTTCCCCGAATCTAGAGAATTTTGGAAAATTAAAAGCAATGCATCAACTATCTCACTAGCTACTTCTTTTAAGACCCTAGGATGAAGTCCATCAGGACCCGGGAACTTGTCACCCCGCAGCTCCAACAATTTGCTCAGTACCACTTCCCTGGTGATTGTCATTTTCTTGAGATCCTCCCTCCCTTCCATTTCCTGATTTACAGCTATTTCTGGGATGTTACTTGTATCTTCTATAGTGAAGACCGATGCAAAATACCTGTTCAATTCAACTGCCATCTCCTTATTTTCCATTATTAATCCCCCAGACTCACTTTCTATAGGACCAACGCTCACTTTGTTAACTCTTTTCTTTTAAAAAATATCTATAGAAACTCTTACTATCTGTTATTATATTTCTAGCTAGCTTTCTCTCGTACTCTAATTTTTCTCTCCTTATTAATCTTTTAGTTATTCGTTGCTGTTTTGTATATTCTGTCCAATCTTCTGACCTACCACCCATCTTTGCGCAATTATATGTTTTTTCTTTAAGTTTAATACTATCTTTAACTTTTTTAGTTAACCACGGATGGAGGGTTCTCCCTTGGAATTTTTCTTTCTTGCTGGAATGTATATATTCTGTGTATTTTGAAATATCCCCTGAAATGTCTGCCACTGCAACTCTATTGACCTATCCCTTAACTTAATTTGCCAGTTCACTTTAGCTAGCTCTGCTTTCATGCACTCATAATTATCCTTATTTAAGTTTAAAATACTAGTCTTGGACCCACTCTTCTCTCCCTCAAACTGAATGTAAAATTCAATCATATTATGATCGCTGCTACCTAGGGGCGCCTTCACTATGAGGTCATTAATTAATCCTATCTCGTTGCACAATACCAGGTCGAGTATAGCCTGCTCTCTGGTTGGCTCCAGAACGTGTTGTTGTAAGAAATTATCCTGAAAACATTCCATGAACTCCTCATCGAGGCTACCTTTGCCCATCTGATTTTTCCAGTCTATACGCAGATTAAAATCCCCCATGATTATTGCCGTACTCTTCTGACAAGCTCTCATTATTTCTTCCTTTATACTCCATCCTACCATGTGGTTACTGTTAGGGGGCCTGTACACCACTCCCACAAGTGACTTCTTGCCTTTATTATTCTCATCTCTACCCAAACCGCTTCTACATCCTGGTTTCCTGATCATCCCTACTTACCTCCCAAACATTTCTCCTTCCACACTCAAAAGGCCGATGAATTTCAGGTTCTGATGAATGGAGTGACTCTCTCAGATCTTGATGTGAAGTTTGGTTTAAGTTTCCCCGTCTGTCAATCCTGCCCTTCTCACAGCCTGTGAAAGGAGTTTACAAAAGCCATCACTGAGAGTCCAGGACAGAAATTCACAACATTCTCTCCTCCTGCTCCCTGGCCCAAGGGGGCCGCGCATGCGCCCCGCTGCACACTCAGCCTCTCAAGATGGCGGCCGTTGACCCGGGCCTGTCACCGGGATGAAAGCCCCGCAGCCGCCGCCCCGCTCGGGGCAAACGCGGGACCCGTAGGTTCTTATTCGGGGCTTGAGGCCTACACTGGGTGTTTAAAAAGCCTCCCCGCCGGTTCCCTTGCTCCCCTGTGCTCCGCCGCCGTCTCCCCGCTCCGGAATTTTCTCTCCGCCCTCCGCCGCCATCACCCGACTGCTGGCACTGACTGCGCACGCGCGGGAACGCCCCCACCAAACACTGCGCATGCGCACCAGGTCCCGGCTACATTGATAGGGCCTGTTCTACCACGCGCAGCATTCTGGGTAATATCCACCGCCATTGTCTCCGCTTGCTGAGCATCGCAGAGATACATTTGGAGCAAGGATTAGGAGGAGGATGAGAAGATCAATGAAAGTTGAATCCTATGATTTCAGACACCGGACTGAGCCGCGCGGCGATGCTGGGATACACACCCTCTCTGCCCCTGAAAAAAAGAAAGACTTGCATTTCTATAGCGCCTTTCACAACCACCGGATGTCCCAAAGCGCTTTACAGTCAATGAAGTACTTTTGAAGTGGAGTCACTGTTGTCATAGAGTTATACAGCGCAGAAAGAGGCCCTTCGGCCCATCGTGTCCACGCCGGCCATCAAGCCCTGTCTATTCTAATCCCATTTTCCAGCACTTGGTCCGTAGCCTTGTATGCTATGGCGTTTTCAAGTGCTCATCTAAATGCTCCTTGAATGTTGTGAGGGTTCCTGCCTCTACCACCCTTTCAGGCAGTGAGTTCCAGATTCCAACCACCCTCTGGGTGAAAAGGTTTTTCCTCAAATCCCCTCTAAACCTTTAGCTTTGTCTTTTGCACTCACGTGCTGGGCTCCACCATCATTGAGGATGGGGATATTCATGGAGCCTCCTCCTCCCGTTAGTTGTTTGATTGTCATGATTTTCATGATCCACCACCATTCTCGACTGGATTTGGCAGGACTGCAGAGCTTTGATCTGATCCGTTGATTGTGGGATCGCTTAGCTCTGTCTCTAGCATGCTGCTTCTGCTTTTTAGCATGCATGTAGTCCTGTGTTGCAGCTTCCCCAGGTTGGCACCTCATTTTTAGGTACGCCTGGTGCTGCTCCTGGCATGCTCTTCTGCCCTCCTCATTGAACCAGGGTTGGTCCCCTGGCTTGATGGTAATGGTAGAGTAAGGGATATGCCGGGCCATGAGATTACAGATTGTGGTGGAATACAATTCTGCTGCTGCTGATGGCCCACATCACCTCATGGATGCCCAGTGTTGAGCTGCTGGATCTGTTCTGAATCTATCCCATTTAGCACGATGGTAGTGCCACACAACACGATGGAGGGTGTCCTCAGCATAAAGGCAGAATTTCGTCTCCACAAGGACTGTTCAGTGGTCACTGCTACCAATGCTGTCATGGACAGATGCATCTGCGACAGGTAGATTGGTGAGGACGAGGTCAAGTAGGTTTTTGCCTCGTGTTGGTTCTCTCACCACCTGCCGCAGTCCTGGTCTGGCAGCTATATCCTTCAGGACTTGGGCACCTCGGTCAGTTGTGGTGCTACTGAGCTTGGTGATGGACATTGAAGTCCCCCACCCAGAGTGCATTCTGTGCCCTTGCTACCTTCAGTGCTTCTTCCAAGTGGTGTTCAACATGGAGGAGTACTGATTCATCAGCTGAGTGAGGGCGGTAGGTGATAATCTGCAGGAGGTTTCATTGCCCGTGCTTGACCTGAAGCCACGAGACTTCATGGAGTCCGGAGTCAATGTTGAGGACTCCCAGGGCCACTCCCTCCCGACTGTATACCACTGTGCTGCCACCTCTGGTGAGTCTGTCCTGCCGGTGGGACAGGACATACCCAGGGATGGTGATGGAGGAGTCTGGGACATTGGCCTGAAAGGTATGATTCTGTGAGTATGACTATGAGGTTGTTGCTTGACTAGTCTGTGGGACAGCTCTCCCAATTTTGGCACAAGTCCCCATGTTAGTGAGGAGGACTTTGCAGGGTCGACTGGGCTGGGTGAGCCATTGTCATGTCCGAAGCCGGTGCTGAGGTTGATGCCGGGTGGTCCATCTGGTTTCATTCTTATTATTGTTTTTCATAGTGAGTGGCTTGTGAGGTCATTTCAGAGGGCCGTTAAGAGTCAACCACATTGCTGTGGGTCTGGAGTCACCTGTAGGACGGCAGATTATTTCCCTAAAGGACATTAGTGAACCAGATGGGTTTTTACCACAATCCGATAGTTTCATGGTCACCCTTACTGATACTAGCTTTTTATTCCAGTTTTATTGAATGAACTGAATTTCAATTCCCAGCTGCCTTGGTGGTATTACCAGTCCAGTAACATAACCACTATGTTACCGTTCCCCATTGTAATGTTTCATTTATCAGAAAAAGACAAAGTACAACAACATACTGGTCAGCTTAACAGAATCTCATCATATTTATGGGGCCATAAATATAAAATAGTCACCAACAAATCCAGGAGGGAATTCAGGAGAAATTTCTTTACCCAGAGAGTGGTGGGAATGTGGAACTCACTACCACAAGGAAGATTGAAGTGAATAGCATAGCTGCATTTATGGGGAAATCACATGAGAAAGGAATAGGAGGATATGTTGATAGGGTTAGTTGAAGTAGGGTGGGTGTGGAGCATAAACACTGGCATGGACCAGTTGGACCGAATGGCCTGTTTCTGTGCTGTACATTCTATGTAACACCATGAACAGGCAAATGAAGGGAATCATCAGCACAACAGTCTTAAAGATTAAACAGCAGCACAAGAATTTCTAAAACATTCATCCATTCCACGTTCATGTCACCCCAGCTGTCTGCAGGGCCCTGCGCTAATGGACAGTGTGCACTCGCTGGTGTTTCAGCAGCTGGGATGATTGAGTGAATCCCTTCCCACACACGGAGCAGGTGAAAGGCCTCTCCCCAGTGTGAACTCGCTGGTGCCCCTTCAGATCCCCGGACCTTTTAAAGCTCTTCCCACAGTCAGAACATGTAAATGGTCTCTCATCTGTGTGAACTCGCCGGTGTGTCTGCAGATTCGAAAACAGAGAGAATTCCTTCCCACACACCGAGCAGGTGAACGGTCTCTCTCCACTGTTTAAACGCTGGTGTCTCAGCAGGTTGGAAGACCGAGCAAATCCCTTCCCACACACAGAGCAGGTGAACGGCCTCTCCCCAGTGTGGAGGTGCTGGTGTTGCTTCAGCTCCTGGGAGCTTTTGAAGCTCTTCCCAAAGTCAGAACATTTAAATGGTCTCTCGTCAGTGTGAACTCGCTGGTGTCTCCCCAGGTGAGATGGATAAACAAATCCCTTCCCACACATGGAGCAGGTGAAGGGCCTCTCCCCAGTGTGAGCTCGCTGGTGTGTCGTCAGAACCCCAGAGCTTTTAAAGCTCTTCCCACAGTCAGAACATGTAAATGGCCTCTCATCAGTATGAGCTCTCTGGTGTCCTTCCAGATCGCCAGAGCATTTAAAGCTCTTCCCAGTCAGAACATGTAAAGGGTCTCTCATCAGTGTGAACAAGCTGGTGTGTCTGCAGGTGTAATGGATAAACAAATCCCTTCCCACACACGGAACACGTGTGCGGTTTGTCCGCGCTGCGATTACTGGTCTCCCCTTCCATGTGCAAAGGCTGATGATATTCACGTCCTGATGAATTGAGCGACTCTGTCTGATCTTGACGTGATGTTTGGTCTGAGCTTCCTGTCTGTAAATGTTCCACTTCTAAAACCCTGTGAAAGTAGTATAGAAAGGGGTAAGAGGGAGAATGTTGCCTCATGTCGCCCTTTCCCAGCCCAGGGGCAGTGAAGCTGATTTTCAGGCTCCAGCTGCTGCACAGGTTGGTTGAAAGGATCAACAGTAATGGCGGCTGCAATCCCCACAAGCCCCCGCGCTGAGTTGTGGCTGACACCGCGCATGCGCCCTATGACCCCGCCCTCTCCTGCTCCACAGGCGCCTGGCCCGCACTGCGCATGCTCTGGACACACCCTGGACCCCTGTCAATCATCCTGCCCCGCGCCTGCGCGCTGGGCCCCTGAGCTCCAGGCTGCCGCGCGGGGCTTTCTTTGTAAAGTCGGTGTTGGTTAAGAGCCGCAATCAGCGAGGGAAAGTGAGTTTTCCCCCAGATCCGATTGAGATCAGAGGAGGGGAAAGAATAAAGGGGAATCCAAGCCTGAAAGTCGGGCATAACTCCCGGGACACCAATGGAATCCAATGGATTCAGCCGCGCCCGTCACGTGGGGTGGCGAGGGGGCGGAGTGCACCGGAGCACGTGATCCCCGGGGCACAGCCTGTGACTGACGGAAGCTCTGACCAATAGGAAGAGCGCGGGCGGAGCCAACTGGCTGCGGAGCCAACTGGCTGCGGGTCCTCCAACCAATGGCGGCGCGGCAAGGGGGTGGGACCTGGTGACCAGCTCAGGTGCGCTGGGGCCGATTGTGACGCGCTGTCCCCAGGTGAGAGCAGCTCAGTCAGCACAGAGCTGGGGCTGGAATCTGGGAGAGGGACAATCACTGATTGAATAATAAACAGGGGGAAAACATAGAAACATACATAGAAACATAGAATCTTGGAGCAGGAGTAGGCCATTCGGCCCGTCGAGCCTGCTCCACCATTCAATACGATCATGGCTGATCATTCAAATCCAGTACCCTGTCCCTGCTTTAATCCCCACAGTACACATATCCCACCCTACCCCCGTAACCCCACGTATTTAATTCCCCCTAACATATCCCATCCTCTCCCCATAACCCCACATATTTAATCCCCCCCTAACACTAAGGGTCAATTTATCTTAGCCAAATCAACCTAACCCGCACATTTTTGGACTGTGGGAGGAAACCGGAGCACCCGGAGGAAACCCACGCAGACACGGGGAGAATGTATATTAATCAATACTTTCGTGGGAATTGTAACTGGGTGGCCGCCCAGCAGGGTTTGAGGAGGCAAGGCAGTGCAGGAATCCCCCGGGAGTGCGGCGCTCTCAAACCGGTTTTCAGTGCTGAATACCAGTGAGGGTGACGACACCTCGGGGGGAGTGCAATCTAGAGCACATCCACTGCACTGTGGGGCAAGGCCAATTTCAGTGGGGTGAGAAAGGATCTGGCCCGGGTAAATGAGCATACAGTGGTGTTCTCCAGGGGTCGGTTCTAGGACCACTGCTTTTCTTGATCTATATTAATGATTTGGATGTGGGTGTACAGGGCACAATTTCAAAATTCGCAGATGACACAAAACTTGGAAGTATAGTGAACAGTGAGGAAGATCGTGATAGTCTTCAAGAGGACATAGACAGGCTGGTGGACTGGGCGGACACGTGACAGATGAAATTTAACGCAGAAAAATGTGAAGTGATACATTTTGGTAGAAAGAATGAGGAAAGGAAATATAAACTAAAGGGTAGAATCCTAATGTGGGTGCACGAACAGAGAGACCTGGGGGTATATGTGCACAAATCGTTGAAGGTGGCAGGGCAGGTTGAGAAAGCAGTTAAAAAAGCATACGGGAAACTGGGCTTCATGAATAGAGGTATAGAGTACAAAAGCATTGAAATTATGATGAACCTGTATAAAACACTGGTTCGGCCTGAACTGGAGTATTGTGTCCAATTTTGGGCACCGCACTTTAGGAAGGATGTAAAGGCCTGAGAGAGGCTGCAGAAAAGATTTATGAGAATGATTCCAGGGATGAGGGACTTCAGTTACGTGGATAGACAGCAGAAGCTGTGGTTGTTCTCCTTAGAGCAAAGAAGATTGAGAGGAGATTTGACAGAGGTGTTCAAAATCATGAGGGGTCTGGACAGAGTAGATAGAGAGAAACTCTTCCCATTGGCAGAGGGGTCGAGAACCAGAGGACACAGATTTAAGGTGATTGGCAAAAGAACCAAAGGCAACATAAGAAAAACCTTTTTTACGCAGCGAGTGGTTAGGATCTGGAATGCACTGCCTGAAAGGGTGGTGGAGGCAGACTGAATCACGGCTTTCAAAAGGGAATTGGATAATTACTTGAAAGAAAAAATATTGCAGGGCTACGGGGAAAGGGCGGGGGAGTGGGACTAGCTGAGGTGCTCTTGCAGAGAGCCGGCACGGGCTCGACGGGCCGAATGGCCTTCTTCCGTGCTGTAACCATTCTATGATTCTATGAAATGACTGCACAGCAGGGCACAGCAAAGTGTAGAAATGCAGTGGTCACAGGGGATTCGATAGGAAGGAGGACTTCAGATTCCTGGGGCATTGGGACCAGTTCTGGGGCAGGAGGGACCTGTCCAAGGTGGATGGGTTGCACCTCAACAGAGCTGGGACCAATGTCCTCGCGGGAAGGTTAACTAGTGCTGTGGGGGAGGCTTTAAATTAATTTGACAGGGGGGTGGGCACCAGGATGAAACATTAGAGAGGAGAAACAAGGTGTAGAGGGGACTGGGAGAGACAAGTAGCACTAGAGGGTCAGAATTGAAAAGCAGAGAGGTTAGGTGAAACTTGTATTGAACCTTGGTTAGACCACAGTTGGAGCACTGGGCACAGTTTTGGTGTCCATATTATAGAGTCATAGAGTTATACAGCACAGAAAGAGCCCCTTCGGCCCATCGTGTCCGCGCCAGCCATCAAGCCCAGTCTATTCTAATCCCATTTTCCAGCACTTGGTCCGCAGCCTTGTATGCTATGGCGCTTCAAGTGCTCATCTAAATGCTTCTTGAATGTTGTGAGGGTTCCTGCCTCTACCACCCTTTCAGGCAGTGAGTTCCAGACTCCAACCACCTGGATCCCATGGGCTCTTACCTTCTTGACCAGTCTCCCATGCGGGACTTTGTCAAAAGCCTTACTGAAGTCCATGTAGACTACATCAACTGCACTACCCTCATCCACACACCTAGCCATCCCCTCGAAAAATTCAATCAAATTGGTTAGACATGATCTCCCCCTGACAAAGCCATGCTGACTATCCTTGATTAATCCTTGCCTCTCCAAGTGGAGACTAATTCTGTCCCTCAGAATTTTTTCCAATAATTTCCCTACCACTGATGTTAGGCTCACTGGCCTGTAATTCCCTGGTTTATCCCTACTACCCTTCTTGAATAATGGTACTATGTTAGCTGTCCTCCAGTCCTCTTGCACCTCCCCTGTGGCCAGAGAGGTTCTGAAAATTTGTGTCAGAGCCCCTGCAATCTTCTCCCTTGCCTCACAAAGGATATAGAGGCACCGGAGAAGGTGCAGAAAAAATGATCCCAGAACTGAGAGATTATACCTATTGAAAGGATTGAACTGGCTGGGGCTCTTTTCTCCAGAAAAGAGAAGTCTGTGGGGTGACCTGATGAAGGCCTTTAAGTTTATCAAAGGGTGTGATAGAGTAGATACAGAGAAGATGTTTCCACTTGCGGCCAGACCAGAACTAGGGGCCATAAATAGAAGATATTCACTAATAAATCCAATAGTGAATTCAGGAGAAACTTCTTTCCCCAGAGAGTGGTGAGAATGTGGAACTCGCTACCACAGGGAGTGGTTGAGGCGAATAGTTTAGATGCTTTCAAGGGGAAGCTCGATAAGCTCATGAGGGATATGTTGATGGGGGAAGATGAAGAAGGCTGGGAGGAGGCTCGTGTGGAGCATAAACACCGGCAGAGATCTGCTGGGGCCAATGGCCTGTTTCTGTGCTGTAAATACTGTGTAATACTTTACTCACAATACAACTGTCTTCAGATTACATTGAATGACACGCAAGTAGCACAACCTGGTTCCTCGACCCCGGAGCCAGCAGTTCCGGCTCTCTAGACTGCCTGCTCGGCTGTGGACTTCCGGCCGTCCCGAGAATTCGAACTATTGCAGGACACAGGCTCCACCTTGATACTCACCTTCACATGGTCCATCTCCGACTCTTCCCTTCCCTTCCTCGACTTCGCCATCTCCATCTCTGGGGATAGGTTATTGACTAACATTCACTACAAGCCCACTGACTCCCACAGCTACCTGGACTACACTTCCTCCCACCCCGCCTCCTGTAAGGACTCTATTCCATTCTCCCAGTTTCTCCGTCTCCGCCGCATCTGCTCTGATGATGCCACCTTCCATACCAGTGCTTCTGACGTGTCTTCCTTTTTCCTCAACCGAGGATTCCCCTCTACCGTGGTCGACACGGCCCTCGACCGTGTCCGTTCTATCTCCCGCACTTCTGCCCTCACCCCTGCCCCTCCCTCCCGGAACCACGATAGGGTTCCCCTTGTCCTCACCTTTCACCCCACCAGCCTCCACATTCAACGGATCATCCTCCGCCATTTCCGCCACCTCCAGCGTGATCCCACCATCAAACACATCTTCCCCTCACCTCCCCTTTCAGCATTCCGTAGGGACCGCTCCCTCCGCGACACCCTAGTCTACTCCTCTACCACCCCCAGCACCCCTTCCCCTTCGCCCGGCACCTTCCCGTGCACGCGCAGGAGATGCAACACATGCCCTTATACCTCCCCTCTTCCCACTGTCCAGGGCCCCAAACACCCCTTCCAGGTGAAACAGCGATTTACTTGTACTTCCTGCAATTTAGTATACTGTATTCGCTGCTCACGATGTGGACTCCTCTACATTGGGGAGACCAAACGCAGATTGGGTGACCGCTTTGCGGAACACCTCCGTTCAGTCCGTAAGGGGGACCCCGAGCTCCCGGTGGCCTGTCACTTTAATTCACCGCTTCACTCCCACTCTGACCTCACCATCCTCGGCCTATTACATTGTTCCACGGAAGCGCAGCGTAAGCTCGAGGAACAGCACCTCATCTTTCGTTTAGGCACGCTACAGCCCTCTGGACTCAATATCGAGTTCAACAATTTTAGATCATAACCTCAGCTCCAATCACATTTATATTTTATTTTTATTTGTCCCCCCCCCCACCTTTTTTTTCCTCCTAGAAGCTGGCAGCTGTCCTTCATTCTGCCAGTGGATTTCACACTTCATTCAGCCTTAATCTGTCACATTAACACCACCTCTAGCCTTGCATATCTCTTAATGTCTCTTCATCTCCCCCTTTGTTCCTTTATCCCCTCCCCCTTTTCCCAGCTTTACCCTGGCCTTAAATCTATTTGATTTCCGGCTCTTCCCAGTTCTGATGAAAGGTCATCGACCTGAAACGTTAACTCTCTTTCTCTCTCCACGGATGCTGCCTGGCCTGCTGAGTTTTTCCAGCGTTTTCTGTTGTTATTCCACCTTGATACTATTCAGCTGCCTGGGGCAACACGGTGGCATAGTGGTTAGCACTGGTGCCTCACAGCGCCAGAGACCCGGGTTCGAATCTGACCTCGGGTGACTGTCTGTGTGGAGTTTACACATTCTCCCCGTGTCTGCGTGGGTTTCCTCCGGGTGCTCCGGTTTCCTCCCACAGTCCAAAAATGTGTGGGTTAGGTTGATTTGGCTATGATAAATTGACCCTTAGTGTTAGGGGGGATTAAATATGTGGGGTTATGGGGATAGGATGGGATATGTTAGGGGGAATTAAATACGTGGGGTTACGGGGGTCGGGTGGGATATGTGTACTGTGGGGATTAAAGCAGGGACAGGGTACTGGATTTGGATGATCAGCCATGATCGTATTGAATGGCAGAGCAGGCTCGACGGGCCGAATGGCCTACTCCTGCTCCTAGATTCTATGTTTCTATGTTTCTATTATCCACTAGTCATTGATCATCCCATCCCCAAGCTGACTCTGTGTTAACACCTCAGACGAGCTTCAACCTGTTCTCCCGGTTACAGAACCAGTTTGTGTCTCTCAGGAATGCCCAAGGCTCTGTTGTCTGTGCACCAACCCACTCATTACCTCACATGTTGCAACAAGTCTGCTGCCTGAGCAGTTTGCAGTGTTATTAGGTCTGTGGGTCTCTTAGCAACCAACTCCCTTATCTAGACAAAGGGCTCATCTCCTGACTTTGGGTGTTATCATTCCAAACTTCAGCATTCTCTGTCTTTTAGCTTCAATCTGTCTGTGTCCACCCAGTGACAACACTGAGCTCCTCCTTCCAACCACTGACACTCGCCCTCTTGCTGAGAAAGACTTGCATTTATATAGCACCTTTCACAACCTCAGGATGTCCCAAAGCGCTTTACAGCCAATGAAGAACTTCTGAAGTGTAGTCACTGTTGTAATGTAGGAAACGCGGCAGCCAATTGGCGCACAGCAAGCTCCCACAAACAGCAATGTGACAATGACCAGGTAATCTATTTCAGTGATGTTGATTGAGGGGTAAATATTGGCCCCAGGACACCGGGGAGAACTCCCCTGCGCTTCTTCAATGTAGTGCCATGGGATCTTTTACATCCACCTGAAAGAGCAGACGGGGGCCTCGGTTTAACATCTCATCCGAAAGACGGCACCTCTGACAGTGCAGCACTCTCTCAGTACTGGAGTGTCAACCTAGATTTTTATGCTCAAGTCTCTGGACTGGGACTTGAACCCACGACCTTCTGACTCAGAGGTGAGAGTGCTGCCCACTGAGCTAAAGTGCCTGGAGCTAAGCCAGCTGGGATACTTGACACAGGATTACATCGGATATACAGCACAGAAACAGGCCATTCGGCCCAACCAGTCCATGCCGGTGTTTCTGCTCCACTCAAGCCGCCTCCCGTATTTCCTCATCTAAATCTATCAGCATAATCCTCTATTCCCTTCTCCCTCATATGCTTGTCTAGCCTCCCCTTAAATGCTTCGATACTATTCGCTTCAACCACTCCCTGTGGTAGCGAGTTCCACATTCTCACCAATCTTTGGGTAAAGAAGTTTCTTCTGAATTCCCTATTGGATTTCTTGGTGACTATCTTATATTGATGGCCTCTAGTTATGCTCTTCCCCACAAGTGGAAACATTCTCTCTCTATCCACTCTATCAACATTTTTCATAATTTTAAAGACCTCTATTAGGTCACCCCTCAGCCTTCTTTTTTAAAGAGAAAAGAGACCCAGCCTGTTCATCCTTTCCTGATATGTATACCTTCGCATTTCTCGTATCATCCTTGTAAATCTTCTCTGCACCCTCTCCAGTGCCTCTATATCCTTTTTATAATATGGCGACCAGAACTGTACGCAGTACTCTAAGTGTGGTCTAACCAAGGTTCGATACAGGTTTAGCATAACTTCACTACTTTTCAATTCTATACCTCTAGAAATAAACCCTAGTGCTTGGTTTGCTTTTTTTAAGTCCTTGCTAACCTGTGTCGCAACTTTTACTAATTTGTGATTTGTACTCCGAGATCCCTTTGTTCCTCTACCCCACCTAGACTCGCAACCTCCAAGTGATAGTGACCTCCCCATTCTTCCTACCAAAATGTAATACCTCACATTTATCTGTTTAGACTTGGTCACTCTGCAAAAACTCTGAAATGTTTAATAATGAAATCAGGGAGTCAAAAAACTCAGGTGAGGCAGTTTAAAAAGACAGTCCCTGACCAGAGATTGCTGGATGCTGACACTCGGTGCTCACGAGGATAGAATGTCCCATTCCCCAGGTACGGACATCCAGCACCTCGATCACAGCAACAATTCACAAAACAATGGCAATATAACTTGGTCATGATGCGGAGATGCCGGTGTTGGACTGGGGTGGACAAAATTGAGAGGTCGCACAACACCAGGTTATAGTCCAACAGTTTTATTTGAAATCACAAGCTTTCGGAGCTATCGATTGCTCCTTCCTCAGGTGAAGTAAATTAGATACAGAATCGCCAAAGCATATATAGATAGAGAACAAAGCATGTGTATCTTACAATTGCAGACCACTAAATTAAATCATCCTGACTATCTGCCGAGGTGTGATAAAGTTAATCAAGTCAGCCAGGAAGGTACCACATCAAAGACATAGCAAGATACAACTGAGACAATGAGGTGTAGTCGCAGGGGTTCTAACGTGTCAAAAGCTGCCGTCTGTATGTAAAATGAAAAGCTTTAAAATTTTTACTTTTTTACTGGGAAAATTTTTACTTTTTTACTGGGAATCACATCTGTGAACAAGCCAATGATGACTCGAGTCCGGATCACATCATGTAACTTGGAGCAGAGATGGTTAAGTGGAGATGTGAACGAGGGGCTCAAAATTGAGGGTTTTTGATCGAGCAAACAAGGAGAAGCTGTTGTCACTGGCAGGAGGGTCGGTAACGAGAGGACACAGATTTCAGATCATTGGTGAAAGAATCTAGAGAGGAAATGAGGAGATTTTTTTACACAGCGAATTGTGATGATCTGGAATGCACTGCCTGAATGGGAGGTGGAAGCAGATTCAATAGTAAATTTCAAAAGGGAATTGGATATATACTAAAGGCAAAAATTTGCAGGACTATGGGGAAAGAGCAGGGCAGTGGGACTAATTGCATCGCTCTTTCAGAGAGCCGGCACCAGCACGATGGGCCGAAAGGCATCCTACTGTGCTCTATGATTCTATACCATCAGCTTCTCTCTGCTCACCAGTACTGAGAAAACAGGGAATAATCTTTAAATCCAGCCCACTTATTGGGGGCTCTTAACATTAACAAGCCCCAGTTACCTGAATTAACATGGTTCAGTCCTGGATGTGATTAAAGGCATCGTAAACAGTGGAATCGACCCACCGCAGTCACAATGTGGACACTCTGGTGTGTCAGCGGGTGGGATACACCAGGGAATCCCTTTCCACACACTGAGGTTGACTCTAATGATCGGTGACGTAATAAAGACTCACTACGCACTTGAACATAAAGCAAGGCTTTAATCAACTTGTAACAAAACATGGCGGTCTAGTTAGCAGTCACTAGCTTCCTGTTTCCAGATTGTCTCTGCCCAAGGTGGGCCCATGCCTGAGTATTTATACTCCCTGGACGGCGCCCCAGCTGGCCACCCAGTAGTACTTCCTGAGTTGTTACTTGCGATTTATGACATTCTTCCTCCCTAAAAGGTTTGGAAGGCCAGTCTTCCTTTAACGGACTAGGCGGACCAGAAATAGCCGCAGACGTTTAGCTCTCTGCTTGTGACTGGAAGGCACGTCTCCTGGTCCCTGGGTCGCTTGGCCCGTACCGGTAAGTCAGTAGAGTCCGCGTCATCTTGATCATCCTGTGGAGGACTGGGAATATCATGACTCCGGGTGCGGGTCCCCACAGGTGCTGAGCTGGCCTCATCCCGGGTCGTGGCTGGAGATTGTCCGGCGTCCTGGTTTCGGGTGGCCATCCTACTGGGAGCGTCCAGCTCCCTGAGTTGATCCGGTAGCGTTGCCGGCAGATCCCCCGATGTCCCAGGCGGGGCGTCATTTTCATAGGGGTGCGGAGTGTTGATATCATTGTCGGGGGATCCTTCATCATTCGGGCCCGTGTGACCGGTTGGGCAGGGAGCCAGATCTCGGAGCGAGACGGTGGTCTCCCGGCCATCAGGATACCGTACGTGCGCATACGTGGGGTTTACCTCCGTTAACTCCACCTCGTCAACGAGAGGGTCGTTTTTGGCCGACCGGACGAACCTCCGGAGTAGTACCGGGCCTGGAGCCACCAACCATGACGGTAGAGACGTCCCATGTGTAGAGCGACGCCGGAATTTGAAGAATCGCTCATGAGGCGTGACATTAGTAGATGTGGAGAGAAGAGACCTGATAGAGTGTAATGCGTCGGGGAGCACCGTTTCCCACTGCTGGTCCGGCAGGTTGCGTGACCTTAGTGCCAGACGGACAGCGTTCCAGATGATGGCATTGTATCGTTCAACCTGTCCGTTACCGATTGGGTGATATGGTGTCGTCCTACTTGAGGCGATTCCCCGTTGGGAGAGATAACTTTTAAGTTCACTCGACATAAAGGAGGGACCCCGATCAGTGTGGATAAAATTGTCCGTCCCGCAAAGGGAAAAGACCTGATCGAGGCATTTAATTACCGTAGAGGTAAGCATTAGGGCAGGGGAAGGCGAAGGGAAAGCGTGAATACTCGTCCACCATCGTAAGTAGGTAGGTGTTCCTTGTCGACGAAGGCAATGGCCCTTTAAAGTCTATGCTGAGCCTCTGCATAGGCTGCATTGCATGTGTGAGTAAGCCATCTGATGGGCGAAAGAATTGTGGTTTCAATTCTGCACAAATCCTACAGGAGGAGCATGTTTTCTTTACGTCCTCGGTTGAAAATGGTAGATTTTTGGAGCGCACAAAGTGCAACATGCGGGTCACACCAGGATGGCATAAGTCCATATGCAAATCCGCCAGAGTCGACGTTGACATTGAGGAGCAAAATGCCCGTGTGAAGGTATCTGGGGCCACGTTCTGTTTGCCGGGTCGGTAACAGATAGTATATCCAAAGGCAGCCAGCTCCATCCTCCAGAGTTGAATTTTATTATTTTTGATTTTCGTGCGCCTCCGGTTATCCAACATGAAGGCCACAGAGCGCTGGTCAGTTATAAGCGTAAAATGACGCCGAGCAAGAAAATGACCCCATTGGCGTACAGCCTCGATGATGGCCGTAGCCTCCTTCTCGACGGGGGGGGGTAATGGAGCTCGCTACCCTGCAAGGTTCTGGATAGGAATGCCACGGGTCGGCCACCTTGATTCAAGGTAGCGGAGATCGCCACCTCCGATGCATCGCATTCGACCACAAAAGGAAGATTTTCGTCAATGGAGCGAAGCGTGGCTTTCTCCAGCTGTCGTTTGAGGAGGTTGAAGGCAGAAATAGCCGTAGCTTCCAATGGAAAAGACTTCGCATGGAGCAGGGGCTGTATTTTATCGGAGAAGTGTGGTATCCATTTTGCGTAATAAGCAAACATGCCAAGTGCCCGACGAAGAGAGCCGAGGTTCGTCGGGGGAGGGAGCTCCTGAAGTGGACGAAGTCGCTCTGGGTCCGGTTTAATAACACCGTTGCCCACCCAGTAGCCAAGAATGTTCACCGATGGCACCGACTTCACCGATTTGGATTCGTTTAACGTTAAGTGGCGACGGCGGAGTACGTCAAAAAATCTCTGAAGATTGGCGTCATGCTCCTTTTGATCATGGCCGGCAATAGTGATATTGTCTAAATACGGAAAGGTATCCGTCAAGTTCTCTTGCCGGACTAGGCCATCCATGGCCCGTTGGAAGACGGCCACCCCATTGGTGACCCCAAATGGAAGGCGGCGAAACTGGAAAAGCCGACCATTGGCCTCAAAGGCCGTATACTTCTTGTCGGAGTCTTGCAGTGGCACCTGATGGTACGCGCTTTTTAAATCGAAGGTCGAGAATACCTTGTATTTGGCAAGGTTGTTGACCATGTCATCTATGCGTGGCAGCGGGTAGGCATCCAGATCGGTATATAGATTAATAGTCTGCGAATAATCGATACACAGACGTTTTTTATGTTGTTTTAAGGGATTCCTCACGATGACGACCTGAGCCCGCCAGGGAGATGAACATGGCTCGATAATACCGTCGACTAAAAGGCGAGAGATTTCCGCCTCAATAAACGCTCGATCATCTTGGCTAAAGCGCCGCGATTTGGTGGCTATGGGTTTACAGCGGGGGGGAAGATTGGCAAACAGGGAGGGTTCACCGAGTAAGGCCGCCGAGAGTGCACAAAACGGCACCTTAGAAATGGTAAGCTCCGGCCTTGACCCTCCAAACTCAAAAGTGATCTTCTTGTGCTGCTTCTGGAAGTCCTGTCCCAGAAGCACATCGCTGCATAAGTTTGCGAGTACTCCGAGCCGGGTGGAGAGATACGTGCGGCCGTTGAGGATGAGGTTGACCAGACAGAAGCCAGAAGAATTGTTGGTCAGTGTCGTCAGAGCCATTGCTATCTCCCTGTCCGAGGGATAAATGTGCAGTTTTAACCTGTTGACAGCCCGCTTACTAATGAAGCTGTCAGAGCTGCAGGAGTCGATTAGCGCGCTTAGAGTGTGCCCATTTACTGAAACCTTCGTGGCTGCATGGGACAAACTTTGGGGAAAAACACCCGTGATGGGAGGAGGGGCAATTTTCCCTTCGGCAACTGTAGCCTTAACAGTAGTTCTTGGGGGAGGAGCAGCTCCATAGATAGCAGCTGTGAAGCTAACAGGAGCTCTCGACCGGTATACTTTAGAGGAGCGGCCTTTCTTGTTAGCAAAGGCCCGTGACTGGCATACCTTGGAAAAGTGTCCTTTCTTGCTGCAATGATTGCAGGTCACATTACGAGCCGGGCAAAATTTTCTGTGATGGCACGCCCCTCCACAAAAGAAACACTTTCTTCCTGATTGCCAGGATGCTGCTAGGGCGGGGTCGTCATCAGCGAAGGCCTCTAGGGTAGGGTCGTCGTCTGTTAGAGTAGAGTCAACATCAGTGGGGGCATCCGCCCGAGACCTACCGAAAGACTCATTAAAGGAGATAGCCGCCGCCCGTGCACGTGGTGGGAGATAAGTGTCTGCATTTTTCTTGGCCAAGTCCAAGGAACACGCCTGGTCATAAGCAGCCCGTAAATTGAGGGTTTTATTTTCCAGCAGGCGCTGACGTATAAAAGGGGACGCGATTCCATTGATAAAGGAATCGCGGATTAGTTCCTCTTGATACTGTTCAGCTGAAACTGCTTTAAGGTTGCTGAGCCTGCGAAGTTTCTGGAGAAATTCATCGAGTGATTCCCCAGGCTGCTGCCGAGTTGTGGCCAGTAGGTGTCGAGCAAAGATTTCATTTGGGGACTTGACATATAGCTGCTGTAAGATTTCGATAGCAGTGTCATAGTCTATACAGTCCTCAATATAATCATACACATGAGGAGACACGTAGTTGATAAGCATTCGTAACTTATTAGGGACATCCGCCCCACATTCTTCAAGAAAGTTGCTAAAGGTACGAAACCAATGCTTCCATACCTTTGCTGCCGCAGGTGCATTCGGGTCCAGGTCGAGACGAGCGGGTCTAAGGAGTTTTTCCATAATGGATCAGTTTCTTGCCCAAGTTCCCTTCTGTGGTTCGAGTTGCAGCTGGTTGTTCCGAATCACCCAAAGCGTGGAGACGATACCAAGTTGATTAAATTGACGTAATAAAGACTCACTACACACTTGAACATAAAGCAAGGCTTTAATCAACTTGTAACAAAACATGGAGGTCTAGTTAGCAGTCACTAGCTTCCTGTTTCCAGATTGTCTCTGCCCAAGGTGGGCCCATGCCTGAGTATTTATACTCCCTGGACGGCACCCCAGCTGGCCACCCAGTAGTACTTCCTGAGTTGTTACTTGCGATTTATGACAATCGGGAGTCCCAGGGTTTCGAATACCAGATAATCAAGCTCACAAGAACACAAATTGTCTCTCCAGGCTTTATTAACAGCGCTGCATAACACAGATCGGGTGATAATTCCCTCAATCTGGAGAATAGAAGTACCGTGGATTCACGCGCGATCTTCTCGAGTCTGTTCCAACTGACAACGGCTTAAGTGGCCTGTTCTTATACACAAGCTTGGTTACCGCTCAGGAAATGGGATTGTTTGGACCCGTCTGTTGACCGCCTCCTGAACTCCTGCTAATTCGGGGAATTTAGTCCATCTGTGACCAGACCATAACCACAAGCCCGTCTGGTTATCACACCTATACGGTCCGTGAGGTTATTATTAGATTCACACCCAGACGTTGTGCCTTTACTTGTCTGGCACTTCATCCCATAACACGGGTACAGGGGCTCAGTAATGTTTCATTCATCAGAAAAAGACAAAGTACAACAACATACTGGTCAGCTTAACAGAATCTCATCATATTTATGGGAGCATAAATAAATCCAGCAGGGAATTCAGGAGAAATGTCTTTACCCAGCGAGTGGTAGAATGGGGAACTCGCTACCACAAGGAGTAGTTGAGAGGAACAGCACAGATGCATTTATGGGGAAGCCACATGAGGGAGAAAGGAATGGGAGGAGATGTTGATCGGGTTAATTGAAGTAGGGTGGGTGTGGGGCATAAACACTGACATGGACCAGTTGGGCCGAATGGCCTGTTTCTGTGCTGTACATTCTATGGAACACCATGAACAGTCAAACAATGGGAATCATCAGCTCAACAGTCTTAAAGATTAAACATCAGTACAAGAATTTATAAAACATTCATCCATTCCACGTTCATGTCACCCCAGCTGTCTGCAGAGCCCTGTGCTAATGGACATTGTGAACTCGCTGGTGTCTCAGCAACTGGGATGACTGAGTGAATCCCTTCCCACACATGGAGCAGGTGAACGGCTTCTCTCCTGCTCGCTCCAGCTCGAGTCTCTTCAGCTCCTGGGAGCTTTTAAAACTTTTCCTACAGTCAGAACATTTAAGCGGCCTCTCCCCAGTGTGAACTCGTGGGTATGGCAACAGGTTGGATGACTGAGTGAATCCCTTCCCACACACAGAGCAGGTGAACGGCCTCTCCCCAGTGTGAACTCGCTGGTGTTCAACCAGAGTCGAGGACTGAGTAAATCGCTTCCCACACACAGAGCAGGAGAAAGGCCTCTCCCCAGTGTGAAGTCGCTGGTGTTTCAGCAGGTTGGATGACCAAGTGAATCCCTTCCCAGACACAGAGCAGGAGAATGGCCTCTCCCCGGTGTGAGCAAGCTGGTGTGTCGTCAAATTTCCAGAGCTTTTAAAGCTCTTCCCACAGTCAGAACATTTAAACGGTCTCTCCCCAGTGTGAACTTGCCCGTGTGCCAACAGGTTGGATGACTGAGTGAATCCCTTCCCACACACGGAGTAGGTGAAAGGCCTTTCATTTGTGTGAACTCGTTGGTGTTTCAGCAGGTTGGATGAGCAGGTGAATCCCATCCCACACACGGAGCAGGTGAACGGCCTCTCCCCAGTGTGAACTCGCTGGTGTTCGAGCAGAGTCGAGGACTGAGCGAATCCCTTCCCACACACGGTGCAGGTGAACAGTCGCTCCCCAGTGTGAACTCGCTGGTGTCTCAGCAGGTTGGATGACCAAGTGAATCCCTTCCCACACACAGAGCAGGAGAACGGCCTCTCCCCAGTGTGAAATTGTTGGTGTTCCAGCAGTCTCGAGGACCGAGTGAATCCCTTCCCACACACGGAGCAGGTGAACGGCCTCTCCCCAGTGTGAACTCGCTGGTGTGTCGTCAGATTCTGAGAGCTTTTAAAGCTCTTCCCACAGTCAGAACATGTAAATGGCCTCTCATCGGTATAAATAAGCTGGTGTTCCTTCAGAGCCCCGGAGCTTTTAAAGCTCTTGCGACAGTAAGAACAGTTAAACGGTGTCTCGTCAGTGTGAACAAGCTGGTGTCTCAGCAGGTGAGATGGATAAACAAATCCCTTTCCACACACGGAGCAGGTGAACGGACTGTCCCTGGTGTGACTGCGCTGATGAACTTCCGATGCAGGTGGGGAACTGAATCCCATCCTGCCGTCCCCACCGTTGCCCGGTTTCTCCCCGGTGTGACGGTGCACGTGTCTCGTCAGGTCAGGCGATCGGCTGAATCCGAGTCCACACACGGAAGACGTGTGTAGTTTGTCCACGCTGCGATCACTGCTCTCTCCTTCCATGTGCAAAGGCCGATGATATTCAGGTCCTGATGAATCGAACGACTGTCTGATCTTAAGGTGATGTTTGGTTTGAGCTTCCTGTCTGTAAATGCTCCATTTCTAAAACCCTGTAAAAGGAGTGTAGAAAGGGGTAAGAGGGAGAATGTTGTCCCATGTCGCTCTTTCCCAGCCCAGGGGCAGTGTAGCTGATTTTCAGGCCCCAGCTGCTGCACAGGTTAGTTGAAAGAATCAACAGTAATGGCGGCTGCAATCCCCACAAGTCCCCGCGCTCCAGAAAGCGCTCCGGCCGCCGCGCTGAGTTGTGGCTGACACCGCGCATGCGCCCCATGGCCCCGCCCCCCTCCTGCTCCACTGGCGTCGGCCCGCACCGCGCATGCTCAGCACACACCCCGTCTGAGCGTCCGGATCACCGGCGGAAAGTGAGTTTTGTAAGGTTTTTGTTCATATATAGCGGAGAGAAGCGCGGGCGGGGAGATAAATAAAAATAAAATACAAACCGGAGCGTCCCAGCGCCCTCCCGGCACCGAGCGGAGCGGATTGAGCGGCCGCAGCCCGTTGTCTTCACCTTCCCGTGCACGCGCAGGAGATGCAACACATGCCCTTACACCTCCCCTCTTCCCACTGTCCAGGGCCCCAAACACCCCTTCCAGGTGAAACAGCGATTTACTTGTACTTCCTGCAATTTAGTATACTGTATTCGCTGCTCACGATGTGGTCTCCTCTACATTGGGGAGACCAAACGCAGATTGGGTGACCGCTTTGCGGAACACCTCCGTTCAGTCCGTAAGGGGGACCCCGAGCTCCCGGTGGCCTGTCACTTTAATTCACCGCTTCACTCCCACTCTGACCTCACCGTCCTCGGCCTATTACACTGTTCCACGGAAGCGCAGCGTAAGCTCGAGGAACAGCACCTCATCTTTCGTTTAGGCACGCTACAGCCCTCTGGACTCAATATCGAGTTCAACAATTTTAGATCATAACCTCAGCTCCAATCACATTTATATTTTATTTTTTCCATCCTTTTATTTGCCTCCCCCACCTTTTTTTTCCTCCTAGAAGCTGGCAGCTGTCCTTCATTCTGCCAGTGGATTTCACACTTCTTTCAGCCTTAATCTGTCACATTAACACCACCTCTAGCCTTGCATATCTCTTAATGTCTCTTAATGTCTCTTCATCTCCCCCTTTGTTCTTTTATCCCCTCCCCCTTTTCCCAGCTTTACTCTGGCTGAAGAAGTTCTGCTCTTCTCTTCGACGGGATTTCCGTTTGGCTCTTCAACCTTGTTCCTTGCATATCTCTTAATGTCTCTTAATGTCTCTTCATCTCCCCCTTTGTTCCTTTATCCCCTCCCCCTTTTCCCAGCTTTACCCTGGCCTTAAATCTATTTGATTTCCGGCTCTTCCCAGTTCTGATGAAAGGTCATCGACCTGAAACGTTAACTCTCTTGCTCTCTCCACGGATGCTGCCTGGCCTGCTGAGTTTTTCCAGCGTTTTCTGTTGATATTTGTCTTCTGCAGGGAGCCGGACTGGGGCACGTGATCAACTTCACGGCGGTGACTGACGTGAGCTCCGACCAATAGGGAGAGCGCGGCCGAGCTCGGAGGACTGAGATGGCGGATGGTCCTCCAAACAATCGGGGTGCCCGAGGGGCGGGACTTCCGCCGCCTGCATCTCCCGCTGCTGAGACAAGTGGAATGCAGTAGAGGGCGCTCTTCTGAGTTTAGGGCTCAGGCATGTTAGTGGAGCAGTGCAGAGGGAACTTTACTCTGCACTGTGCTTTACTCCCTCAGCACTGCACTGGAGTGGCAGCACAGAGTTTTGGACTCGAGTCTCTGGAGTGGGACTTCAACCCACAACCTTTTGACTCAGAGGCGAGAGTGCTACCGCCTGAGCCACGGCTGACACTCTTGTATCTAACCCGTGCTGTACCTGTCCTGGGAGTGTTTGATGGGGCAGTGTAGAGGGAGCTTTATTTTGTATCAAACCCTTGCTGTCTCTGCCTAGGAGTGTTTGATGGGACAGTGTAGAGGGAGCTTTACTCTGTATCTAACCCTTGCTGTCTCTGCCTAGGAGTGTTTGATGGGACAGTGTAGAGGGAGCTTTATTCTGTATCTAACCCCGAGCTGTTCCTGCCTTGGGAGTGTTAGATGGGACAGTTTAGAGGGAGCTTTACTCTGTATCTAACCCGCGCTGTACCTGCCCTGGGAGTGTTTGATGGGACAGTGTAGAGGGAGCTTTATTCTGTATCTAACCCCGAGCTGTTCCTGCCTTGGGAGTGTTAGATGGGACAGTTTAGAGGGAGCTTTACTCTGTATCTAACCCGCGCTGTACCTGCCATGGAAGAATCACGCGAGACTCTAGAATTGTTTTGAATAATTTTTATTGACATTCAGACCTGACACTTTTACCAGGTAACAAAGTCATTCAACCTTATTCTGGGGAGCTCCACTCAGAGCTGAGGGTGATCAGGGCCCTGTTGTGGGAGAGCTGAGGATGTTCTCGTTCTTCTTGCTCCATTGTTGCTCATGGTTCTCCAGACAATCACTGTAAGTCTGGATGTTTTGTAGCCTTAGCTTCCTGAGTCTGTTGCTGGGCAGAATACAATATGTAGACTTGTTTTTCCAATAGTTCAACAGCCGCCTTATCTCTTCCTTTGTTACGTCTCACACTTTTGTTACTGTCACCAGATTAGGTGAGCTTTGACCTTGAACAGTCTAGCAGGCCGCAGTCAGTCTGCTCTCCTGTTCCGTTCCGGGCACCGCACCTCAGGAAGGATATATTGGCGCAGATTCACCAGAATCATACCGGGGCTAAAAGGGTTAAATTATGAGGACAGGTTGCACAGACTAGGCTTGTGTTCCCCAGGAACCATCAGCTCAACAGGCTGAAAGATTAAACAGCAGTACAAAATTTATAAAACATTTTCCCCGTTCACATTACCCCAGCTGCCGGCAGGGCCCTGCCCTATGGAGCAGGGTGAACTTGTTGGTGCGTCCGCAGGTGGGATGACTGAGTGAATCCCTTCCCACACATGGAGCAGGTGAACGGCCTCTCCCCAGTGTGAACTCGCTGGTGTGTCAGCAGGTGGGATGAATCAATGAATCCCTTACCACACACGGAGCAGGTGAACGGCCTCTCCCTAGTGTGAACTTGCTGGTGTGTCAGCAGGTTGGATGACCGAATGAATCCTTTCCCACACACGGAGCAGGTGAATGGTCTCTCCCCAGTATGAACTCGCTGGTGTGTCAGCAGGTTGGACGACTGCGTGAATCCCTTCCCACACATGGAGCAGGTGAACGGCCTTTCTCCAGTGTGAACTCGCTGGTGTGATAGCAGGTTGGATGACCGAGTGAATCTCTTCCCACACACGGAGCAGGTGAACGGACTGACACCGGTGTGACTGCGCTGATGTTCTTCCAACACAGATGGGGAACTGAATCCCTTCCCGCCATCCCCGCCTTTCTCCCCGGTGTGACGGTGCACGTGTCTCACCAGGTCAGGCAATTGGCTGAATCTGAGTCCACACATGGACCATGTGTGCAGTTTGTCCGCGCTGCGATCGCTGCATTCTCCTTCCATGTGCAAAGGCCGATGATATTCAGGTCCTGATGAATCAAGTGACTCTGTCAGAGCTTGATGTGATGTTTGGTTTGAGTTTTCCGTCTGCAAATCCTCCCCTTCTAATACCCTGTAAAAGGAGTGTCATAATCGCAAGTAACAACTCAGGAAGTACTACTGGGCGGCCAGCTGGGGCGCCGTCCAGGGAGTATAAATACTCAGGCATGGGCCCACCTTGGGGAGAGACAATCTGGAAACAGGAAGCTAGTGACTGCTAACTAGACCTCCATGTTTTGTTACAAGTTGATTAAAGCCTTGCTTTATGTTCAAGTGCGTAGTGAGTCTTTATTACGTCAATTTAATCAACTTGATATCGTCTCCACGCTTTGGGTGATTCGGAACAACCAGCTGCAACTCGAACCACAGAAGGGAACTTGGGCAAGAAACTGATCCATCATGGAAAAACTCCTTAGACCCGCTCGTCTCGACCTGGACCCGAATGCACCTGCGGCAGCAAAGGTATGGAAGCATTGGTTTCGTACCTTTAGCAACTTTCTTGAAGAATGTGGGGCGGATGTCCCTAATAAGTTATGAATGCTTATCAACTACGTGTCTCCTCATGTGTATGATTATATTGAGGACTGTATAGACTATGACACTGCTATCGAAATCTTACAGCAGCTATATGTCAAGTCCCCAAATGAAATCTTTGCTCGACACCTACTGGCCACAACTCGGCAGCAGCCTGGGGAATCACTCGATGAATTTCTCCAGAAACTTCGCAGGCTCAGCAAGGATTGTAACCTTAAAGCAGTTTCAGCTGAACAGTATCAAGAGGAACTAATCCGCGATTCCTTTATCAATGGAATCGCGTCCCCTTTTATACGTCAGCGCCTGCTGGAAAATAAAACCCTCAATTTACGGGCTGCTTATGACCAGGCGTGTTCCTTGGACTTGGCCAAGAAAAATGCAGACACTTATCTCCCACCACGTGCACGGGCGGCGGCTATCTCCTTTAATGAGTCTTTCGGTAGGTCTCGGGCGGATGCCCCCACTGATGTTGACTCTACTCTAACAGACGACGACCCTACCCTAGAGGCCTTCGCTGATGACGACCCCGCCCTAGCAGCATCCTGGCAATCAGGAAGAAAGTGTTTCTTTTGTGGAGGGGCGTGCCATCACAGAAAATTTTGCCCGGCTCGTAATGTGACCTGCAATCATTGCAGCAAGAAAGGACACTTTTCCAAGGTATGCCAGTCACGGGCCTTTGCTAACAAGAAAGGCCGCTCCTCTAAAGTATACCGGTCGAGAGCTCCTGTTAGCTTCACAGCTGCTATCTATGGAGCTGCTCCTCCCCCAAGAACTACTGTTAAGGCTACAGTTGCCGAAGGGAAAATTGCCCCTCCTCCCATCACGGCTGTTTTTCCCCAAAGTTTGTCCCATGCAGCCACGAAGGTTTCAGTAAATGGGCACACTCTAAGCGCGCTAATCGACTCCTGCAGCTCTGACAGCTTCATTAGTAAGCGGGCTGTCAACAGGTTAAAACTGCACATTTATCCCTCGGACAGGGAGATAGCAATGGCTCTGACGACTCTGACCAACAATTCTTCTGGCTTCTGTCTGGTCAACCTCATCCTCAACGGCCGCACGTATCTCTCCACCCGGCTCGGAGTACTCGCAAACTTATGCAGCGATGTGCTTCTGGGACAGGACTTCCAGAAGCAGCACAAGAAGATCACTTTTGAGTTTGGAGGGTCAAGGCTTACCATTTCTAAGGTGCCGTTTTGTGCACTCTCGGCGGCCTTACTCGGTGAACCCTCCCTGTTTGCCAATCTTCCCCCCCGCTGTAAACCCATAGCCACCAAATCGCGGCGCTTTAGCCAAGATGATCGAGCGTTTATTGAGGCGGAAATCTCTCGCCTTTTAGTCGACGGTATTATCGAGCCATGTTCATCTCCCTGGCGGGCTCAGGTCGTCATCGTGAGGAATCCCTTAAAACAACATAAAAAACGTCTGTGTATCGATTATTCGCAGACTATTAATCTATATACCGATCTGGATGCCTACCCGCTGCCACGCATAGATGACATGGTCAACAACCTTGCCAAATACAAGGTATTCTCGACCTTCGATTTAAAAAGCGTGTACCATCAGGTGCCACTGCAAGACTCCGACAAGAAGTATACGGCCTTTGAGGCCAATGGTCGGCTTTTCCAGTTTCGCTGCCTTCCATTTGGGGTCACCAATGGGGTGGCCGTCTTCCAACGGGCCATGGATGGCCTAGTCCGGCAAGAGAACTTGACGGATACCTTTCTGTATTTAGACAATATCACTATTGCCGGCCATGATCAAAAGGAGCATGACGCCAATCTTCAGAGATTTTTTGACGTACTCCGCCGTCGCCACTTAACGTTAAACGAATCCAAATCGGTGAAGTCGGTGCCATCGGTGAACATTCTTGGCTACTGGGTGGGCAACGGTGTTATTAAACCGGACCCAGAGCGACTTCGTCCACTTCAGGAGCTCCCTCCCCCGACGAACCTCGGCTCTCTTCGTCGGGCACTTGGCATGTTTGCTTATTACGCAAAATGGATACCACACTTCTCCGATAAAATACAGCCCCTGCTCCATGCGAAGTCTTTTCCATTGGAAGCTACGGCTATTTCTGCCTTCAACCTCCTCAAACGACAGCTGGAGAAAGCCACGCTTCGCTCCATTGACGAAAATCTTCCTTTTGTGGTCGAATGCGATGCATCGGAGGTGGCGATCTCCGCTACCTTGAATCAAGGTGGCCGACCCGTGGCATTCCTATCCAGAACCTTGCAGGGTAGCGAGCTCCATTACCCCCCCCGTCGAGAAGGAGGCTACGGCCATCATCGAGGCTGTACGCCAATGGGGTCATTTTCTTGCTCAGCGTCATTTTACGCTTATAACTGACCAGCGCTCTGTGGCCTTCATGTTGGATAACCGGAGGCGCACGAAAATCAAAAATAATAAAATTCAACTCTGGAGGATGGAGCTGGCTGCCTTTGGATATACTATCTGTTACCGACCCGGCAAACAGAACGTGGCCCCAGATACCTTCACACGGGCATTTTGCTCCTCAATGTCAACGTCGACTCTGGCGGATTTGCATATGGACTTATGCCATCCTGGTGTGACCCGCATGTTGCACTTTGTGCGCTCCAAAAATCTACCATTTTCAACCGAGGACGTAAAGAAAACATGCTCCTCCTGTAGGATTTGTGCAGAATTGAAACCACAATTCTTTCGCCCATCAGATGGCTTACTCACACATGCAATGCAGCCTATGCAGAGGCTCAGCATAGACTTTAAAGGGCCATTGCCTTCGTCGACAAGGAACACCTACCTACTTACGATGGTGGACGAGTATTCACGCTTTCCCTTCGCCTTCCCCTGCCCTAATGCTTACCTCTACGGTAATTAAATGCCTCGATCAGGTCTTTTCCCTTTGCGGGACGGCCAATTTTATCCACACTGATCGGGGTCCCTCCTTTATGTCGAGTGAACTTAAAAGTTATCTCTCCCAACGGGGAATCGCCTCAAGTAGGACGACACCATATCACCCAATCGGTAACGGACAGGTTGAACGATACAATGCCATCATCTGGAACGCTGTCCGTCTGGCACTAAGGTCACGCAACCTGCCGGACCAGCAGTGGGAAACGGTGCTCCCCGACGCGTTACACTCTATCAGGTCTCTTCTCTCCACATCTACTAATGTCACGCCTCATGAGCGATTCTTCAAATTCCGGCGTCGCTCTACACATGGGACGTCTCTACCGTCATGGTTGGTGGCTCCAGGCCCGGTGCTACTCCGGAGGTTCGTCCGGTCTGCCAAAAACGACCCTCTCGTTGACGAGGTGGAGTTAACGGAGGTAAACCCCACGTATGCGCACGTACGGTATCCTGATGGCCGGGAGACCACCGTCTCGCTCCGAGATCTGGCTCCCTGCCCAACCGGTCACACGGGCCCGAATGATGAAGGATTCCCCGACAATGATATCAACACTCCGCACCCCTATGAAAATGACGCCCCGCCTGGGACATCGGGGGATCTGCCGGCAACGCTACCGGATCAACTCAGGGAGCTGGACGCTCCCAGTAGGATGGCCACCCGAAACCAGGACGCCGGACAATCTCCAGCCACGACCCGGGATGAGGCCAGCTCAGCACCTGTGGGGACCCGCACCCGGAGTCATGATATTCCCAGTCCTCCACAGGATGATCAAGATGACGCGGACTCTACTGACTTACCGGTACGGGCCAAGCGACCCAGGGACCAGGACACGGTCCGGGGAGACGTGCCTTCCAGTCACAAGCAGAGAGCTAAACGTCTGCGGCTATTTCTGGTCCGCCTAGTCCGTTAAAGGAAGACTGGACTTCCAAACCTTTTAGGGAGGAAGAATGTCATAAATCGCAAGTAACAACTCAGGAAGTACTACTGGGCGGCCAGCTGGGGCGCCGTCCAGGGAGTATAAATACTCAGGCATGGGCCCACCTTGGGGAGAGACAATCTGGAAACAGGAAGCTAGTGACTGCTAACTAGACCTCCATGTTTTGTTACAAGTTGATTAAAGCCTTGCTTTATGTTCAAGTGCGTAGTGAGTCTTTATTACGTCAAGGAGTTTACTGAAGTCATCACTAAGTACAGGACAGAAATTCAGAACAGACAATTCTAGTTACTGTGGAACATTCTTTCCTCTTGTTCCCCCAAAGCTGTAAATCCCCGTCCCACACACTCTCCCTCCTCCCTGTGCTGTATTCCAAACCAATCGCACTTTCTCCAAACTGTTTTCCTCTCTTCACTGTTTTCTGTGTGCCACAACTCTGTGTTCATTTTTTCACTTACTGGCTTCCCTCTCCTCCCCTGAAGGTGATGTCTCTGACTGGGTTGATTTCTGCAATAACTGGTTCTCCTCCCTCCCCTGAAGGTGATTAATGTGACTGGGTTCATTTCTGCAATAACTGGTTCTCCTCCCTCCCCTGAAGGTGATTAATGTGACTGGGTTCATTTCTGCAATAACTGGTTCCCCTCCCTTCCCTGAAGGTGATTAAGGTGACTGGGTTCATTTCCGCAATAACTGGTTCCCCTCCCTCCCCTGAAGGTGATTAAGGTGACTGGGTTCAGTTCGATACTGACTGCTTCCTCTCCCTCCTTTGAAGGTGCTGACTCTGGCTGGGTTCAGTTCTACAATCGTTGGGTTCTCCTGTAGAAGAGGTAAGTTCAGTGACGGCCTGAGAATTGATGGTGTGGTGTTCAGTAGTGGGGTCATGGTCCAGGGGAGGCAGGAGGAGTTGTGTCTCTTCAAACAAAGGGTTAATCATAGTAGCAACCGTGTTTTGCAAACTGACTTGAGGTGATCAGCTGAAGGTGCTAATATAACAATGCATTGTCTTTATATTGTCCTTATTTTGACTTTAAGCCTGTGTGTTAATTAGGTAAGGATGATTCTTTACAGAACCTCCCTGACCAGTCTCCATTCCTCCTCCATTTAAAGGCGCTCCCTGACCAGTCTCCTTTCCTCCTCCATTTACAGATGCTCCCTGACCAGTCTCTATTCCTCCTCCATTTACAGATGCTCCCTGACCAGTCTCCATTTCTCCTCCTTTACAGACGTTCCCTGACCAGTCTTCATTTCTTGTCATTTACAGACGCTCCCTGACCAGTCACCATTTCTCCTCCATTTACAGATGCTCCCTGACCAGTCTCCATTACTCCTCATTTACAGACGCTCCCTGACCAGTCATAATTCCTCCTCCATTTACAGATGCTCCCTGACCAGTCTCCTTTTCTCCTCATTTATAGATGCTCCCTGACCACTCACCATTTCACCTCATTTGCAGACGTTCCCTGACCAGTCTCCTTTTCTCCTCATTTACAGACTCTCCCTGAGCAATCTCCATTTCACCTCATTTAGACGCTCCCTGACCAATCTCTATTTCACCGCATTTACAGATGCTCCCTGGCCAGTCTCCATTTCTCCTCCATTTACAGACACTCTCTGACCAGTCTCCATTTCTCCTCCATTTACAGACGCTCCCTGAGCAGTCTCCATTTCTCCTCCATTTACAGACGCTCCCTGAGCAGTCTCCATTTCTCCTCCATTTACAGACGCTCCCTGACCAGTCACCATTTCTCCTCCATTTACAGATGCTCCCTGACCAGTCTCCATTTCACTCATTTACAGATGCTCCCTGACCAGTCTCCTTTTCTCCTCATTTATAGACGCTCCCTGACCACTCACCATTTCACCACATTTGCAGACGTTCCCTGACCAGTCTCCTTTTCTCCTCATTTACAGACTCTCCCTTTTCTCCTCATTTACAGACTCTCCCTGAGCAATCTCCATTTCACCTCATTTAGACGCTCCCTGACCAATCTCTATTTCACCGCATTTACAGATGCTCCCTGGCCAGTCTCCATTTCTCCTCCATTTACAGACACTCTCTGACCAGTCTCCATTTCTCCTCCATTTACAGACGCTCCCTGACCAGTCTCCATTTCACCTCATTTCCAGACGCTCCCTGACCAGTCACCATTCCTCCTCCACTTACAGACGCTCCCTGACCAGTCTCCATTCCTCCTCCATTTAAAGACGCTCCCTGACCAGTCTCCATTTCTCCTCCATTTATGGACTCTCCATGACCAGTCTCCTTTCCTCCTCCATTTACAGACGCTCCCTGACCAGTCTGTATTCCTCCTCCATTTACAGACGCTCCCTGACCAGTCTCCATTTCTCCTCATTTACAGACGCTCCCTGACCAGTCTCCATTTCTCCTCTATTTACAGACGCTCCCTGACCAGTCACGATTTCTCCTGCATTTACAGACGCTCCCTGACCAGTCTGCATTACTCCTCATTTACAGACGTTCCCTGACCAGTCTTAATTTCTTGTCATTTACAGACGCTCCCTGACCAGTCACCATTTCTCCTCCATTTACAGATGCTCCCTGACCAGTGTGGAAGTGCAGTTTTTGACTCGGACAAAATGGTGTCCTTGAATTTAAACTAATAAAATGGCCGACTCTGACTTGTGTGGAAAAGGGAAAAAATCCATTGTTATGTTATTTTCTGAAAATAACTTTAAAGTCTTAGACTATGCTGTCAGCAAAAGACTGCCTTCACAAAAGAAAACAGGCTTAATATTGAGATAACCAAGGGCTAGTAAAGTAAACAAACCAGGCGCCTTGGCCTTGGTGAGAGAAGTAAAATAGATAGACTCCATTCTATAGAGATTAGCTAGTCTCATTGTAAGGCATTTCTTATGTGTTTTTTCTAATTGTTAACTTAGCTTACCTTAAACAACATGTCATGTGATATTATACTGTATAAGAATACTCCATTTTCTGTGATTCGGCAGTCTGTCATCATAGCTAATTGGGCTATGGTTGCAGTCTCCTTGCAAGTAAAATATAATAAAAAGCCTTCTTTGACGATATTGTTTACAAGAGTCTTTAATCGGAAGTCAAACTTCGACACCAGTTCCATTTCTCTTCATTTACAGACGCTCCCTGACCAGTCTTCATTTCTCATCCATTTACAGACGCTCCTGACCAGTCTCCATTTCACCTCATTTACAGACGCTCCCTGACCAGTCACCATTTCTCCTCCATTTACAGACGCTCCCTGACCAGTCTCGATTTCTCCTCCATTTACAGACGCTCCCTGACCAGTCTCGATTTCTCCTCATTTACAGTCGCTCCCTGACCAGTCTCCATTTCACCTCATTTGCAGACGTTCCCTGACCAGTCTCCTTTTCTCCTCATTTACAGACGTTCCCTGACCAATCTCCTTTTCACCTCATTTAGATGCTCCCTGACCAATCTCTATTTCACCGCATTTACAGATGCTCCCTGGCCAGTCTCCATTTCTCCTCCATTTACAGACACTCTCTGACCAGTCTCCATTTCTCCTCCATTTACAGACGCTCCCTGAGCAGTCTCCATTTCTCCTCCATTTACAGACGCTCCCTGACCAGTCTCCATTTCACCTCATTTACAGACGCTCCCTGACCAATCTCCATTTCACCTCATTTACAGACGCTCCCTGAGCAGTCTCCATTTCACCTCATTTACAGATGCTCCCTGACCAGTCTCCATTTCTCCTCATTTACAGATGCTCCCTGACCAGTCACCATTCCTCCTCCATTTACAGACGCTCCCTGACCACTCACCATTTCACCTCATTTACAGACGCTCCCTGACCAGTCTCCATTTCACCTCATTTACAGACTCTCCCTGACCAATCTCCATTTCACCTCATTTACAGACTCTCCCTGACCAATCTCCATCTCTCCTCCATTTACAGACGCTCCCTGACCAGTCTCCATTTCACCTCATTTACAGATGCTTCCTGACCAGTCACCATTTCTCCTCCATTTACAGACGCTCCCAGACCAGTCTCCATTTCTCCTCATTTTCAGATGCTCCCTGACCAGTCACCATTCCTCCTCCACTTACAGATGCTCCCTGACCAGTCTCCATTTCTCCTCCATTTACAGACGCTCCCTGACTAGTCTCCTTTTCTCCTCATTTATAGACGCAGCCTGACCAGTCTCCATTTCACCTCATTTGCAGACGCTCCCTGACCAGTCTCCTTTTCTCCGCCATTTACAGACGCTCCCTGAGCAATAGCCTTTTCTCCTCATTTATAGACGCTCCCTGACCAATCTCCTTTTCTCCTCATTTACAGACTCTCCCTGAGCAATCTCCATTTCAACTCATTTACAGATGCTCCCTGACCAATCTCCATTTCACCTCATTTACAGACTTTCCCTGACCAGTCTCCACTTCTCCTCCATTTACAGACGCTCCCTGAACAGTCTCCATTATCCTCCATTTACAGACGCTCCCTGTCCAGTCTCCATTTCACCTCATTTACAGACACTCCCTGACCAATCTCCATTTCACCTCATTTACAGACACTCCCTGACTAGTCTCCATTTTTCCTCCATTTACAGACGCTCCCTGACTAGTCTCCTTTTCTCCTCATTTATAGACGCAGCCTGACCAGTCTCCATTTCACCTCATTTACAGACGCTCCCTGACCAGTCTTCATTTCACCTCATTTACAGACGCTCCCTGACCAGTCTCCATTTCACCTCATTTACAGATCTCGCTGAATTGGCGGGCAGTTGCGGGGCGCGGATAATGTTCAGTGGCCTAGAAATTCCAGTGCGCCGAAAACCTGCCGGTGCCACCAAAGCCCGCAGTTAACGGCCGCCCGAATTAATAGCGCAGGCAGCTTAGGTATTTTGGTGCTACGGGCCAATTTAAATTAGCACAGCTCTAAACTTACCGTGTAAGGCTGGTTTTCGGGCGCTACTCTCAGCAGGAGGCCCAATGTAGCTTGGCCGTAAGGTCCCTGGAGCAAGAACAGCGTTATCTTAAAGCTAGCCTGTCATTTTAGAAAGCAGTGTCGGTCCCACTGAAAGCCAGCATCCTTCCACCAGTCTGTGGGACAGCTCTCCCAATTTTGGCACAAGTCCCCAGATGTTAGTGAGGAGGACTTTGCAGGATCGACTGGTCTGGGTGTGCCTTTGTCGTGTCCGACGCTGAGGTCGAAGCCGGGTGGTCTGTCTGGTTTTACTCTTAGTAAACTTCTTTTAGCAGTTTGATAAACATGAGTGGCTTGCTGGGCCATTTCAGAGTAAAGTTAAGAGTCAACCTCAATTCTGTGGGTCTGGAATCACATGCAGGCAAGACATTGGTCCCAGCACTGATCCTTGTGGGATTCCAACTTCTGCCCTGCTGAATAGCTCCCCTTTACCCACACAGATAATAGCCTTAGGGATTCTGGTCACTGCGTTATGCTGTGTAAGGAAGTCGATGAGAGACATAGATACTATCAGAAAAGGTAGAGAGAGAACAAGGACACTGAGAGAACCTGGTCGATATAAAAGGTGCAGATTACAAAACAATTAAAAAAGAGTGGGACATGTTGGAACATGGAGAAGGAAGAGTCAGAAAGGTTGATGGGAAATGAAGGCAAGCTTAGCATTAGCTTATGAGGCGAATGAACGAGCTTGGTGTTTCAATGAGTATTTCCTTCCAGCTAGAATAGTCCTGGGTTTCAAGATCTCCATTAACTGTTGAATAAAGAAAGTTTGTAGGAAGCTAAATACAAAGATAAGGGAACCTAAGCCTTGTCTCTGTCTAATTAGAATAGGGCTGGGCACAGTGTGCACCATCGTAATAATCCATAGATAGTGTGTGTGTGAGCTTGTTAGCAACAGTTCATTGAACAAAAGACATTGTACCTGGACCTTAAAAAACCTTGCTGAAGAAGAGCTTTTTAGATAGTTGCCTGTAAACCAGATTGGACATACATCTGCAAAACGGTCTAACTCCCTTGTTCACACAGAAAAGCAGGCCAAATAGGAGCTGGGAGCCGATGAGATAAGGGACATGTTACAGCCCATTGAGTTTAGTCTTTGGGCTCGGCTGGCTGTGATGGAAATGTACTGCAGGGGAGGGGCCACGTTAAGTCAGGTGACAGAAGGAATCCAATCAAGGGAAAAGAGGTAGATTTGAGTTCCCGACAGGCACAGAGTTATTGAAAAACAGACCTTTTGGGGTAGAAATTAGGTCGCGCCCCATTTGGGGCGCAAATATCGTCTGGACGCAAATATTAGCGCCTGGCGCTAATTATCGGCACTGACTGGAAACTTCACTTTTACCGCCCCGGGAGGTGAGTGGAGCGCTAAAGCAGGCGCTGCACACCTGTCTTAAGGCGCAAAGGCCGAGCAGTGAGGCGCTAACTCAGAGCGCTGGCGAAGCTCATGTAATGTCAGTCAGCAATGGAACACACACACAATGGCACGGGCCAGTTCTTAAAGGGGATGGTTAATCTTGCTTTCCATCCACATCCTGTTCATTGCAGCCTTGAATCTCGGCCTGGAGAGACTTGCACATCAAATGTGCTGGAAAGAACAATGGAGAGTACCAGGCAAAGAGCTCAGAGTGCAGCTCCCACAGTCTCTGCTAAATCGATACAAGGAATGGCAAATCAAAATGAACCTGCAAAGTGCTGCTCAGTACCCAAAACTCCTTCACACAACGTTGAATCTCTCCAGAAGTCTCTCCCTCTCTCTCTCAGAATGCGTAATTCAAAAATGCCACCAACAATAAAAGACAGGAAGAGGCCCCCTTTAAATAGCGCCCCCCCCAGTCCCACAGCGATTGATAGCGTTCCAGTCTTCTGGTCGTTGGAAGCGCCAGGCGGTAAGGCAGGGGGCGCCACTCAATTTCCGCTCCGGGGCGCCACAAGGGCGTTGCACCATGGAATGACGTCACAATCTGCGCGCGCAGGTGGTCGCAGCGGTAAGTTTTAGTGCCGCCGCACAATGTCAAGTTAAGTTCCCGAGCGGCGCAAACATCGCTGCGCCCGGGCGTTAGCGGCTTTGTGCCCCATTAGCGCCCTCTTAAGGCGCTAACGGGAGGCGCAACCAACTGAATTTTTACCCCTTTGTGTTTTAGAGTTTGGTACAGTGTCAGGATGCATGCTTACATCTATTGTACTCTGTCTGTGAATCTACACCACTTTTAAATTGCTTTGCATGCTGAAGGAAGACATAAAGCTCTTGAACCTGAAGCAACGACTATTTTCATTACTACTCAAGTAAAGAGTCAACGTGGGTCTTTACCAACTTCATTTACTTCACCAGCTCGCTCTCCACTCTGCTACTTGTCCCATGACTCCGCATTCTCTGAGCTTATTCATCAGTCTATTATGTGGTACCTTAACGAAGACCTTTTGGAAATCTAGATAAATGAAACCTACTGCATTACCCTTGTCTTCTCTCTGTTACCTCTTCAAAGAATTCAATGAGGTTGGTCAAGCAAGACTTTCCCTTTTGAAATCCATGCTGACTATTCATTATTATATTTTTGGTTTCTGGATGTTCTTCTATTTTTTTCCTTTAAGAACATAAGAACATCAGAAATAGGAGCAGGAGTAGGCCAATTGGCCCCTCGAGCCTGCTCCGCCATTCAATAAGATCATGGCTGATCTGATCCTAACCGCCAATCTACTATCACAGAACCATCTCCTGAACCTAACAGAATTGGACACACGAAATAGGAGCAGGATCAGGCTACACGGCCCCTGGGCCCGCTACGCTACCCACAGGGCCATGACCGATCTGAACCTAGACTCATGTCCAAATTCCTGCCCGCTCCCCGTAACCCTTAATTCCCTTTACTTCTAGGAAACTGTCTATTTCTGTTTTAAATTTATGTAATGATGTAGCTTCTACAGCTTTTTGGGGGCAGCATATTCCATGGACCTACCACCCTCTGAGTGAAGTAGTTCCTTCTCATCTCAGTTATTCTAAGACTATGCCCCCTAGTTCTAGTTTCACCCATCATCGGGAACATCCTCCCCGCATCCACCCGATCCAACCCCTTCACAATCTTATATGTTTCAATAAGATCGCCTCTCATTCTTCTGAACTCCAATGAGTAAAGTCCCAATCTACCCAACCTCTCCTCATATGTCCATCCCCTCATCCCCGGGATTAACCGAGTGAACCTTCTTTGTACTGACTCGAGAGCAAGTATGTCTTTTCTTAAGTATGGACACCAAAACTGTATGCAGTATTCCAGGTGCGGTCTCACCAATACCTTGTACAACTGAAGCAATATCTCCCTATTTTTATATTCTATCCCCCTTGCAATGAAAGCCAACATTCCATTGGCCTTCTTAATCACTTGCTGCACCTGCATACTAACCTTTTGAGTTTCGTGCACCATGACCCCCAGATCCCTTTGTACTTCAGTACTTTCCAGTTTCTTGCCATTAAGATAATAACTTGCTCTACTATTTTTCCTGCCAAAGTGCATAACCTCACACTTTCCAGTATTGTTTTCCATCTGCCAAATCTCTGCCCACTTACTTAACCTGTCTATGTCCCCTTGCAGATTTTTTATGTCCTCCTCACTCACTACTTTCCCTCCCATCTTAGTATCATCTGCAAACTTTGATATGTTACACTCGGTCCCCTCCTCCAAATCGTTAATATAGATTGTAAAGAGTTGGGGACCCAGCACTGACCCCTGCGGAACACCACTAGTTACTGATTGCCAGTCTGAGAATGAACCATTTATCCCAACTCTCTGCCTTCTGTTAGATAGCCAATCCTCTATCCATGCCAGAATATTACCCCCAATCCCGTGATTTTTTATCTTAAGCAATAATCTTTTGTGTGGCACCTTGTCAAATGCCTTTTGGAAGTCTAAATACACCACATCCACTGGTTCCCCTTTATCCACCCAGTATGTTACTTCCTCAAAGAACTCCAGCAAATTTGTCAAACATGACTTCCCCTTCATAAAACCATGCTGACTTTGTCCTATTAAATTATGATTATCCAAATGTCCCGTTACTGTCTCCTTAATAATGGACTCCAAAATTTTACCTACCACAGATGTTAGGCTAACCAGTCTAAAGTTTCCAGCCTTCTGTCTACTGCCCTTTTTAAATAAGAGTGTTACATTAGCAGTTTTCCAGTCTGCCAGGATCTTTGCTGAGTCCAGGGAGTTTTGGAAAATTATTACCAATGCATCCACAATCCCTTCCGCCACTTCCCTCAAGACCCTAGGATGTAAGCTATCAGGTCCAGGTGATTTATCCGCCTTAAGTCCCATTATTTTACCGAGTACCACTTCCTTAGTGATTTTGATCGTATTTAGCTCCTCCCCCCCTATAGCCCCCTGTTTGTCCAGTGTTGGGATATTCTTAGTGTCCTCTACTGTAAAGACTGATACAAAATATTCATTCAGTGTATTTGCCATCTCCATATTTCCCACCATTAATTTCCCGGTCTCATCCTCTAAGGGACCAACATTTACTTTAGCCACCCTTTTTCTTTTTATATAACTATAAAAACTCTTACTATCTGTTTTTATATTTTTTGCTAATTTACTTTCATAATCTATCTTCCCTTTCTTAATCAATCTTTTTGTTATTTTTTTGCTGTCTTTTAAAGTTTTCCCAATCCTCTATCCTCCCACTAAGTTTGGCTACCTTATAAGCCCTTGTTTTTAGTCGAATACTATCCTTAATTTCTTTACTTAGCCACGGATGACTGTCTTTTCTTTTACACCCTTTTCTTCTCAGTGGAATATATATTTTTTGGAAGTTGTAAAATAACTCCTTAAATGTACACCACTGATCATGTATCGTCTTACCCTTTAATCTATTTTCCCAATCCACTCTACTCAATTCTGCTCGCATACCTTCATAGTCTCCTTTATTCAAGCTTAGCACGCTTGTTTGAGATCCAACCTTCTCACCCTCTAATTGAATATGGAATTCAACCATGTTATGGTCACTCATTCCAAGGGGATCCTTTACTAGGACATTTTTAATTAATCCTGTCTCGTTACACAGGACCAGATCTAAGGTTGCTTGCCCCCTGGTCGGTTCAGTTACATACTGCTCAAGAAACCCATCCCTAATACACTCAATGAACTCATCCTCAAGGCAGCCCTGCCCAATTTGATTTGTCCAATTAATATGATAGTTAAAATCCCCCATAATTATAGATGTTCCCTTATTACAAGCCTCAACTATTTCCTGATTGATACACCGTCCAACAGAGTTGCAATTGTTCGGAGGCCTATAGACTACACCCACTACTGTGTTTTTCCCCTTATTATTCCTTATCTCACCCAAACTGTTTCATTATCCTGATCTTTTGACCCAATATCATTTCTCTGTATTACAGTGATTCTTTCCTTTATTAACATAGCCACCCCACCTCCCCTTCCTTCCTGCCTGTCCTTCCTGATCGTTAATTAACCTGGTATGTTTAATTCCCAGGCATTGTCACCCTGCAGCCATGTTTCTGTAATGGCCACAAGATCATACCCATATGTAGTTATTTGTGCCATTAACTTGTCTATTTTGTTACGAATGCTACGTGCATTCAGATAGAGAACTTTCAAATATGTTTTGTGACACTTAGTTCCTGCTTTTGCCCTTTTTATTACTTTACCTTTTACTCCATACTTTCCGTGCCTTCTTGACACACTCTGGTTTTTAATTTCCCCACTGCTACCTAAGTCTATGACCTTCTCTGTTGTCATTTTTATTATTTGCTCTCTAGGAACCTCCCCCCCACTAATTAGTTTAAAGCCCTCTCTACAGCCCTAGTTATATGATCCGCCAGGACTCTAGTCCCAGCACTGGCCAAGTGAAGCCCATCCCAACGGAACAGCTCCCTCCTGCCCCAGTACTGGTGCCAGTGTCCCAGGAAGCAAAACCCATTTCTCCCACACCAGTCTTTGAGCCACTCATTTAACTCTCTAATTTTATTTGTCCTAGCCAAATTCGCTCGTGGCTCAGGTAATAATCCAGAGATTATTACCCTTGAGGTTCTGTTTTTTAATTTGATCCCTAGCTGCTCATACTCCTTTAACAGAACCGGCCTCCTTGTCCTATCTACGTCGTTTGTACCAACATGGACCACGACAACTGGATCCACCCCTTCCCACTGCAAGTTTCTTTCCAGCCCAGAGGAGATGTCCTTAACCCTGGCACCGGGCAGGCAACACAGCCTACGGGACTCTCGCTCTCGGCTGCAGAGAACTCTATCTATCCCCCTAATAATACTATCCCCTACCACTACAACATTTCTATTTACTCCCCCCTCTTGAATGGCCCCCCGTTCCACAGTGCTGTGGCCAGGTTGCTCATCCTTCTGCAGTCCCTGCTCCTGTCCCGACAGGGAGTAAGAACCTCGAACCTGTTGGACAAGAGCAAGGGCTGCAGCTCCTCCAACACTACCTCCTGTATCCCTGTACCTGCCTCACTCGTAGTAACACCGTCCTGTCCCTGACCATGGGCTACATCTGAATTAATTAACTTCATAGGTGTGACCACCTCCTGAAACACAGAGTCCAGGTACTTCTCCCCCTCCCTGATGTGTTGCAGTGTCTGAAGCTCAGACTCCAGCTCATCAACACGGAGCTGGAGTTCCTGTAGCAGCAGACACTTGTCACAGATGTAATCACTGTGAGCCTCAATGGGGTCCACCGGCTCCCACATCTCGCAACAGTAACACATCACCTGCTCCATTCTATGTAATTAATTACATTTTTTTATTGTTCGTTATGGACACTCTCTGCCCGATTATAGATGCTAGTATCCCCTCTAATTAATTGGATTTAAATTAAATCAATCCCTCTAAATTACACCAGTTAAATGGTTTACCAACAGTCACTCTGCACCAGAAAGGCCTTATTAACTGCAACCCACAGAGTTAAAGTTTGAAAAGAGCACTCTGCACCCCACTCACCCGAACTGACACTTACCCAAACTCAGCACTCTCTGCTGACTCGCACTAGCACTGGTCTTTTTATACTGTTTGTTTGTTTACAGCCAAATGAGTCACCCCTGCTGATTGATTAGAAAACTGGTTTCCACTGCCTGCTGTGCCAATTTACTCCTACTGCAGTGTAACCTTGTTTTACTCTTCTTAAACCAACAGAATCCCAAATATTTAACTTTTCCCCTTCACTTAAACTGCTTAAGTACTCTTATCAAGAATGATTTAAAGAGAACTAACAATTAAAGAACTCTCACACTTACCCAAACTCAGCTCTCTCTGCTGACTCGCACTCAGTGCTTGCTAACATACTCGCACTAGCACTGGTCTTTTTATACTCTGCATTGTTATATTCAATGCGTTTGGTCAAGCAAGACTTTCCCTTTTGAAATCCATGCTGACTATTCATAATTATATTTTTGGTTTTGAGATGTTCTTCTATTTTTTTCTTTTAAGAGGGATTCCATTATCGAAACATAGAAACATAGAAGATAGGAGCAGGAGTAGGCCAGTCGGCTCCTCAAGCCTGCTCCACCATTCGATGCGATCATGGCTGATCATCCAAATTCAGTACCCTGTCCCTGCCTTCTCTCCATATCCCTTGATCCCCTTAGCCTTAAGAAAGATATCTAACTCCTTCTTGAATATATTTAATGAATTGGCCTCAACTGCCTTCTGTGGTAGAGAATTCCACAGGTTCACCACTCTCTGGGTGAAGAAATTCCTCCTCTGTATTTCCTACCACCACTATTAAGCTAACTGGTCTATAGTTTTCTGGACATGTTCTATCTCCCTTCTTAAATATCGGTAATATGTTAGCGCTCCGCCAGTCCTCTGGCACTACAGCTTTTTCTAACGAATTGTCAAATATGTGTAATAGTGCCTCTGCTATCTCTTCCCTAGATTCTTTTAAAATACTCGGATGTAATCCGTCCTGACCAGGGGTTTTATCCTCTTTAAGTTTGATTAGTTTATTTAATATTTCTCCTCTTTTTATTTTAAATGTGGTTATATCATTTCTAATCTCATCATCCGATGTCATGCCCACCTGATCTGTTTCCCTGGTAAATGCTGAAGCAAAGTAATTATTTAATATTTCTGCCATTTTGCTATCACTACCTGTGATTTTATCCTGACCATCCCTTAGTAGCCATATTCCCATCCCGACTTTCCTTTTTCTTTTTACGTGCCTGTAGAATATTTTACTATTTTGTTTTATGTTCCTTGATAATTGAATTTCATAGTTCCTCTTTGCCTTCTTAATTGTTTTTTGACTTCTCTCCTAATCTCTTCATATTCTCCCTTGTCATGCTCTCCCCTGCTGTCCATGTACTTAGTGTATGCCTCTTTCCTTACCCTCAATTTTTCCCTTATGTCTTCATTCATCCATGGTGTCTCAATAGTGTTTAGCCTGTTCGTGTTTTTAGCAGAATATATTTACCTGCACTCTGTTGAACACCGGTTTAAATGTTTCCATTGCTGTTCTACATCAGTGTTTGCCAATATTGTTGTCCATTTTATTTCCCAAGTTGTATTATCAGCCTCTCCAAATCGTCTTTTTTCCAATCTATTACCCTGGTCTTTGTCATACTTATGTCCTTCTCAATTATTATCTCAAAGTGTATTATATTGTGGTCACTATTGCCTAGATGTTCCCCTATTTTTACTTCTCTTATCTGCTCTGGTTCATTCCCCATTACTAGATCCAGTAGCGAATCCTCCCTTGTTGGGCTTCTTACATACTGGGTTAGAAAGGAGTCCAGTACACATTGTAGGAACTCAATTTCCTTATCCCCGTTACCTACCTCTTCTGGCCAATTAATTTTGGGGTATTTTAAATCCTCCATGATTATTATTCGATGTTTGTTACTCATTTCCCTAATTTGTCTGCATATTTCTTCCTCCACCTCCCTTCCACTATTAGGTGGTCTGTAGACTACCCCCATTAGTGTGATTGATCCTTTATTATCTTTTATCTCTATCCACATGGATTCTATTTCTGTCTTGCTGATAGCTGCGTCACTTTTCTCTACTGCCATTATGTTATCCCGAATAAGTACAGCTACTCCACCTCCCCCTTTCCCCTCTCTACCATGTCTACATATATTTAATTGCTAAATGTTTTCTGACTGTTTTCTAACTCGAGTTCAGGCCTGTCATTGTGAGAAAAACTTATGAGGCCTCATTTCTGGTGATTCCATCTTGAGAGGCTGTTAAAGGGTTCAATAAGCTGGCAACAAGCTTTTTTTAAAGTGGAAAGTGGTGAAAAACGCCAGTGTAGGTCAGTGAGCACAGGAGTGCTGGGTGAGTGGGACTTGGTGCGAGTTACATAAGAACATAAGGATTAGGAGCAGGGCTGGGCCATACAGACCCTTGAGCCTGCTCCGCCATTCGATATGATCATTGCCTGATCTTCGAGCTCAACTCCACTTAGCCCAGGATTCCCCGCGCGGTCGAACGTGCTCTATCAATGACTACTGGAGCCCAGTGCGCAGGCGCGGGACTGGACTGTGCTCTGAGCATGCGCAGTGTGAGTGGTGGGGACGGACTGCGGCCGACTAGGCGGCTCGGGAGGCGAGCTGAGATTGTGGGCCCGGGGAAGGAATTGGACCCGTGGGTGGGCCGGGAAGCTCCAGCAACATCTGGGGTAGGCCTCAGGCCCCGAATAAGAGCCCACAGGCCCCGTGTTTGCCCCGCGGTGACAGGCCCGGACGCCCGGGTCAGCGGGGTCACTGGCCGCCATCTTGGGCAGGGTGGGATCACGGCGCATGCGCGGTCATCTTGGTACAGGAGCAGAGAGTGGGCGGGGCTTCAGGGTCCCTGTTCCCAACCGGATCCCAGTGCCCGGGAGATGGCGCATCCTGGGCAACAGCTTTTTCAGCACCTTCACCCACTCCCATGTGATGTTTGTGGTCTCGAGGAGTCCATGGGCCAGGTATATATTCAGTGTGAGAGGCTGCAGCCCCTGGAGAGTTACCTGAAGGGGCTGCTCCTCAACTATGACTGTCAGCCGTGGCTCAGTGGGCAGCACCCTCGCCTCTAAGACCGCAGGTTGTCAGGGCTGGGCCATACAGTTCAAGTCCTACTCCGGAGACTTGAGCACAACAATCTAGGCTGACTCTTCAGTGCAGTGCTGAGGGAGTGCTGCACTGTCAGAGGTGAAGTCTTTCGGATGAGATGTTAAATCGAGGCCCCGTCTGCACTCTCAGGTGGAAATAAAAGATCCCACGGCACTATTTCGAATAAGAGCAGGGGAGGTGTCCTGGCCAATAATTATCACTCAACCAACATAACAAAAACAGGTTATCTGTTCATTATCACAGTGATGCTTGTGGGAGCTTGCTGTGCGCAAATTGGCTGCTGCTTTTCCTACATTAGAACAGTGCTTAACTTCAAAAAGTACTTCATTGGCTGTAAAGCGCTTTGGGACGTCCGGTGGTTGTGAAAGGTGCTATATAAATGCAAGTCTTTCTGTTGGTTAGTCTTTAGTCCCACACTCCTAATCTTTGGCCGTGGGGGAGGGTGGGTGTGGGTAAGTTGGAGGATTGCTACTTGGGTCTGTCTAAAACAGCAATTTGTAGGTCCAGTATAGGCGGGGCCCATGGGGCGGTCGCTTTGGCTGCCTCCTTCTCTTGTCCGTGCCCATGTGGCCCTGGAGAGGGAGCAGGCGGTGTCCACTGGTAAGCTTGATACCTTCCCAGACTGGTGGGCACCGCTGGTTAAAGAGGCGATAATCGATCCTCACATTCACATTCTGATATTATTATTATTTGTGTCGCTGTATTGTACAGTATGTTTCATACTTGTGGTGCACTAGGGCCCTTGCCTTAACTTGTTCCCATCTGGTGAAACTGGGGCAACTTAGTGTCACCTCTACAGGCAGTGAAAAAGGCCCAATCTCAATCGGTGGACAAAAAATTGATTTTATCTTCACCGATTGGGGCTTTCAATGGCGGTATGTTTCCCCAGAATTCCTGGCGGTGGAGAATGTGCCCTATCATTGACGACAGGCCCGGCCGCCCGGGTGAGCGGGGTCACTGGCCGCCATCTTGGTCAGGGAGGGATCGCGGCGCATGCGCGGCCATCTTGGTACAGGAACAAAGAGTGGGCGGGGCTTCAGGGTCCCAGTGATCAGGAGAGACAATCATTGACTCATTGATTTTACTCTCACTCTGCACACAGCGGGTGCAGAACTGAACTCAGCCAGAAGAGAGGGAGGGAAAAAACTGGGAGTGGGGGAGAAAATGTTGGAGATGGTGCGACGGGTTTGGATTTCAGCACTGACAGGAGGGAGAGTGTGTGGGACGGGGATTTACAGCTTTGGGGAAACAATAGAGGAAAGAATGTTCCATAGTTCTGTCCTGTATTTACAGTAATGAGTTTTGTAAACTCCTTTTACAGGGTATTAGAACGGGAGGATTTACACACGGGAAACTCGAACCAAACATCACATCAAGATCTGACAGAGTCACTCGATTACTCAGGATCTGAATATCATCGGCCGTTGAATGTGGAAGGAGAAATGTTTGTCTGTTCTGTCTGTGGGAAAAGATTTCAAACATCAGTATGACTGGAAAAGCACCGAGACACACACCCGAGTGAGAGTGTTCCAGTGCACTGACTGTGGAAAGAGCTTGTCTGTTCTGTCTGTGGGAAAAGATTTCAAACAGTTACACAGCCTGAAAAAACATCGCACCATTCACAGCGGGGAGAAACCGTACACGTGTTCTGTGTGTGGACGAGGCTTCAACTGATCGTCCAACCTGGAGAGACACAAGGACACCTGCACCACGGAGAAACCGGGGAAATGTGGGGACTGTGGGAAGGGATTCGGTAACCCATCTGAGCTGGAAATTCATCATCGCAATCACAGTGGGGAAAGGCCGTTCACCTGCTCTGAGTGTGGGAAGGGATTCACTCAGTCATCCCACCTGCTGACACACCAGCGAGTTCACACTGATAAGAGACCATTTAAATGTTCTGATTGTGAAAAGAGCTTTAAAAGCACAAGGGATCTGCTGACACACCAATGCACTCACAGTGGGGAGAGGCCGTTCACCTGCTCCGTGTGTGGAAAGAGCTTCACTCACACATTCAACCTGCTGAGATACCAGCGAGTTCACGCTGGAGAGAGACCGTTCACCTGCTCCGTGTGTGGGAAGGGATTCACTCAGTCATCCGACCTGCTGAGACACCAGCGAGTTCACACTGGGGAGAGGCCGTTTACCTGCTCTGTGTGTGGGAAGGGATTCACTCTGTCATCCGACCTGCTGAGACACCAGCGAGTTCACACCGGGGAGAGGCCATTCACCTGCTCTGAGTGTGGGAAGGGATTCACTCAGTCATCCCACCTGCTGACACACCAGCGAGTTCACAAGTGACAGCAGGAGTTTGATTCTGATGTTAATCACATCCCGGACTGAACCATGTTCATTCTGACAGTTGGGGTTTGTTTCTGCTGATGTTAGTAACCCCTATAACTGGGCTGGAGTTTAATATTCGGGATAAATGTCAAACACTCAGTGAATCGAGTATTTGATGTCTCTGAGATAAGAGGAGACTAATTGGTGTCCTGTCACCGACTGCTCCATTTCTGGGCCTTTTCTCCTTTTTCAGTCTAGATAATTTCAGTTCTCAGACCTTCTCTTACTCTCAAGTCCCAGCTCCCCAGACCTTCCAGAGTGCGTGTAATAGAGAATGACTGAACATTTGTCCCAGTGTAACTTTTGCTGTTATGAAATCAAAAAGACTTGAATTTCTATCCCGCCTTTCACAACCTCAGGACGTCCCAAACACTTTACAGACAATGAAATACTTTTGAAGTGTAGTCACTGTTGGAATGTAGGAAATGCAGCTGCCAATTTGCGCACAGCAAGATCCCACACACAGCACGATGGTATTGAGCAGATAATCTATTTTCCTGATGTTGATTGAGGATGGAAGGGGATGTGTAAAGAGATGGTCTGTGTATGGAGATGTGAAACATGGAAACGGTGTCTGTGTGATAGTGACACAGCCTTGTGGTGACAGTCAGAACAATGCACAGATATCTCAGCTTTGAGCAGGGCCAGATCACGAATGCAGTAAACAAGTTCAGTATAACTCTCACCAGTGTAGCCGCAGCTTGTTATAACAGACCTGGGGAGAAGAGAGCTCTGAATCCACTGTATTATCCCTGTCTCCGGACGGGTAACTATACTCTGTCTGTATTATTCCAATGCTGTTAATAAAGTCAGTAAAATACAATCTGTTGTTGTGAGCTTGATTATCTGGTGTCTGAAACCACAAGACTCAATTTTTAGAGTCAAGAAGATGAACAAGTGAACACATCACGACCCAATACTCCAGCTCTATATTCACAGGAGAAAGTCTGTTATCTAACTCCTCGAGTGGATGGAATAGAGAAAGATCCCAACTCGAAGAACATCTACAATCTGTTACAAATACCTTTCAAATCCCGACTGGTAAAAACCGTCGGTTTCATTTCAATCAGAAGGCAACAGAATGAAGAAAGATCCCAACTCTAAGAAACAATCAAATCATTTGTAAATATCTTTCAAATTCTGACAGGTTCCAAATATCAATGGAAGATGAAAGGGGGTTGGAGAGTAGGGGTGAAAGAGGAGTTGGGGTGAGGGGGGTTGGAGAGTAGGGGTGAAAGAGGAGTTGGGGTGAGGGGGGTTGGAGAGTAGGGGTGAAAGAGGAGTTGGGGTGAGGGGGTTGGAGAGTAGGGGTGAAAGAGGAGTTGGGGTGAGGGGGGTTGGAGAGTAGGGGTGAAAGAGGAGTTGGGGCGAGGGGGGTTGGAGAGTAGGGGTGAAAGAGGAGTTGGGGCGAGGGGGGTTGGAGAGTAGGGGTGAAAGAGGAGTTGGGGCGAGGGGGGTTGGAGAGTAGGGGTGAAAGAGGAGTTGGGGCGAGGGGGGTTGGAGAGTAGGGGTGAAAGAGGAGTTGGGGCGAGGGGGGTTGGAGAGTAGGGGTGAAAGAGGAGTTGGGGCGAGGGGGGTTGGAGAGTAGGGGTGAAAGAGGAGTTGGGGCGAGGGGGGTTGGAGAGTAGGGGTGAAAGAGGAGTTGGGGCGAGGGGGGTTGGAGAGTAGGGGTGAAAGAGGAGTTGGGGTGAGGGGTGTTTGGAGAGTAGGGGTGAAAAAGGAGTTGGGGTGAGGGGGGTTGGAGAGTAGGGGTGAAAGAGGAGTTGGGGTGAGGGGAGTTGGAGATTCGGGGTGAAAGAGGAGTTGGGGTGAGGGGGGTTGGAGAGTAGGAGTGAAAGAGGAGTTGGGGTGAGGGGGGTTGGAGAGTAGGGGTGAAAGAGGAGTTGGGGTGAGGGGGGGTTGGAGAGTAGGGGTGAAAGAGGAGTTGGGGTGAAGGGGGTTGGAGAGTAGGGGTGAAAGAGGAGTTGGGGTGAGGGGGTTGGAGAGTAGGGGTGAAAGAGGAGTTGGGGTGAGGGGGGTTGGAGAGTAGGGGTGAAAGAGGAGTTGGGGTGAGGGGGGTTGGAGAGTAGGGGTGAAAGAGGAGTTGGGGTGAAGGGGGTTGGAGAGTAGGGGTGAAAGAGGAGTTGGGGTGAGGGGGGTTGGAGAGTAGGGGTGAAAGAGGAGTTGGGGTGAGGGGGGTTGGAGAGTAGGGGTGAAAGAGGAGTTGGGGTGAGGGGGGTTGGAGAGTAGGGGTGAAAGAGGAGTTGGGGTGAGGGGGGTTGGAGAGTAGGGGTGAAAGAGGAGTTGGGGTGAGGGGGGTTGGAGAGTAGGAGGAAAGAGGAGTTGGGGTGAGGGGGGTTGGAGAGTAGGAGGAAAGAGGAGTTGGGGTGATGGGGGTTGGGGAGTTGGGGTGAGGGGGGTTGGAGAGTAGGGGTGAAAGAGGAGTTGGGGTGAGAGGGGTTGGAGAGTAGGGGTGAAATAAATGGTAAAAGGGTGAGGAACAAAAAACAAAGGGCCAAACTAATTCATAAAAAATGTGAGCATAAAAAAAGCCTGAGGGTTTTATACCTTAATGCGAGAAGCATCAGGAACAAGGTAGATGAATTAGCTGTGGAAATAGAGGTTAATAATTATGATCTAATTGGGATTACGGAAACATGGTTGCAGGGTGAGCAGGGCTGGGAGCTTAACATACAGGGCTATTCAGTATTTAGGAAGGATCGACAAAAAAGAAAGGGAGGAGGGGTAGCATTGCTGGTAAAAGAAGGGATAAATGCAATTGAAAGGAAGGATATTAACTCAGTTAATACAGAATCTATATGGGTGGAGCTAAGAAATAGCGAGGGGCGAAAAACATTAATAGGAGTGGTATATAGGCCTCCAAATAGTAAAATAGAGGTTGGGGAGGGCATCACGAGGGAAATTAGAGAAGCGTGCAATAAGAGCACAGCTGTCATCATAGGTGACTTTAACTTACATATAGATTGGAATAGCCTAATCAGTAAAAATAATGAGGAGGAGGAATTCCTTGAGTGTTTAAGGGATGGTTATCTGGATCAATATGTCGAGGAACCAACTCGGGAACAGGCTATATTGGACTGGGTACTGTGCAATGAGAAGGGACTAATTAGTAATCTTGTTGTACGGGGACCCTTGGGTCAGAGCGATCATAACATGATCGATTTCTCACTCGAAATGGAGAGCGAAGAAATTGACTCAGATACTAAGGTCCTGAATTTAAACAAGGGGAATTATGATGCCATTAGACGGGAACTGAGTAGGTCTGATTGGACAACGTTCCTGGGAGGACTGGAGGTAGATAAACAATGGCAAGCATTTAAAGATAGAATGACAAAATTGCAAAAATTGTTTATACCAATCTGGCATAAAAGGAAATCTAAAAAGGTGACTCAACCGTGGATAACAGGGGAAATTAGAGACAGCATAAAATCCAAAGATAGGGCGTATAAAATAGCCAAAAAAAGCGCCAGAGCGGAAGATTGGGAACAGTTTAAGATAGAGCAAAGGAGGACAAAGGGCTTAATCAAGAGGGGCAAAATAGCTTACGAAAGCAAGCTGGCGGAAAATATAAAAACTAACTCCAAAAGCTTTTATAAGTATATCAAGAGGAAAAGACTGGTGAAAACCAAAGTTGGCCCATTGCAGTCAGATACGGGGGAATATATAACGGGAAATAAGGAAATGGCAGACCAACTAAATGCATACTTTGGGTCAGTCTTTACGAAGGAAGACACAAAAAACCTCCCTGGGATATCGGGAAAAATAGGGACATTTGCAAAGGAGGAACTGACGCAAGTCAATATCTCTAAGGATATGGTGTTAAGGAAGCTAAAGGGATTGAAGGCGGACAAATCCCCAGGGCCTGATAACATGCATCCTAGGGTGCTGAAGGAGGTGGCCCTAGAGATAGCGGATGCACTAAGTATGATTTTTCAGAATTCATTAGACTCGGGAACAGTGCCCATGGATTGGAGGGTAGCTAACGTTACCCCACTATTCAAAAAGGGGGGTAGGGAAAAAGCAGGTAATTACAGACCTGTAAGCCTTACATCAGTTGTGGGCAAAATGCTGGAGTCCATCATTAAGGATGAAATAGCGGAGCACTTAGCAAATGGGGACAGGATAGGACAGAGTCAACATGGATTTACAAAGGGTAAATCGTGCTTGACTAATCTATTGGAATTTTTTGAGGGAGTAACTGGTAAAATAGATGGGGGAGAGCCAGTAGATGTGGTGTACCTGGACTTCCAAAAGGCCTTCGATAAGGTCCCACATAAAAGATTAGCAGGGAAAATTGAAGCTCATGGGATAAAGGGGAAAGTATTGACGTGGATAGAGAACTGGCTGTCAGATAGAAAACAGAGAGTTGGAATAAACGGCTCATTTTCTGAATGGCAGGCAGTAACAAGTGGGGTACCACAGGGATCTGTCCTGGGTCCCCAGCTGTTCACAATTTACATTAATGACCTGGATCAGGGAGTCGGATGCAGCATTTCCAAATTTGCAGACGACACTAAACTAGGAGGGGGGGTGGGCTCAGAGGAGGAGACCAGGAAGCTCCAGAGCGATTTGGACAGACTGGGTGATTGGGCGGATAAATGGCAGATGCACTATAATGTGGACAAGTGCGAAGTTATCCACCTTGGGTGCAGGAACGGGAGGGCAAATTATTATTTAAATGGCAATAAATTGGGAGAGGGGGAAGTACAGAGAGACCTGGGTGTTCTTGTACACCAGTCACTGAAGGCGAGCATGCAGGTGCAACAGGCGGTCAAGAAGGCAAACGGTATGCTGGCCTTCATAGCAAAAGGGTTGGAATACAGGAACAGGGATACCTTGCTGCAGCTGTACAGGGCACTGGTGAGACCACACCTCGAGTACTGTGTACAGTTTTGGTCGCCTCATCTGAGGAAAGATGTTCTTGCCATGGAGGGGGTGCAGCGGCGATTCACCAGGCTGATACCAGGAATGGCGGGATTGACCTATGAGGAGAGACTATGTAGTTTAGGGATGTACACACTGGAGTTTAGAAGATTGAGAGGGGACCTCATAGAAGTGTATAAAATTCTGACAGGTCTAGACAGACTAGATGCAGAAGGAATGTTTCCCTTGGCGGGTGAGAACAGAACTAGAGGACATAATTTAAGGATAAGGGCTAAACCATTTAGGACAGAAATGAGGGGGAATTTCTTCACTCAGAGGGTGGTGAACCTGTGGAACTCATTGCCACAGAGGGCAGTGTACGCCAGCTCATTAAATATATTTAAGAGGGAATTAGATATATTTCTACAGGCAAAAGGGGTTAAGGGTTACGGAGAGAAGGCGGGGACGGGATACTGAATTGGAGGATCAGCCATGATCTCATTAAATGGCGGAGCAGGCTCGAAGGGCCGGATGGCCTACTCCTGCTCCTATCTTCTATGTATCTATGTATCTATGAAAGAGGAGTTGGGGTGAGGGGGATTTGGAGAGTAGGGGTGAAAGAGGAGTTGGGGTGAGGGGGTTGGAGAGTAAGGATGAAAGAGGAGTTGGGGTGAGGGTGTTGGAGAGTAGGGGTGAAAGAGGAGTTGGGGTGAGGGTGTTGGAGAGTATCCTTTCTGAACACCTTGTACCCTTGAATATTTAGTGCCCAGTCCTCACCGTTTTTAAGCCACGTTTCCGTTATTGCCACAACATCATATTGCCGCACGGCTAATTGTGCTTGTAGCTCACCAACCTTATTCACCACACTTTGTGCGTTTACGTACATGCATTCTAAACCCATTTTTGAATTTTTCGTAGTCTTTCTTAGTCTGCTCCTATCTAATATGGTAATACTTCCACCTCTAGTACACAGTCAGAGTGTGTTTTTGCTGATCTTAATAACCCCTATACCTGGGCTGGAGATTAATATTATGTGTCAATATTGAATAAAACAGCTTTGTTTCAAACACAGTGTATTGAATATTTAATTTCTCCATGATCAGAGGAGACTAATTGATGTTCTGTTACCGACTGTTCCATTTTTGGGCTTTTCTTACTCTTGATTATATCACTTCTCACCTAGTTCACCTTCTACCACATCGAACCCCAAGCTGGTTCCGTTTGACTACATGGCTTGTGGGTGTCATAGACTGAACTACAGTGTCTCACTTTATACTCATCTGAAGTTCCTTTCAACCAACCCTTGAAAGAACTCTCTTGCTTCAGATTTGAAACCAGTTATTGTGTGCATGGTTTAACACTTCTTGGATCCGGTTAGTCCAACTCCTCCACAGGTACTGCATGTGACAGCCTTTGAAATGTTCTGATCCACGTCCCTTTCTTTTTTGCCTATCTTTCCTAAATATTGAATGTTGAGTTCCCAGCCTTGGCCACCCTGGAGCCATGTTTCTGTAATCCCAATCAAATCGTATTCATTTACCTCTATTTGCGCAGCTAATTCATCCACCTTGTTCCGAATGCTCCTTGCATTAAGACACAAAGCCTTCAGGCTTGTTTTTTTATCGCTCTTAGACCTATATGAATTATTATTTACTGTGACCATGTTTGATTTAAACCGTTGAGTTCTTTGCCTTCTACTTTTGTTTTTCTCCTTCCTGTCTTTTGCTTTTATCCTGGCTTCCCTTTCCTCTGTTTCCCTGCACAGGTTCCCAACCCCCTACCATTTTAGTTTAAACCCTCCCCAACAGCACTAGCAAACACTCCCCCTAGGACATCGACGGGATCAAGGTGACCACATGGCTGGATGACATTTGGGACTGGGGACTAAATATACAGATCCATCCATGGATCCGACTGATTTCACATGTATTAGTCGTGGTGCAGTTAGTAATTGTCCTGACATTCTATGTATGACATGCAGGAAATGGAAACGGATTCGGGCAAAACGAATTGCAAAACAAATGATTCAAACTGTTAGTGCAAGCACTGCTCCTCATAAGTGTATCTCGGACGACTTTGATCGTTTGTTGGAAAAATCAAGTGTATGAATGATGAAGCAATCGTATGATGAATTGGGGAAGGCCTAAATATTAATTCTACTCATCTGATGCATACCTGGTGCCTCGACGGCTGGCCACCCCGACAGGATTCGCACCGAACCATATGCAACAAATGTGTGGCCTACCTGGAATAGCCAAAGGCCTAAAGGGGGGAGGAAATATAGAACAAACTAGGGGGATGGTTACAGGGAAACTTCATCATTCACACAATTTGAGCTGGAAAAACCTATATGTGGTTCTGCAATACTATAAACCCAGCAGTTTATCAGACTAACGTAGCGTAGAGAGCACATTCTTCAACCCCGCTCCAAGAGTCCTTTTCGGGGGTTGAAAGGGGGGACTGTGGGATCGCAAAATAGGCCTGTGAAACAAACCTGAATCCACTAGTCTTTAAATATATATTAACCAAGGCTGTAGGGCAGTAATATTAGAAATCATGTTTAAAGGATGGTTAGTTCACTTATAGAGATATATTAAAGGCACACATATAGCCTTTAGATAGTTGCAAAGCACGATGTCCATTATATTTATTAACCCTTTTCTTTAACTAGTACTATAAGAACAGCTGCTTACAACCAGACTATTGGTGCCATTCTACTGATTTCCAAGCATTCCAGAATGTCGTTATCCGTGCTACAGAAGCAGTGTTGATGTACATAAGAACATAAGAAATAGGAGCAGGAGTAGGCCAATCGGCCCCTCGAGCCTGCTCCGCCATTCAATAAGATCATGGCTGATCTGATCCTAACTGCCAATCTACTATCTATCACAGAACCATCTCCTGCATCTAACAGAATTGCACACACAAAATAGGAGCAGAATCAGGCTACACAGTCCCTGGGCCCGCTCCACTACCCACAGGGCCATGACCGATCCGAACCTAGACTCATGTCCAAATTCCTGCCCGCTCCCCGTAACCCTTAATGCCCTTTACTTCTAGGAAACTGTCTATTTCTGTTTTAAATTTAATTAATGTTGTAGCTTCTACAGCTTTTTGTGGCAGCATATTCCATGGACCTACCACCCTCTGAGTGAAGTAGTTCCTCCTCATCTCAGTTTTGAAAGAGCAGCCCCTTATTCTAAGACTATGTCCCCTAGTTCTCGTCTCACCCGTCATCGGGAACATCCTCCCCGCATCCACCCGATCCAACCCCTTCACAATCTTATATGTTTCAATAAGATCGCCTCTCATTCTTCTGAACTCCAATGAGTAGAGTCCCAATCTACCCAACCTCTCCTCATATGACCACCCCCTCATCCCCGGGATTAACCGAGTGAACCTTTTTTGCACTGCCTCGAGAGCAAGGATGTCTTTCCTTAAGTAAGGACACCAAAACTGTATGCAGTATTCCAGGTGCGGTCTCACCAATACCTTGTACAACTGAAGCAATACCTCCCTATTTTTATATTCTATCCCCCTAGCAATGAAAGCCAACATTCCATTTGCCTTCTGAAGAGATAAGGGAAACTGAACTTCACAGGGAGTCGGACATTTCTCTCTTGGCCTCAGACCCCTTATCTCCCTTTGGAGCTGACATTGTTTACCATAATAAGCTTTTCTCGAGAATTAACGAAGTGTTGGTCAGGTACAACCGCATGGGAAAGGAAAGATAAGTGTGGTATGACCTTGAGAGATAAGATGGAGTCTGGTAGACCTCGCTCCCAGAGACTAGATGAAGGCCCCATGTATAACAATTGTGTGTTATGTTTAATGTCACAGAACATTTCAGGGCGGCTCCCAACATTGAGTGACTGATCATTAACCAATAAGGGAGCAATGGTAGCGACGCTGTTTGTATGTGTACGCCCACTTTTGTAGCCGGTGAGTGTTGCCTATCGAAAGGTATATCAATGCTTGTATGTAGGTTTTCCTCTGAGAGTTAGGTGCGGGTCTGAGGAGATCAACCTCTCTCCCTTTGTGCACAAGGCCTTCTGGCTGGTTTCTAATAAACTTTTACTTTGTCTTCAGTTCCGTCTCCGTTTGGTTTTGCTGCAAAAAATTCGAATCTAACACCATATATGTGTCAGGATACTGAAACCCAGCTTTCTCACAGTCCACTCCTGGAGGCCCCACTCCCTGAGCCTACAACCTTCAGCAGGGTCAGTGTTGGAGTTCCGCAGCGGGAGTGATCCCAGAGTAACTGTCAGGATCGCACCCCGTGGATGTTCTGGGTCGTGTATTTTTAGTTATCCTGGTGTCTAACACGCACACATCAATAAAACAGGGAATTCCTGGAAACACGCTGCAGGTCCTTCTTTATCTGGAGATCAAATGTCTGTTGTATAATTGTACCAGCAGTTAACAGGCTCCTGTGAACTCCTCCCTCTGCTATTTTAATGCAGACTTTAACCAATTTATTTTAAACGGGTTTATTTTAAATGAGCTAACACCTGCCTTAAAATGGTAGACTCAGGACTGTTTCACACACACATATTAAATCTTCGTGGAATAATTACCAGCCATTTTTAGACTGGAAACTTAACCCTGCCGTTTCACTTTCAGTCAGGAACAGATCGCAGTTTGACACCAATCTCTGATTTGACAGCATGTTTCCAGCATTCACCGTTGTTCTTCCTGACTCTAAACACAGTTAGAAACATAGAAACTAGGAGCAGGAGTAGGCCATTCGGCCCGTCGAGCCTGCTCCACCATTCAATACGATCATGGCTGATCATCCAAATCCAGTACCCTGTCCCTGCTTTCCCACACAGAATTCCCATCGAGCCTGCACCGACACATATCCCACCCTATCCCTCTAACCCCACGTATTTAATTCCCCCTAACATATCCCATCCTATCCCCATAACCCCACATATTTAATCCCCCCCTAACACTAAGGGTCAATTTATCATAGCCAAATCAACCTAACCCGCACATTTTTGGACCTTCTGTTCCGTGCCTAGGAGCTCTGACCCATGGAAGAGAGCGGCTGGGACACATTCCTTATCGGCCTCAAGATTAAAGGGATATAGGTCTGCAAAGGGATATAGATAGACTAAGTGAGTGGGCAGTAAGGTGGCAGATGGAGTATAATGTAGGGAAATGTGAGGTTATTCACTTTGGTAGGAAGAATAGAAAAACAGAATATTTTGTAAATGGTGAGAAACTTTCAAATGTTGGTGTTCAGAGAGATTTGGGTGTCCTCGTGCAAGAAACACAGAAAGCTAGCATGCAGGTACAGCAAGCAATAAGGAAGGCAAATGGCATTTTGGCCTTTATTGCAAGGGGTTGGAGTATAAGAGTAAGGAAGTCTTGCTACAATTGTACAGGGCCTTGGTGAGACCACACCTGGAGTACTGTGTACAGTTTTGGTCTCTTTATCTAAGGAAGGATATACATGCCTTGGAGGCGGTGCAACGAAGGTTCACGAGATTGATTCCTGGGATGAGAGGGCTGTCCTATGATGAGAGATTGTGTAGAATGGGCCTATACTCTCTGGAGTTTAGAAGAATGAGAGGTGATCTCATTGAAACATACAAGATTCTGAAGGGGATTGACAGGGTAGATGGTGAGAGGTTGTTTCCCCTGGCTGGAGTGTCTAGAACTAGGGGGCATAGTCTCAGGATAAGGGGTCGGCCATTTAAGACTGCGATGAGGAGGAATTTCTTCACTCAGAGGGCTGTGAATCTTTGGAATTCTCTGCCCCATAGGGCTGTGAATGTTCAGTCTTTGAGTATATTCAAGGCTGAGATAGATTTTTGGACTCTAGGGGAATCAAGGGATATGGAGACCGGGTGGGAAAGTGGAGTTGAGGTGGATGATCAGCCATGATCTTATTGAATGGTGGAGCAGGCTCGACGGGCCGAATGGCCTACTCCTGCTCCTAGTTTCTATGTTTCTAACTGTGTTTAGAGTCAGGAAGAACAACGGTGAATGCTGGAAACATGCTGTCAAATCAGAGATTGGTGTCAAACTGCGATCTGTTCCTGACTGAAAGTGAAACGGCAGGGTTAAGTTTCCAGTCTAAAAATGGCTGGTAATTATTCCACGAAGATTTAATATGTGTGTGTGAAACAGTCCTGAGTCGAGGGGCCGTGTGACCTACTCCTGCTCCTAATTCTTATGATCTTTTCTTATGTTCTTAATCTGCCCGGCAACTTTCCTTTCAGTGAAGAGAGACGAGAAAGACCAAAGTGCCGTTAGCCCCTCTCAGTGTGGCCCTGAAGGACTGTGTCCAGGCTGTAGTTCTGTTCCCGCCATACGATCCTCCCCCCAGATTGTCCTTTCTGAGCTCCAGCCAGGTGATGCTAAACACTCAGGTGGGAATGACAAAAATCCACAACAATGTGTTTAAAGCAAAGCTGATTTATTTGACATATATCCAGAATATTAAACTCCAGCCCAGTTATTAACATCAGCAGAAACAAACCCCAGCTGTCAGAATGATCATGGTTCAGTCCGGGATGTAATTAGTAGCAGTAATAACATCAGAATCCAACCCCTGCAGTCACTTGTGTACTCGCTGGTGTCTCAGCAGGTTGGATGACCGAGTGAATCCCTTCCCACACACGGAGCAGGTGAATGGTCTCTCCCCGGTGTGAACTCGCTGGTGTCTCAGCAGGTCGGGTGACAGACTGAATCCCTTCCCACACTCAGTGCAGGTGAATGGTCTCTCCCCGGTGTGAACTCGCTGGTGTGTCAGCAGATCCGTTTTTCTTTTAAATCTCTTCTCACAGTCAGAACATTTAAAAGGTCTCTTATCAGTATGAACAAGTTGGTGTCTCAGGAGGTGGGATGAATCAATGAATCCCTTCCCACACTCGGAGCAGGTGAACGGCCTCTCCCCAGTGTGAACTCGTCGATGAGTTTCCAGCTCACACGGGTAGTTGAATCGCTTCCCACAGTCCCCACATTTACACGGTTTCTCCCCGGTGTGACTGCGCTTGTGTCTCGACAGGCAAGAGGATCGGCTGAAGCCTCGTCCACACACAGAACACGTGTACGGTTTCTCCCCGCTCTGAATGGTGCTTTCTGCTTCCATGCTCCAATGTCCTGATGAATTGAGTGACTCTGTCAGGTCTTGAAGTGATGTTTGGTTTGAGTTTCCTGTCTGCAAATCCTCCCCTTCGAACAGCCTGTAAAATGAATTTAAAACAGGAAAAAGGGAGGGTACGAGAACCCAGAAAAACACAAAGGCAGGTTGTGAAATTGAGCTGAATGAATCTGGGAATTTGCGGGGCCGGCACCAGAAAAAAGTGACCATGAAAGCTGCCGGATTGTCGTAAAAACCCAACTGGTTCACTAATGTCCTTCAGGGAAGGGAACCCGCCACCCGGTCCGGGCCTACACAAGACTCTGGCCTCTATGGGAGGAGAGAGAGTGAGGTGGGAGGGGGAGGAGTGAAGGAGAGCGACTTTATACATCTGTAACTCGACTAGAACTTTGACAGCACCTCCCAAACACGCAACCTCCACCACCTAGAAGGTGCATGGGAACACCATCACCTCCCAGTTCCCTCCAAGTCACACACTATCCTGACTTGGACATATATCGCCATTCCTACATCGTCGCTGGGTGAAAATCCTGGAACTCCTCACCTAACAGCATTCTGAGAGTACCAGAACTGTCCACAGTACTCCAGGTGTGGTCTCACCAAGGCCCTGTATAATTGTAGGAAGAATTCTTTACTCTTATACCCCAATGCATTTGTAATAAAGGCTAACTTACCACTTGCTTGCTGTACCTGCATGTTAACTTTCTGTGATTCATGTACAAGGACACGCAGGTCCCTCTGAACACCAACATTTCCATCTCTCACCATTTAAAAAATATTCTGCTTTTCTATTTTTCCCACCTAAGTGGATAACTTCACATTTCTCCACATTATACTCCATCTGCCACGGGCTCTTTGTGTCCTCCTCACAGCTTACTTTCCCAGCTAGCTTTGTATCGTCAGCAAACTTGGATACATTACACTCGGTCCCCTCATCGAAGTCATTGATACAGATTGTAAATAACTGAGGCCCAAGCACTGATCCTTGCTGTACCCGACGAGTTACAGCCTGCCAACCCGAAAGTGACCTGTTTATCCCTACTCCCTGTTTTCTGCCCGTTAACCAATCCTCAATCCATGCTAATATTTTACCCCTAACCCCATGAGCCCTAATTTAGTGAAATAACTTCTTGTGTATCATTCTGTGATTCTATGAAATCTGCGTTCTTCCCACTCGGGCCTCTTGTACAATCCCCACTCCCTAGGCTCCACCATTGGCAGCCGTGCCTTCAGTTACCTCGGCCCCAAGATCTTTGACCAAGTCTTTGGTCACCTGTCCGAATCTCTCCTTCTTTGGCTCGGAGTCAGTTTTTGACAGATTTCGCTCTTGTGAAGGACCTTGGAACGTTTTACTACATTAAAGGCGCTATGTAAATGCAAGTTGTTGTTGGTGTGCTACCATTGCCCTCAGCTTCGCCAGACAGAATCAGCCAGGGACGGCAGCTGTGCTGCTCCCCATGGTCGAAGTGCTGGCAGCTCATAGTATTGGCTCAAAGCTCAAAATTACCACTCGGCAAGGTACTGGAGGGCAAACAGTGACTGGGACCGAACCCCACCATCACACAACACTTTCAGTATAGGCTCACAGCTCAGAATTACCACTCAGCAAGGTACTGGAGGGCAAACAGTGACTGGGACCGAACCCCACCATCACACAGCACCTTCAGTATAGGCTCACAGCTCAGAATTACCACTCGGCAAGGTACTGGAGGGTAAACAGTGACTGGGACCGAACCCCACCATCACACAGCACCTTCAGTATAGGCTCACAGCTCAGAATTAGCAATCGGCAAGGTACTGGAGGGCAAACAGTGACTGGGGCCGAACCCCACCATCACACAGCACCTTCAGTATAGGCTCACAGCTCAGAATTAGCAATCGGCAAGGTACTGGAGGGCAAACAGTGACTGGGGCCGAACCCCACCATCACACAACACCTTCAATATAGGCTCAAAGCTCAGATTTACCACTCTTTGTTCCTGCGCCAATATGATCGCGCATGCGCTTTACTACTCACTGAATCAAGATGGCGGCCGTTATCCTGGGCCTGTGACCGGGAGAAGCCCCGAAGCTGCAAATGCGGGACCTTCAGTTTATTATTCGGTACTTGCAGCCTACACCAGTTATTTATGAAGACTCGCCGGTCCGTTACTCCGCTCCGTCGGGCCGTTTCTTAACATTTCATGCGGGCCTGGTCTACAACCTCCGTCTTATGCGATGACACACTCATGCTCCAAACTCAAGCGGGTCCCGCGCCTGCGCACTGGGCTTTTATAGTCTGGGTGCGGCACATTCTCCCCCGCGGGGAATGCTGGGTAAAAGCTCCGCCATTGAAAGGCTGCATTAGTGAATGGAAGAGTATTTACAAGGATTAAATTGAGCACTGAACCATGTTCATGCCCAGCCCGCCCCAATGACAAAATCGAAGCCCAGGCTGCAAGATTCTCAGCTCAGTTTGGTGCTGTGTGAACGGGTGAGCTCCGCACCCCGGCTGCTTGCGGGGAATGCCGGTGCGGAGGGCCCGGTGCAGAAGGCCCGGGGAGGAAAGGCTGTGAGATTTTCAACTCGGCTTAACTCGGTGCTGTGTGAACGGGCTGCTCCACACCCCGGCTGCTCGCGGGGGAATGCCGGTGCGGAGGGCCCGGTGCAGAAGGCCCAAGGTGGAAGACCCGGAGGAGAGTGGCCTGGGCGGGAGGCCCAGCACGGAGAACCCCAGGCGGGGGGCCCAGGGCAGGGCGGCTGGTCAGCAGAGGTGGAGTCGGGAGATGCGATTGGTGAGCATTGCTGCACTGGTTCTGAAAGTTACAGAATGGTTTCGGGCCTGAATGAGTTCCAGCGGCCCAGCATCTGCTCTGCCTGGCGGCAGCTGTGAAACCTTTTTCTTGGTCATAGGACCGGTTTATGCGTCGCCATATTGGGGGAGGAAAGACAAACTGTTTCCATCTGTAATGTGGTATGTGAGCAGTTACAAGATGGAAAATGTGAATGGTTAAAAGACGGAAAATAAAAGGAAATTAAAAGACAGAGCAAAGTAATATCAGTAAGGAATGATGAGTATTCTTTGATGGTTGGGTCCTGTGAGCGATAACAGCAAGCAGAAGAAGATTTGAGTGTTCGGTCTTTTTTTACGGGATTTCAGGAAGTGGATGGATGGCTTTTTCCGTGGAAGGGCTGAAGACTGTGGACAAGGACTATGACTTTACATGGTTCGACAACATCAAATGATATTCGATAATGGATTGCCAATAGGACTGGCGTAGAACTGGTATTTAATTGTTTTGTTGGGAAGGTTTCAGGTTTTCTGTTTGAAAGCAGTTTACTTGAAGCTTAATTGATTTTCTGATAAGGACTGTGGGAATTTGCACATGATGATGTATTGGTGGTTATGTAGGAACTTATTTTGAGGTTATTGTCTAGTGTTGGTGTGGTTGAAAAGATAAAGTAAATTAATATTGGTAATTTATTGAACGAACGGACTACGAGTGAACGAACGGACGAACGATTCGAACGAACGCATTCATGCATATTGGAACTTACACTCGATCGAACGAATGATCACTTGTGCAGTGATAGAACGAACGATTCGAGCGAACGCACGCAAGCGCGCACTTAGACAAATGATACGCACGCACGCATTCAGACATACATAATGGAGCTTACACTCGATCGAACGAACGACCTCATGGTGTAGTGGTCGAACGAACGATTCGAGCGAACGCAAGCATGCACATTGGAAGTTACACTCGATCGAATGAATAATCACGTGTTGAACGATCAGACGAACGATTCGAGCGAACGCACGCAGGCGCGCACTTAGACAAATGATACGCATGCACGCACTCATACATACATATTGGAACTTACACTCGATCGAACGAACGAACGCTTGAATGAACGAATGAACAATTGAATGAATGATCAAATGATCGAACGAACAATGCCAGTAGGACTGGCGTAAAACGGGTTTTTTCTTGGTTTATTGGAATAAATGTTATCTGTAGCATTTAATTGGATTATGATGGTGCTATGTGTTTATACACTGGTGTTGAAATGGTTTTTGTTCTATGTGGAGTTAACTTTGAGATTTATTATTTTAAATCTAAAAGGTTGTGTGGTATTGTTTAAGGGTATTTGTACTGTAAACATTATTGATTATTTGTACAATTAATCATTGCATTTATATTAACTATAAGGCTGTTTTTAAGGCTTTAGTTTTTACTGTGATGGATGAATGTAATGGATTTACTATGTAATGGATTTACTATGTAATTGATGAGTTGTACAGGTATTATTGTTTTTGAATAAAAATATTTGAACCATGTTAATTCTAGCAGTTAGAGTCTGTTTCTGCTGATCTTAATAACCCCTATACCTGGGCTGGAGATTAATATTCTGTATAAATATTGAATAAATCAGCTTTGTTTCAAACACAGTGTATTCAATAACAACAGAAAATGCTGAAAATACTCAGCAGATCAGGCAGCATCCGTGGAGAGAGAAACAGAGTTAGCATTTCAGATCTGTGACCCTTCGTCAGAACTGGAAAAAGTTAGAGATGTAACAGATGTACAGCCCCTCTCCTCCCCACGGTACCTTCCCGTGCAAGCACAGGAGATGCAACACCTGCCCTTTTACCTCCTCCCTTCCCACTGTCCAGGGCCCCAAACACCCCTTCCAGGTGAAACAGTGATTTACATGTACTTCTTGGAAATTAGTATACTGTATTCACTGCTCACGATGTGATCTCCTCTACACTAGGGAGACCAAACGCAGATTGGGTGACCCTTACAGAACACTTCTGTTCAGTCCGTAAGGGTGACCCTGGGCTTCCGGTCGCCTGTCACTTTAACTCTCCACTCCACTCCCACTCTGACCTCTCCGTCCTCGGCCTCTTACACTGTTCCAAAGAAGCTCAACGTAAGCTGGAGGAACAGCACCTCATCTTTTGTTTAGACACATTACAGCCTTCTGGACTCAGCATTGAGTTCAACAATTTCAGACTATAACCCCTGCCCCTATTTTTTCAGGCGTTGATGATTCTGCCATCCCCATTTGCAACATTTAACCACTCCTGCCTTCCACCCAATCACAGACCGTCCCTTTTGTTCTTTCCTCCCCATCCCCTTTCTCTGCCTCTGCACCTGCTTAAAATCTGTTACATCTCGAACTTTTTCCAGTTCTGACGAAGGGTCACAGACCTGAAACGTTAACTCTGTTTCTCTCTCCATGGATGCTGCCTGACCTACTGAGTATTTCCAGCATTTTCTGTCATTATTTCAGATTTCCAGCATCCGCAGTATTTTGCTATTGTACAGTGTATTGAATATTTGATTTCTCTGTGATAAGAGGAGACACATTGATGTTCTGTTACTGACTGTTCCATTTTGGGGCATTTCTTACTCTAGATTATAACGATTCTCACCTAGTTCACTTTCTACCACATCTAACCCCAAGCTTGTTCCGTTTGAGTACATGGCTTGTGGGTGTCATAGACTGAACTGCAGTGTCCACCCCTCTATAGAACTATCCTGCATAAGATTTGAAATCCGTTATTTTCTGTATCATTTAACCCTTTTTGGATCCGATTTAGTAAAAACTCCTTCACACATATTGCTTGTGATCGCCTTTGAAATGTTCTGATCTTTGTAATTATCATTGCTGATTTTGATGGTCTCTTTGATTTAATCTCTTGTTACTAACATACATTGCACTATTTCTTTATTCGAGATAATTGTTTCAAATACTTCCTTTATCAGGTCTTTAGCTGCTCCATTGATCCCTGTCAGTAATCCTTGGTTAGGGTTTAGGGGCTGGGGTTCGGGTTAGGATGTTAGGCTTTGAGACAGTGATTAGGGATAGAAACCACTATTGACAACGCCAGTGTCACTAGACATGTACTCTTTCATTTCATGGTGTTTTAACCTCATGCATGATGAGTCGGAAAACGTCATGAATTGTTCATTCAAGGAACCATCTTTCTGTCCCGAGCCTGATTTCCTCCCTTCTTTCACATCTTTACATTTGACACAGAAAAAGAAATCAGGGTCATTAGACTTTGGGACGAGAACAGGCGGATCCAGATGTTGTTCTGGTTACATCCAATCATTGGCCTGCCTGAAAAGGGCTTCTGACAATAACCTGTCACCAGGCCCCACCAGTCGCCATCTGATTCCACCGTCATACCTTCATCCATTACCCACCTTTCACCCTCACAGGAGCTGATTTCACCACCATGACCATTCCCCATACTGAGGCTTTCTGATTCACATTTTATAGACTCAGTGTAAATGGTCCCTGGACTTGGTGTCACATTGTAAGTGGTCCCTGGATTTGGTGTCTCAGTATAAGTGGTCCCTGGATTTGGTGTCTCAGTGTAAGTGATCCCTGGATTTGGTGTCTCAGTGTAACTGTTCCCTGGATTTGGTGTGACACTGTAAGTTGTCCCTAGATTTGGTGTCTCGCTGTAAGTAGTCATTCATAGAGCGGGTTCCCCAGGCCCCGCACCCACAGAGCGGGTTACCCAGGCCCCGCCCCCACACAGAGCGGGTTCCCGCTGGGTCAGGATATAAACCCGAAAGCTTGTGATTTCAAATAAAGCTGTTGGACTATAACCTGGTGTTGATCTTTTTGGTTGGACAAATCAGGTTGGACAAATCAAAATTTACTGTAAATCAATTAAAACTTTAAATGAAACTTAATAAATCAAATCAAAATTTGAAAGTCCGGGGTGACGATGCACTCCAGTCCCCGCGGCGCCCACCGGTCGCGGAAAAACTCAAGCGTGCCGGCGGACACCGCGTGCTCCATCTCCAGGGCCACCCGGGCGCGAACATGGCCGCGGAAGAGAGGCAGGCAATCGGGCCGAACGACCCCCTCGACCGCCCGCTGCCTGGACCAATTAATGGCTTTCTTGGCCAGGCCCAGGAGCAGTCCTACGAGGAGGTCCTCCGACCTACCCGCTCCCCTCCGCACCGGGTGACCGTAGATCAGGAGCGTGGGGCTGAAGTGCAACCAGAAATTGAGGAGCAGCCCCTTCAAATAATGAAAGAGGGGCTGCAACCTCTCACACTCAATATAAATGTGATAGACGGACTCCTCCAGGCCGCAGAAATGACAAGCAGCCTGGGAGTCCGTAAACCTACTTAAAATCCTATTGCACGGGACTGCTCCGTGCAACACCCTCCAGGCCAAGTCCCCAATAGAACAAGGGAAGACTCCCGCGTAGAGAGCCTTCCAATGGGGACCTTCGCCTCCGCCGGACGGCAGGATGGTACGCCAAGGCGTGTCCGGACGGCAGATGAAGATGGCAAAGTGGAGAGTGTGCAGGAGCAGCCCGTACAGGAAACGCCTCCGTGCGGATTGAAAGGGCACGGAGGGCATTTCTCCGAGAAGGCTCAAGTGGTGAGGCGGCGGCTCCCGAGGGAGGATTCGGGGCCGGGCGCCGATAAGGAATTCCGTCCGAACGGGGGTCAGTTCGGACGGGATCGCCCCACGTGCTTGAGCCTCCTCGACACACCTAGTGGAGACGGGGCCCAGTGCCACTTTTAGCGACTCGATGGCTTTGACCGCGAGCCGGACGTTGACCCAGGACATGCGCCTCGCCAACTCCTCCGGCGCCATCCAGCCCGCTCCTCCGCCATCGAGCAGGTCCCCGACTCTGGTCACCTTACCGGGCACAGCCCTGCCCTCCGCCAGCCAGCCGAACCCGCGGTCGTGGAGGTGCGGATTCCTGAACAGCGGCTCCCGAAGGACGGCCGCCGCTCCTGACGGGGGAGAACTGCGCTCGGAGGCGACGCTGTTCCAAACCCATAGCAGTTCCTGGTAGAAGACAGGCAGCTCCCGCAGGCTGGCACGCGTGCCACCCACTCTCACAAACAGGAGCTGCGTGTCGTAATTGAGGCCGTGCAGCTGGCGGAAGAAATACGTCGCCAGCGCACGCCACCTAGGAGGATTCTCCACGTACAGGTATCTCTGCAGCGTCTGAAGACGGAAAGTCGCCGCCTGGGTGCGAAGGCACACCAGCGCCTGACCGCCCTCCCTAAGCGGGAGACTCAAAACCGCGGCAGAGACCCAGTGCTTCCTTTTGTCCCAGAAGAAGTCGACGAGCTTCTTCTGCATCTTGGCGACAAACGCAGGGGGAGGGATCAAAGTGACCAACCGGTACCACAACATGGCGGCCACCAGCTGGTTTATGACCAGCGCTCGACCCCTGTAGGACAACACTCGGAGCAGTCCTGTCCAGCGCCCTAGGCGAGCGGTGACTTTGGCCTCCAGCTCTTGCCAGTTCGCCGGCCAGGCGTCCTCGGCCGGGCTGAGGTAGACTCCCAGGTAGAGGAGGTGCGTGGTGCTCCAGGCGAAAGGCCCGAACTCCTCCGGCAGGGAGTCCACCCGCCATGGGCCCACCAGGAGTCCAGAACATTTCTCCCAGTTGATCTTGGCGGAGGATGCGTCTGAGTAAATCTGCTGGCATTCTCGCATCCTCCGCAAGTCGACGGGATCCGTGACCGCGAGGAGCACGTCATCGGCGTAAGCCGAGAGGACCACCTCCACGCCCGGCCCTTGCAGAGCCAGTCCCGTCAACCTCTTCCGCAAGAGGCGCAGGAAAGGCTCCACGCAAACGGCGTATAACTGACCGGACATGGGGCATCCCTGACGCACCCCCCTCCCGAAGCGAAGGGGCGCCGTCAAAGACCCGTTAACTTTAATGAGACACTCCGCGGCGGCGTACAGAAGTCGGATCCGGGCGACGAAATGCGTCCCGAACCCGAATGCGCGCAGAGTCCCGAAAAGATACTCGTGATCCACCCTGTCGAACGCCTTCTCCTGATCCAGGGAAAGGAAGGCGACCGACAGACCAGCCCTCTGGGAATGGTGGACCAGGTCCCGGACCAGATGGATGTTATCGTGGATACTCCGGCCCGGGACCGTGTAGGACTGGTCGGGGTGGATCATGCGGGCCAGCACGGTGCCAAGGCGAGCAGACATAGCCCTGGCGAAAATTTTGTAGTCCGTGCTGAGGAGGGAGACCGGGCGCCAGTTCTTAAGTAGGCGGAGATCGCCCTTCTTGGGCAGCAGGACGATGACCGCCCTGCGCCAAGAGAGGGGCATCTCCCCGGTCGCCAGACTTTCCCCCAGGACCCGCGCGTAGTCGTCCCCCAAGACGTCCCAGAACGCCCTGTGGAACTCCACGGTCAGCCCGTCCAGCCCCGGGGACTTGCCCCTCGAGAGCTGGCGCAGGGCGCCGGTCAGCTCCGCCAGGCTTAGCGGAGCTTCTAAATTCTCGGCGCCCTCCGGGCCGACCTTCGGCAGGTCCTCCCACAAAACTCTGCGCGCATCCTCGCTGGACGGATCCGAAGAGAACAGAGCCCCGTAATAGGCCCGGGCCTCCGCGCTGATGCCCTCCGGATCCGAGACCAGAGATCCGTCGTCGGCCAGCAGCCCCAAGAGCTGCTTACGGACCCCCCGTCTTTTTTCCAGCGAGTAGAAGAAGGGGGAGCCGCGGTCCAGGTCCCGCAGGAACTGGATCCGCGACCTCACGTACGCGCCTCGGGACCCGACCAGCTGCAGGTCCTTCAGCGCGCCCTTCTTCTCTTCGTACACCTTCCGCAGGGCCGGGTCCTCGACGACTTGACCGAGACGGGACTCCAGGTCGAGCACTTCTTTCTCCAATCGCCCGACCCGGGCCTCCCGCCTCTTGGTCGACCCCTTCGCGTACTCCTGACAGAAGACGCGGACGTGAGCCTTGCCCACGTCCCACCATAGCCTCAAGGAGGGGAAGCCTCCCCGCTTCCTTCTCCAGTCGGCCCAGAACCGGCGAAACGAATCCCGGAACCGCGCGTCCTCCAGCAGCAGGTTGTTAAAATGCCAGTACGCGGACCCCCCCCGCGCGCGCAGCGGAGCGAGCTCCGCCCACACCAGGTGGTGGTCCGTGCACGGCACCGGCCGCATGGAAGCCGCCGGAACGCAGGAGACGTACGCCCGGGAAATGTAAAGGCGGTCGATTCTGGACCTTCCTCCTCCAGACCTCACGCTCGTGAAGGCGCTGGAGTCGGGATGGAGATTTCGCCAGACGTCCACCAAGTCGAAGGACCCGACCAGGTCCCGCAACTTCTCCATCGCCGCCGGGCTTCGCGGGGGACCCGACCGGTCCCGCGCCTCGAGGGTACAATTGAAATCCCCCCCGAGGATGACGCACTCGCCCACGTCGATGGAGCCCAGAAGAGCGGACACTTCTCCGAAGAAGCGCACTTGCTGCGCACCGGTCCGGGGGGCGTACACGTTCACTAAATGGAGCGGCACGCCTCCCAGGCGAACAGTGACCTGGAGCAAGCGGCCCGGCACGTGCTCCTTGACCCTCAAGATCTCCGGCTGAAAATGCGGGGCCAGCAAGACAGCCACCCCGCAGGAATTGTTGGAGAGGTGACTCATGCTGACCCCTCCTTGCCACTCCAGGAGCCACGTGGCCTCGTCTCCCGGAACGGTGTGGGTTTCTTGCAGGAAGCACACCGCATATTTCCCGTCCCGAAGGACCGAGAAGTTATTGAATCTACGGCGCGCCTCCCTGCTGCCGTTGATGTTGAGGCTGGCTATGGTTATCTTCATCTCAGAAGCATAGTGCAACCTCTACCTAACGGAGGGGAGGGAGCGCGGTCACTGACGACCGCCACTCCCTCAGCAGCCCAGTGTGGAACGTCTTGAGCCGACGCAGCTCGAGCCGGCCAACGTCCTTGTCCGCGCCCATGATTTTAACGGCGGCGCGGACGGACACGACGAGCAGCGTCAGCTCCGACCACTTGTCGAGGGCCAGCCGGATCTTCTTGTGACGACCCTGGCTCACGGCCATAAAATCCCGGAGTTCCCCTACGGGGATGAGGGGAGAGTCGGTGAAGGGCACGAGGGCGTCCATCACCTCGCTGCCGATGGACTCCAAATCGTCCTCGATGCCCCCCACCGAGTCCCCGTCCTCCTCCGGGAGGTCGTCACCGGCGGCCAACCCGTCCGTCACACAGGGTGCAGCGAACGGCTCGGCCGCACCGGCCGGCCCCGCCTCCGTCACGATCCCACCCCCAGGATCGGTGGCAGAGGAGTCCACCCTGGGCTCCTTCAGGGGCGCCGGGCCGGGAGGCGGCGGCGGCGGTTCGGGGCCCCCCCCCGCCTCAGGCGCCGGGGCGACCGGAGAAACCGGGGAGAAAATAATCCCAAATTCCTCCAGCACGTCCGGCGCCAACAACAGAGACGGAGTCAGGGGGCTTTCCGTCTCCCCGCCACCAACCTCCGACCCAGCGGGCTGGGGATTGCTACACTCCTCCACCAGGTCGAGCAGTCCCTGGGAGATGTCTGGGTTATAAAAGGCGGGCTCGGCTTCAGCCTCTTTGGCCTCGCCCGCCCCAGTCCCCAGGACGCCCGACCCGGCGAGGAGCAACGGTTCCGTAACTACATTTCCCTCCGCGGGTTGTTCCGCGCCCCCCCCCACGGGCAGGGTCTCTTCCCCATCCCCGGGAGGCACAGGTCGGACAGACTCGGCTGTCTCACCCTCCCGAGGGACAGACGACCCCTGCCGATCGCGCGCGACGATGACGGTGGTGGGGTGGGGCGCAGCACCCGCGGCGGGCGACTGCCCCCCTTTTGCGGAGGGACCTTCCTCCTCGCAGTCCTCCTGCTGGGGGCGGAGCTTTCTTTTTAACAAGTTGGGGCCCGGAGAGGGGGAGGCCTCCATGTCTGCTGGGGCCTCCCTCTCTGCCCCCTTCCGACGACTGGGTTTCTTGGGCCCCTCGGGCCCGAGCCCGGCCGCAGGTCTTGATTCAGCTGCCTCAGCAGTTGCGGTCACGGTCACGGGCCCGGGCACGAGGACCCCCCCAGTCTCATGCGTCCCGACCAACTCCGCGATATACTCGGGCGTGAGTTCGGTCAATTCCGATGTTTCCTCCGCGAGGGGATCCGCCCTTATGTGTTTATTTTTCCTACGCGCCTTCCTTCCCCCCGGACGCTCTCCCTCCTCCCCGCCGGAGGCCGTGGTGGTGTTGGCCTCCGATTTCGACCGCGCATCCGTCGCCGTCGACGCGCGGACAGTATCAGGGGGAGGGGGGGCGGCGGCGCCAACCCTGGCCGCGCCAGGTGTCGTGGCGGCCTTGGAGGCGGGGCAGTTTTTGCGGACGTGCCCCACCTCCTTACAGGCGTAGCACCGCGCGCCGTCCGAGGTCCAGAAGACGCGGTGGGCGGTCCCCCCGTGGAGCACCGTGAACGCGCCGTCCGCGTCCTCCTCCCGCGCCAGCCGGACGAAAAGCTGGCGCCGGAAGGAGAAGACGTGCCGAAGGCTGGCTTCCCGGAAGCCGAGCGGGATGGGTGTGATCCCCGACCTCACCTCCCCCAGTTGACGTAGGTGGGGGAGGAGGAGCTCACCCGGAACAAAGGGCGGGACGTTGGAAACCACAATCCTTTGCGCGGTGGCCTCAAGGGGGTCCACCGGCAGGAAGGTCCCGCCCACGGTGAGCCCCTTCTCGATGGCCAGGGACACCGCCCGCTCCGACCCCAGGAAGAACACAGCCTTGCCGTACATTTTAGAGGCGGCGACGATGGCTGAAGGGCCGACAACCCCAGCCATGGCTTTAACGCACGCCTCTATAGTCATGTTGGGGTGAGTGTAGCTCTTGACCCCATTCTTCCTCGTAAGGAGGGTAAAAGGTGACGGGGTAACAGGAGGACTCGTGGCTGCGGCCGTGGCCGCGGCTGCCACGCTCGCGTACGTCCTCGCTGCCCCCGCCACCGACGAAGATGTACTCGCCATAATGGAGGGTTCTTTAAGGGCTACACTCACCCCAAGTCACAGGCCTGAAGGTGTTAATGGCCTCGGTTTTTTTTTCCCCTGAGCAGAGGGAGCTCTTAAATTGAAGGCACACCTCTCCCTTTAGTTGATTGAATTGGGAGAGGGGCCTTCTCCCCTCTGCTCAATGGGTATTTAATAAAAAGTTAATTGAGGTGCCTCTTAGAGAGAGAGGCAGAGAGAGACAGAGACAAAGAGAGAGAGAGAGGGGGGTGGGAAGGAGGGAAGCCGCAAGGGCAGGGTCGCCACTCAGGATGGTGGGTGGGTGGGTGTTGGCAGGGGGGTGCACTCTCCGATGTAAAAAAGTCTTTGGTGGTGGTCTTCTGGTGGGGGGAGAAGATGTCTTCACCTGGGATAGCTGGAGATGCCCAGGCTCAGTCCTGCACCAGGTCTTAACGATGCCCAATTGGATTAAATTAATTGGGGAACTTCACCTAGGCAGCTCCAGCTGTCCCAGGTCAGGCAATGGAAAGGGGTGTTTAATATGGTGTGTGCGGCCTAGCTTTTACAGAAGCCACACACACACACACACACACACCCCTTAGATGTTCCGGCCCTCTTCTTTTCTTCTTTCCTCCCCCCACCTACAAAACAAAGTCTCTGGGAGAGTGCCCCAGAATCACACCCACCTGTAGCTGTTCTTTCCTTCCTTCCTCCTTCCAAACAGATGATGGTTGTTGTTGTTTTCTCCCCTCTCTCCCTCTCCTAAAATGGAGGCCAATTGAGGAGGCAGTGTGGAAAGGCCTCTCCTCTGTTGTTAATGGCCTTGGCCTTCCTTTTCTTTTCTTCTCCTCTCCTGTCCTCTCTCTCCAGGCACCTCAGTTGTGGTTGTAGTGGTTGTTGTTGGTGGTGGTCTGCTGCTGGTCTCCTTCTCCTTCTCCTCTTCCTGCTCACAGAGACCACCACTCTGCTGCTGCTTCAGCTGCTCACAAGCTTGTGATTTCAAATCAAGCTGTTGGACTATAACCTGGTGTTGATCTTTTTGGTTTGACAGAACGCAAATTTACTGTAAATCAATTAAAACTTGAAATGAAACTTAATAAATCAAATTAAAATTTGAAAGTCCGGGGTGACGATGCACTCCAGTCCCCGCGGCGCCCACCGGTCGCGGAAAAACTCAAGCGTGCCGGCGGACACCGCGTGCTCCATCTCCAGGGCCACCCGGGCGCGAACATGGCCGCGGAAGAGAGGCAGGCAATCGGGCCGAACGACCCCCTCGACCGCCCGCTGCCTGGACCAATTAATGGCTTTCTTGGCCAGGCCCAGGAGCAGTCCTACGAGGAGGTCCTCCGACCTACCCGCTCCCCTCCGCACCGGGTGACCGTAGATCAGGAGCGTGGGGCTGAAGTGCAACCAGAAATTGAGGAGCAGCCCCTTCAAATAATGAAAGAGGGGCTGCAACCTCTCACATTCAACATAAATGTGATAAACGGACTCCTCCAGGCCGCAAAAATGGCAAGCAGCCTGGGAGTCCGTAAACCTACTTAAAATCCTATTGCACGGGACTGCTCCGTGCAACACCCTCCAGGCCAAGTCCCCAATAGAACAAGGGAAGACTCCCGCGTAGAGAGCCTTCCAATGGGGACCTTCGCCTCCGCCGGACGGCAGGATGGTACGCCAAGGCGTGTCCGGACGGCAGACGAAGATGGCAAAGTGGAGAGTGTGCAGGAGCAGCCCGTACAGGAAACGCCTCCGTGCGGATTGAAAGGGCACGGAGGGCATTTCTCCGAGAAGGCTCAAGTGGTGAGGCGGCGGCTCCCGAGGGAGGATTCGGGGCCGGGCGCCGATAAGGAATTCCGTCCGAACGGGGGTCAGTTCGGACGGGATCGCCCCACGTGCTTGAGCCTCCTCGACACACCTAGTGGAGACGGGGCCCAGTGCCACTTTTAGCGACTCGATGGCTTTGACCGCGAGCCGGACGTTGACCCAAGACATGCGCCTCGCCAACTCCTCCGGCGCCATCCAGCCCGCTCCTCCGCCATCGAGCAGGTCCCCGACTCTGGTCACCTTACCGGGCACAGCCCTGCCCTCCGCCAGCCAGCCGAACCCGCGGTCGTGGAGGTGCGGATTCCTGAACAGCGGCTCCCGAAGGACGGCCGCCGCTCCTGACGGGGGAGAACTGCGCTCGGAGGCGACGCTGTTCCAAACCCATAGCAGTTCCTGGTAGAAGACAGGCAGCTCCCGCAGGCTGGCACGCGTGCCACCCACTCTCACAAACAGGAGCTGCGTGTCGTAATTGAGGCCGTGCAGCTGGCGGAAGAAATACGTCGCCAGCGCACGCCACCTAGGAGGATTCTCCACGTACAGGTATCTCTGCAGCGTCTGAAGACGGAAAGTCGCCGCCTGGGTGCGAAGGCACACCAGCGCCTGACCGCCCTCCCTAAGCGGGAGACTCAAAACCGCGGCAGAGACCCAGTGCTTCCTTTTGTCCCAGAAGAAGTCGACGAGCTTCTTCTGCATCTTGGCGACAAACGCAGGGGGAGGGATCAAAGTGACCAACCGGTACCACAACATGGCGGCCACCAGCTGGTTTATGACCAGCGCTCGACCCCTGTAGGACAACACTCGGAGCAGTCCTGTCCAGCGTCCTAGGCGAGCGGTGACTTTGGCCTCCAGCTCTTGCCAGTTCGCCGGCCAGGCGTCCTCGGCCGGGCTGAGGTAGACTCCCAGGTAGAGGAGGTGCGTGGTGCTCCAGGCGAAAGGCCCGAACTCCTCCGGCAGGGAGTCCACCTGCCATGGGCCCACCAGGAGTCCAGAACATTTCTCCCAGTTGATCTTGGCGGAGGATGCGTCCGAGTAAATCTGCTGGCATTCTCGCATCCTCCGCAAGTCGACGGGATCCGTGACCGCGAGGAGCACGTCATCGGCGTAAGCCGAGAGGACCACCTCCACGCCCGGCCCTTGCAGAGCCAGTCCCGTCAACCTCTTCCGCAAGAGGCGCAGGAAAGGCTCCACGCAAACGGCGTATAACTGACCGGACATGGGGCATCCCTGACGCACCCCCCTCCCGAAGCGAAGGGGCGCCGTCAAAGACCCGTTAACTTTAATCAGACACTCCGCGGCGGCGTACAGAAGTCGGATCCGGGCGACGAAATGCGTCCCGAACCCGAATGCGCGCAGAGTCCCGAAAAGATACTCGTGATCCACCCTGTCGAACGCCTTCTCCTGATCCAGGGAAAGGAAGGCGACCGACAGACCAGCCCTCTGGGAATGGTGGACCAGGTCCCGGACCAGATGGATGTTATCGTGGATACTCCGGCCCGGGACCGTGTAGGACTGGTCGGGGTGGATCATGCGGGCCAGCACGGTGCCAAGGCGAGCAGACATAGCCCTGGCGAAAATTTTGTAGTCCGTGCTGAGGAGGGAGACCGGGCGCCAGTTCTTAAGTAGGCGGAGATCGCCCTTCTTGGGCAGCAGGACGATGACCGCCCTGCGCCAAGAGAGGGGCATCTCCCCGGTCGCCAGACTTTCCCCCAGGACCCGCGCGTAGTCGTCCCCCAAGACGTCCCAGAACGCCCTGTGGAACTCCACGGTCAGCCCGTCCAGCCCCGGGGACTTGCCCCTCGAGAGCTGGCGCAGGGCGCCGGTCAGCTCCGCCAGGCTTAGCGGAGCTTCTAAATTCTCGGCGCCCTCCGGGCCGACCTTCGGCAGGTCCTCCCACAAAACTCTGCGCGCATCCTCGCTGGACGGATCCGAAGAGAACAGAGCCCCGTAATAGGCCCGGGCCTCCGCGCTGATGCCCTCCGGATCCGAGACCAGAGATCCGTCGTCGGCCAGCAGCCCCAAGAGCTGCTTACGGACCCCCCGTCTTTTTTCCAGCGAGTAGAAGAAGGGGGAGCCGCGGTCCAGGTCCCGCAGGAGCTGGATCCGCGACCTCACGTACGCGCCTCGGGACCCGACCAGCTGCAGGTCCTTCAGCGCGCCCTTCTTCTCTTCGTACACCTTCCGCAGGGCCGGGTCCTCGACGACCTGACCGAGACGGGACTCCAGGTCGAGCACTTCTTTCTCCAATCGCCCGACCCGGGCCTCCCGCCTCTTGGTCGACCCCTTCGCGTACTCCTGACAGAAGACGCGGACGTGAGCCTTGCCCACGTCCCACCATAGCCTCAAGGAGGGGAAGCCTCCCCGCTTCCTTCTCCAGTCGGCCCAGAACCGGCGAAACGAATCCCGGAACCGCGCGTCCTCCAGCAGCAGGTTGTTAAAATGCCAGTACGCGGACCCCCCCCGCGCGCGCAGCGGAGCGAGCTCCGCCCACACCAGGTGGTGGTCCGTGCACGGCACCGGCCGCATGGAAGCCGCCGGAACGCAGGAGACGTACGCCCGGGAAATGTAAAGGCGGTCGATTCTGGACCTTCCTCCTCCAGACCTCACGCTCGTGAAGGCGCTGGAGTCGGGATGGAGATTTCGCCAGACGTCCACCAAGTCGAAGGACCCGACCAGGTCCCGCAACTTCTCCATCGCCGCCGGGCTTCGCGGGGGACCCGACCGGTCCCGCGCCTCGAGGGTACAATTGAAATCCCCCCCGAGGATGACGCACTCGCCCACGTCGATGGAGCCCAGAAGAGCGGACACTTCTCCGAAGAAGCGCACTTGCTGCGCACCGGTCCGGGGGGCGTACACGTTCACTAAATGGAGCGGCACGCCTCCCAGGCGAACAGTGACCTGGAGCAAGCGGCCCGGCACGTGCTCCTTGACCCTCAAGATCTCCGGCTGAAAATGCGGGGCCAGCAAGACAGCCACCCCGCAGGAATTGTTGGAGAGGTGACTCATGCTGACCCCTCCTTGCCACTCCAGGAGCCACGTGGCCTCGTCTCCCGGAACGGTGTGGGTTTCTTGCAGGAAGCACACCGCATATTTCCCGTCCCGAAGGACCGAGAAGTTATTGAATCTACGGCGCGCCTCCCTGCTGCCGTTGATGTTGAGGCTGGCTATGGTTATCTTCATCTCAGAAGCATAGTGCAACCTCTACCTAACGGAGGGGAGGGAGGGCGGTCACTGACGACCGCCACTCCCTCAGCAGCCCAGTGTGGAACGTCTTGAGCCGACGCAGCTCGAGCCGGCCAACGTCCTTGTCCGCGCCCATGATTTTAACGGCGGCGCGGACGGACACGACGAGCAGCGCCAGCTCCGACCACTTGTCGAGGGCCAGCCGGATCTTCTTGTGACGACCCTGGCTCACGGCCATAAAATCCCGGAGTTCCCCTACGGGGATGAGGGGAGAGTCGGTGAAGGGCACGAGGGCGTCCATCACCTCGCTGCCGATGGACTCCAAATCGTCCTCGAAGCCCCCCACCGAGTCCCCGTCCTCCTCCGGGAGGTCGTCACCGGCGGCCAACCCGTCCGTCACACAGGGTGCAGCGAACGGCTCGGCCGCACCGGCCGGCCCCGCCTCCGTCACGATCCCACCCCCAGGATCGGTGGCAGAGGAGTCCACCCTGGGCTCCTTCAGGGGCGCCGGGCCGGGAGGCGGCGGCGGCGGTTCGGGGCCCCCCCCCCGCCTCAGGCGCCGGGGCGACCGGAGAAACCGGGGAGAAAATAATCCCAAATTCCTCCAGCACGTCCGGCGCCAACAACAGAGACGGAGTCAGGGGGCTTTCCGTCTCCCCGCCACCAACCTCCGACCCAGCGGGCTGGGGATTGTTAAGTCCTCCACCAGGTCGAGCAGTCCCTGGGAGATGTCTGGGTTATAAAAGGCGGGCTCGGCTTCAGCCTCTTTGGCCTCGCCCGCCCCAGTCCCCAGGACGCCCGACCCGGCGAGGAGCAACGGTTCAGGTACTACATTTCCTCCGCGGGTTGTTCCGCGCCCCCCCCCACGGGCAGGGTCTCTTCCCCATCCCCGGGAGGCACAGGTCGGACAGACTCGGCTGTCTCACCCTCCCGAGGGACAGACGACCCCTGCCGATCGCGCGCGACGATGACGGTGGTGGGGTGGGGCGCAGCACCCGCGGCGGGCGACAGCCCCCCTTTTGCGGAGGGACCTTCCTCCTCGCAGTCCTCCTGCTGGGGGCGGAGCTTTCTTTTTAACAAGTTGGGGCCCGGAGAGGGGGAGGCCTCCATGTCTGCTGGGGCCTCCCTCTCTGCCCCCTTCCGACGACTGGGTTTCTTGGGCCCCTCGGGCCCGAGCCCGGCCGCAGGTCTTGATTCAGCTGCCTCAGCAGTTGCGGTCACGGTCACGGGCCGGGCACGAGGACCCCCCCAGTCTCATGCGTCCCGACCAACTCCGCGATGTACTCGGGCGTGAGTTCGGTCAATTCAGATGTTTCCTCCGCGAGGGGATCCGCCCTTAGATGTTTAGTTTTCCTACGCGCCTTCCTTCCCCCCGGACGCTCTCCCTCCTCCCCGCCGGAGGCCGTGGTGGAGTTGGCCTCCGATTTCGACCGCGCATCCGTCGCCGTCGACGCGCGGACAGTATCAGGGGGAGGGGGGGCGGCGGCGCCAACCCTGGCCGCGCCAGGTGTCGTGGCGGCCTTGGAGGCGGGGCAGTTTTTGCGGACGTGCCCCACCTCCTTACAGGCGTAGCACCGCACGCCGTCCGAGGTCCAGAAGACGCGGTGGGCGGTCCCCCCGTGGAGCACCGTGAACGCGCCGTCCGCGTCCTCCTCCCGCGCCAGCCGGACGAAAAGCTGGCGCCGGAAGGAGAAGACGTGCCGAAGGCTGGCTTCCCGGAAGCCGAGCGGGATGGGTGTGATCCCCGACCTCACCTCCCCCAGTTGACGTAGGTGGGGGAGGAGGAGCTCACCCGGAACAAAGGGCGGGACGTTGGAAACCACAATCCTTTGCGCGGTGGCCTCAAGGGGGTCCACCGGCAGGAAGGTCCCGCCCACGGTGAGCCCCTTCTCGATGGCCAGGGACACCGCCCGCTCCGACCCCAGGAAGAACACAGCCTTGCCGTACATTTTAGAGGCGGCGACGATGGCTGAAGGGCCGACAACCCCAGCCATGGCTTTAACGCACGCCTCTATAGTCATGTTGGGGTGAGTGTAGCTCTTGACCCCATTCTTCCTCGTAAGGAGGGTAAAAGGTGACGGGGTAACAGGAGGACTCGTGGCTGCGGCCGTGGCCGCGGCTGCCACGCTCGCGTATGTCCTCGCTGCCCCCGCCACCGGCGAAGATGTGGTCGCCATAATGGAGGGTTCTTTAAGGGCTACACTCACCCCAAGTCACAGGCCTGAAGGTGTTAATGGCCTCGGTTTTTTTTTCCCTGAGCAGAGGGAGCTCTTAAATTGAAGGCACACCTCTCCCTTTAGTTGATTGAATTGGGAGAGGGGCCTTCTCCCCTCTGCTCAATGGGTATTTAATAAAAAGTTAATTGAGGTGCCTCTTAGAGAGAGAGGCAGAGAGAGACAGAGACAAAGAGAGAGAGAGAGGGGGGTAGGAAGGAGGGAAGCCGCAAGGGCAGGGTCGCCACTCAGGATGGTGGGTGGGTGGGTGTTGGCAGGGGGTGCACTCTCCGATGTAATAAAAGTCTTTGGTGGTGGTCTTCTGGTGGGGGGAGAAGATGTCTTCACCTGGGATAGCTGGAGATGCCCAGGCTCAGTCCTGCACCAGGTCTTAACGATGCCCAATTGGATTAAATTAATTGGGGAACTTCACCTAGGCAGCTCCAGCTGTCCCAGGTCAGGCAATGGGAAAGGGGTGTTTAATATGGTGTGTGCGGCCTAGCTTTTACAGAAGCCACACACACACACACACACCCCTTGATGTTCCGGCCTTCTTCTTTTCTTCTTTCCTCCCCCCACCTACAAAACAAAGTCTCTGGGAGAGTGCCCCAGAATCACACCCACCTGTAGATGTTGTTCTTTCCTTCCTTCCTCCTTCCAAACAGATGATGATGTTGTGATGTTTTCTCCCCTCTCTCCCTCTCCTAAAATGGAGGCCAATTGAGGAGGCAGTGTGGAAAGGCCTCTCCTCTGTTGTTGATGGCCTTGGCCTTCTTTTCTTTTCTCTCTCCTCTCCTGTCCTCTCTCTCCAGGCACCTCAGTAGTTGTGGTTGTGGTTGTTGTTGGTGGTGGTCTGCTATCTGGTCTCCTTCTCCTTCTCCTCTTCCTGCTCACAGAGACCACCACTCTGATGCTGCTGCTCACCACAAGCTTGTGATTTCAAATCAAGCTGTTGGACTATAACCTGGTGTTGATCTTTTTGGTTGAAACCAAATTTACTGTAAATCAAATTAAAACTTTAAATGAAACTTAATAAATCAAATTAAAATTTGAAAGTCCGGGGTGACGATGCACTCCAGTCCCCGCGGCGCCCACCGGTCGCGGAAAAACTCAAGCGTGCCGGCGGACACCGCGTGCTCCATCTCCAGGGCCACCCGGGCGCGAACATGGCCGCGGAAGAGAGGCAGGCAATCGGGCCGAACGACCCCCTCGACCGCCCGCTGCCTGGACCAATTAATGGCTTTCTTGGCCAGGCCCAGGAGCAGTCCTACGAGGAGGTCCTCCGACCTACCCGCTCCCCTCCGCACCGGGTGACCGTAGATCAGGAGCGTGGGGCTGAAGTGCAACCAGAAATTGAGGAGCAGCCCCTTCAAATAATGAAAGAGGGGCTGCAACCTCTCACATTCAACATAAATGTGATAAACGGACTCCTCCAGGCCGCAAAAATGGCAAGCAGCCTGGGAGTCCGTAAACCTACTTAAAATCCTATTGCACGGGACTGCTCCGTGCAACACCCTCCAGGCCAAGTCCCCAATAGAACAAGGGAAGACTCCCGCGTAGAGAGCCTTCCAATGGGGACCTTCGCCTCCGCCGGACGGCAGGATGGTACGCCAAGGCGTGTCCGGACGGCAGACGAAGATGGCAAAGTGGAGAGTGTGCAGGAGCAGCCCGTACAGGAAACGCCTCCGTGCGGATTGAAAGGGCACGGAGGGCATTTCTCCGAGAAGGCTCAAGTGGTGAGGCGGCGGCTCCCGAGGGAGGATTCGGGGCCGGGCGCCGATAAGGAATTCCGTCCGAACGGGGGTCAGTTCGGACGGGATCGCCCCACGTGCTTGAGCCTCCTCGACACACCTAGTGGAGACGGGGCCCAGTGCCACTTTTAGCGACTCGATGGCTTTGACCGCGAGCCGGACGTTGACCCAAGACATGCGCCTCGCCAACTCCTCCGGCGCCATCCAGCCCGCTCCTCCGCCATCGAGCAGGTCCCCGACTCTGGTCACCTTACCGGGCACAGCCCTGCCCTCCGCCAGCCAGCCGAACCCGCGGTCGTGGAGGTGCGGATTCCTGAACAGCGGCTCCCGAAGGACGGCCGCCGCTCCTGACGGGGGAGAACTGCGCTCGGAGGCGACGCTGTTCCAAACCCATAGCAGTTCCTGGTAGAAGACAGGCAGCTCCCGCAGGCTGGCACGCGTGCCACCCACTCTCACAAACAGGAGCTGCGTGTCGTAATTGAGGCCGTGCAGCTGGCGGAAGAAATACGTCGCCAGCGCACGCCACCTAGGAGGATTCTCCACGTACAGGTATCTCTGCAGCGTCTGAAGACGGAAAGTCGCCGCCTGGGTGCGAAGGCACACCAGCGCCTGACCGCCCTCCCTAAGCGGGAGACTCAAAACCGCGGCAGAGACCCAGTGCTTCCTTTTGTCCCAGAAGAAGTCGACGAGCTTCTTCTGCATCTTGGCGACAAACGCAGGGGGAGGGATCAAAGTGACCAACCGGTACCACAACATGGCGGCCACCAGCTGGTTTATGACCAGCGCTCGACCCCTGTAGGACAACACTCGGAGCAGTCCTGTCCAGCGCCCTAGGCGAGCGGTGACTTTGGCCTCCAGCTCTTGCCAGTTCGCCGGCCAGGCGTCCTCGGCCGGGCTGAGGTAGACTCCCAGGTAGAGGAGGTGCGTGGTGCTCCAGGCGAAAGGCCCGAACTCCTCCGGCAGGGAGTCCACCCGCCATGGGCCCACCAGGAGTCCAGAACATTTCTCCCAGTTGATCTTGGCGGAGGATGCGTCCGAGTAAATCTGCTGGCATTCTCGCATCCTCCGCAAGTCGACGGGATCCGTGACCGCGAGGAGCACGTCATCGGCGTAAGCCGAGAGGACCACCTCCACGCCCGGCCCTTGCAGAGCCAGTCCCGTCAACCTCTTCCGCAAGAGGCGCAGGAAAGGCTCCACGCAAACGGCGTATAACTGACCGGACATGGGGCATCCCTGACGCACCCCCCTCCCGAAGCGAAGGGGCGCCGTCAAAGACCCGTTAACTTTAATCAGACACTCCGCGGCGGCGTACAGAAGTCGGATCCGGGCGACGAAATGCGTCCCGAACCCGAATGCGCGCAGAGTCCCGAAAAGATACTCGTGATCCACCCTGTCGAACGCCTTCTCCTGATCCAGGGAAAGGAAGGCGACCGACAGACCAGCCCTCTGGGAATGGTGGACCAGGTCCCGGACCAGATGGATGTTATCGTGGATACTCCGGCCCGGGACCGTGTAGGACTGGTCGGGGTGGATCATGCGGGCCAGCACGGTGCCAAGGCGAGCAGACATAGCCCTGGCGAAAATTTTGTAGTCCGTGCTGAGGAGGGAGACCGGGCGCCAGTTCTTAAGTAGGCGGAGATCGCCCTTCTTGGGCAGCAGGACGATGACCGCCCTGCGCCAAGAGAGGGGCATCTCCCCGGTCGCCAGACTTTCCCCCAGGACCCGCGCGTAGTCGTCCCCCAAGACGTCCCAGAACGCCCTGTGGAACTCCACGGTCAGCCCGTCCAGCCCCGGGGACTTGCCCCTCGAGAGCTGGCGCAGGGCGCCGGTCAGCTCCGCCAGGCTTAGCGGAGCTTCTAAATTCTCGGCGCCCTCCGGGCCGACCTTCGGCAGGTCCTCCCACAAAACTCTGCGCGCATCCTCGCTGGACGGATCCGAAGAGAACAGAGCCCCGTAATAGGCCCGGGCCTCCGCGCTGATGCCCTCCGGATCCGAGACCAGAGATCCGTCGTCGGCCAGCAGCCCCAAGAGCTGCTTACGGACCCCCCGTCTTTTTTCCAGCGAGTAGAAGAAGGGGGAGCCGCGGTCCAGGTCCCGCAGGAGCTGGATCCGCGACCTCACGTACGCGCCTCGGGACCCGACCAGCTGCAGGTCCTTCAGCGCGCCCTTCTTCTCTTCGTACACCTTCCGCAGGGCCGGGTCCTCGACGACCTTGACCGAGACGGGACTCCAGGTCGAGCACTTCTTTCTCCAATCGCCCGACCCGGGCCTCCCGCCTCTTGGTCGACCCCTTCGCGTACTCCTGACAGAAGACGCGGACGTGAGCCTTGCCCACGTCCCACCATAGCCTCAAGGAGGGGAAGCCTCCCCGCTTCCTTCTCCAGTCGGCCCAGAACCGGCGAAACGAATCCCGGAACCGCGCGTCCTCCAGCAGCAGGTTGTTAAAATGCCAGTACGCGGACCCCCCCCGCGCGCGCAGCGGAGCGAGCTCCGCCCACACCAGGTGGTGGTCCGTGCACGGCACCGGCCGCATGGAAGCCGCCGGAACGCAGGAGACGTACGCCCGGGAAATGTAAAGGCGGTCGATTCTGGACCTTCCTCCTCCAGACCTCACGCTCGTGAAGGCGCTGGAGTCGGGATGGAGATTTCGCCAGACGTCCACCAAGTCGAAGGACCCGACCAGGTCCCGCAACTTCTCCATCGCCGCCGGGCTTCGCGGGGGACCCGACCGGTCCCGCGCCTCGAGGGTACAATTGAAATCCCCCCCGAGGATGACGCACTCGCCCACGTCGATGGAGCCCAGAAGAGCGGACACTTCTCCGAAGAAGCGCACTTGCTGCGCACCGGTCCGGGGGGCGTACACGTTCACTAAATGGAGCGGCACGCCTCCCAGGCGAACAGTGACCTGGAGCAAGCGGCCCGGCACGTGCTCCTTGACCCTCAAGATCTCCGGCTGAAAATGCGGGGCCAGCAAGACAGCCACCCCGCAGGAATTGTTGGAGAGGTGACTCATGCTGACCCCTCCTTGCCACTCCAGGAGCCACGTGGCCTCGTCTCCCGGAACGGTGTGGGTTTCTTGCAGGAAGCACACCGCATATTTCCCGTCCCGAAGGACCGAGAAGTTATTGAATCTACGGCGCGCCTCCCTGCTGCCGTTGATGTTGAGGCTGGCTATGGTTATCTTCATCTCAGAAGCATAGTGCAACCTCTACCTAACGGAGGGGAGGGAGGGCGGTCACTGACGACCGCCACTCCCTCAGCAGCCCAGTGTGGAACGTCTTGAGCCGACGCAGCTCGAGCCGGTCAACGTCCTTGTCCGCGCCCATGATTTTAACGGCGGCGCGGACGGACACGACGAGCAGCGTCAGCTCCGACCACTTGTCGAGGGCCAGCCGGATCTTCTTGTGACGACCCTGGCTCACGGCCATAAAATCCCGGAGTTCCCCTACGGGGATGAGGGGAGAGTCGGTGAAGGGCACGAGGGCGTCCATCGCCTCGCTGCCGATGGACTCCAAATCGTCCTCGAAGCCCCCCACCGAGTCCCCGTCCTCCTCCGGGAGGTCGTCACCGGCGGCCAACCCGTCCGTCACACAGGGTGCAGCGAACGGCTCGGCCGCACCGGCCGGCCCCGCCTCCGTCACGATCCCACCCCCAGGATCGGTGGCAGAGGAGTCCACCCTGGGCTCCTTCAGGGGCGCCGGGCCGGGAGGCGGCGGCGGCAGTTCGGGGCCCCCCCCCGCCTCAGGCGCCGGGGCGACCGGAGAAACCGGGGAGAAAATAATCCCAAATTCCTCCAGCACGTCCGGCGCCAACAACAGAGACGGAGTCAGGGGGCTTTCCGTCTCCCCGCCACCAACCTCCGACCCAGCAGGCTGGGGATTGCTACACTCCTCCACCAGGTCGAGCAGTCCCTGGGAGATGTCTGGGTTATAAAAGGCGGGCTCGGCTTCAGCCTCTTTGGCCTCGCCCGCCCCAGTCCCCAGGACGCCCGACCCGGCGAGGAGCAACGGTTCAGGTTCTACATTTCCTCCGCGGGTTGTTCCGCGCCCCCCCCCACGGGCAGGGTCTCTTCCCCATCCCCGGGAGGCACAGGTCGGACAGACTCGGCTGTCTCACCCTCCCGAGGGACAGACGACCCCTGCCGATCGCGCGCGACGATGACGGTGGTGGGGTGGGGCGCAGCACCCGCGGCGGGCGACTGCCCCCCTTTTGCGGAGGGACCTTCCTCCTCGCAGTCCTCCTGCTGGGGGCGGAGCTTTCTTTTTAACGTATTGGGGCCCGGAGAGGGGGAGGCCTCCATGTCTGCTGGGGCCTCCCTCTCTGCCCCCTTCCGACGACTGGGTTTCTTGGGCCCCTCGGGCCCGAGCCCGGCCGCAGGTCTTGATTCAGCTGCCTCGGCAGTTGCGGTCACGGTCACGGGCCCGGGCACGAGGACCCCCCCAGTCTCATGCGTCCCGACCAACTCCGCGATATACTCGGGCGTGAGTTCGGCCAATTCAGATGTTTCCTCCGCGAGGGGATCCGCCCTTAGGTGTTTATTTTTCCTACGCGCCTTCCTTCCCCCCGGACGCTCTCCCTCCTCCCCGCCGGAGGCCGTGGTGGTGTTGGCCTCCGATTTCGACCGCGCATCCGTCGCCGTCGACGCGCGGACAGTATCAGGGGGAGGGGGGGCGGCGGCGCCAACCCCGGCCGCGCCAGGTGTCGTGGCGGCCTTGGAGGCGGGGCAGTTTTTGCGGACGTGCCCCACCTCCTTACAGGCGTAGCACCGCGCGCCGTCCGAGGTCCAGAAGACGCGGTGGGCGGTCCCCCCGTGGAGCACCGTGAACGCGCCGTCCGCGTCCTCCTCCCGCGCCAGCCGGACGAAAAGCTGGCGCCGGAAGGAGAAGACGTGCCGAAGGCTGGCTTCCCGGAAGCCGAGCGGGATGGGTGTGATCCCCGACCTCACCTCCCCCAGTTGACGTAGGTGGGGGAGGAGGAGCTCACCCGGAACAAAGGGCGGGACGTTGGAAACCACAATCCTTTGCGCGGTGGCCTCAAGGGGGTCCACCGGCAGGAAGGTCCCGCCCACGGTGAGCCCCTTCTCGATGGCCAGGGACACCGCCCGCTCCGACCCCAGGAAGAACACAGCCTTGCCGTACATTTTAGAGGCGGCGACGATGGCTGAAGGGCCGACAACCCCAGCCATGGCTTTTACGCACGCCTCTATAGTCATGTTGGGGTGAGTGTAGCTCTTGACCCCATTCTTCCTCGTAAGGAGGGTAAAAGGTGACGGGGTAACAGGAGGACTCGTGGCTGCGGCCGTGGCCGCGGCTGCCACGCTCGCGTACGTCCTCGCTGCCCCCGCCACCGGCGAAGATGTGGTCGCCATAATGGAGGGTTCTTTAAGGGCTACACTCACCCCAAGTCACAGGCCTGAAGGTGTTAATGGCCTCGGTTTTTTTTTTGGTTTTCCCCTGAGCAGAGGGAGCTCTTAAATTGAAGGCACACCTCTCCCTTTAGTTGATTGAATTGGGAGAGGGGCCTTCTCCCCTCTGCTCAATGGGTACTTAATAAAAAGTAATTGAGGTGCCTCTTAGAGAGAGAGGCAGAGAGAGACAAGAGACAAAGAGAGAGAGAGAGAGGGGGTGGGAAGGAGGGAAGCCGCAAGGGCAGGGTCGCCACTCAGGATGGTGGGTGGGTGGGTGTTGGCAGGGGGGTGCACTCTCCGATGTAATAAAAGTCTTTGGTGGTGGTCTTCTGGTGGGGGGAGAAGATGTCTTCACCTGGGATAGCTGGAGATGCCCAGGCTCAGTCCTGCACCAGGTCTTAACGATGCCCAATTGGATTAATTAATTGGGGAACTTCACCTAGGCAGCTCCAGCTGTCCCAGGTCAGGCAATGGGAAAGGGGTGTTTAATATGGTGTGTGCGGCCTAGCTTTTACAGAAGCCACACACACACACACACACACCCCTTGGATGTTCCGGCCCTCTTCTTTTCTTCTTTCCTCCCCCCACCTACAAAACAAAGTCTCTGGGAGAGTGCCCCAGAATCACACCCACCTGTAGCTGTTGTTCTTTCCTTCCTTCCTCCTTCCAAACAGATGATGGTTGTTGTGTTGTTTTCTCCCCTCTCTCCCTCTCCTAAAATGGAGGCCAATTGAGGAGGCAGTGTGGAAAGGCCTCTCTCTGTTGTTAATGGCCTTGGCCTTCTTTTCTTTTCTTCTCCTCTCCTGTCCTCTCTCTCCAGGCACCTCAGTAGTTGTTGGTTGTTGGTTGGTGGTGGTCTGCTATCTGGTCTCCTTCTCCTTCTCCTCTTCCTGCTCACAGAGACCACCACTCTGCTGCTGCTGCTCACCACAAGCTTGTGATTTCAAATCAAGCTGTTGGACTATAACCTGGTGTTGCTCTTTTTGGTTGACAAACCCAAATTTACTGTAAATCAATTAAAACTTGAAATGAAACTTAATAAATCAAATTAAAATTTGAAAGTCCGGGGTGACGATGCACTCCAGTCCCCGCGGCGCCCACCGGTCGCGGAAAAACTCAAGCGTGCCGGCGGACACCGCGTGCTCCATCTCCAGGGCCACCCGGGCGCGAACATGGCCGCGGAAGAGAGGCAGGCAATCGGGCCGAACGACCCCCTCGACCGCCCGCTGCCTGGACCAATTAATGGCTTTCTTGGCCAGGCCCAGGAGCAGTCCTACGAGGAGGTCCTCCGACCTACCCGCTCCCCTCCGCACCGGGTGACCGTAGATCAGGAGCGTGGGGCTGAAGTGCAACCAGAAATTGAGGAGCAGCCCCTTCAAATAATGAAAGAGGGGCTGCAACCTCTCACATTCAACATAAATGTGATAAACGGACTCCTCCAGGCCGCAAAAATGGCAAGCAGCCTGGGAGTCCGTAAACCTACTTAAAATCCTATTGCACGGGACTGCTCCGTGCAACACCCTCCAGGCCAAGTCCCCAATAGAACAAGGGAAGACTCCCGCGTAGAGAGCCTTCCAATGGGGACCTTCGCCTCCGCCGGACGGCAGGATGGTACGCCAAGGCGTGTCCGGACGGCAGACGAAGATGGCAAAGTGGAGAGTGTGCAGGAGCAGCCCGTACAGGAAACGCCTCCGTGCGGATTGAAAGGGCACGGAGGGCATTTCTCCGAGAAGGCTCAAGTGGTGAGGCGGCGGCTCCCGAGGGAGGATTCGGGGCCGGGCGCCGATAAGGAATTCCGTCCGAACGGGGGTCAGTTCGGACGGGATCGCCCCACGTGCTTGAGCCTCCTCGACACACCTAGTGGAGACGGGGCCCAGTGCCACTTTTAGCGACTCGATGGCTTTGACCGCGAGCCGGACGTTGACCCAAGACATGCGCCTCGCCAACTCCTCCGGCGCCATCCAGCCCGCTCCTCCGCCATCGAGCAGGTCCCCGACTCTGGTCACCTTACCGGGCACAGCCCTGCCCTCCGCCAGCCAGCCGAACCCGCGGTCGTGGAGGTGCGGATTCCTGAACAGCGGCTCCCGAAGGACGGCCGCCGCTCCTGACGGGGGAGAACTGCGCTCGGAGGCGACGCTGTTCCAAACCCATAGCAGTTCCTGGTAGAAGACAGGCAGCTCCCGCAGGCTGGCACGCGTGCCACCCACTCTCACAAACAGGAGCTGCGTGTCGTAATTGAGGCCGTGCAGCTGGCGGAAGAAATACGTCGCCAGCGCACGCCACCTAGGAGGATTCTCCACGTACAGGTATCTCTGCAGCGTCTGAAGACGGAAAGTCGCCGCCTGGGTGCGAAGGCACACCAGCGCCTGACCGCCCTCCCTAAGCGGGAGACTCAAAACCGCGGCAGAGACCCAGTGCTTCCTTTTGTCCCAGAAGAAGTCGACGAGCTTCTTCTGCATCTTGGCGACAAACGCAGGGGGAGGGATCAAAGTGACCAACCGGTACCACAACATGGCGGCCACCAGCTGGTTTATGACCAGCGCTCGACCCCTGTAGGACAACACTCGGAGCAGTCCTGTCCAGCGTCCTAGGCGAGCGGTGACTTTGGCCTCCAGCTCTTGCCAGTTCGCCGGCCAGGCGTCCTCGGCCGGGCTGAGGTAGACTCCCAGGTAGAGGAGGTGCGTGGTGCTCCAGGCGAAAGGCCCGAACTCCTCCGGCAGGGAGTCCACCCGCCATGGGCCCACCAGGAGTCCAGAACATTTCTCCCAGTTGATCTTGGCGGAGGATGCGTCCGAGTAAATCTGCTGGCATTCTCGCATCCTCCGCAAGTCGACGGGATCCGTGACCGCGAGGAGCACGTCATCGGCGTAAGCCGAGAGGACCACCTCCACGCCCGGCCCTTGCAGAGCCAGTCCCGTCAACCTCTTCCGCAAGAGGCGCAGGAAAGGCTCCACGCAAACGGCGTATAACTGACCGGACATGGGGCATCCCTGACGCACCCCCCTCCCGAAGCGAAGGGGCGCCGTCAAAGACCCGTTAACTTTAATCAGACACTCCGCGGCGGCGTACAGAAGTCGGATCCGGGCGACGAAATGCGTCCCGAACCCGAATGCGCGCAGAGTCCCGAAAAGATACTCGTGATCCACCCTGTCGAACGCCTTCTCCTGATCCAGGGAAAGGAAGGCGACCGACAGACCAGCCCTCTGGGAATGGTGGACCAGGTCCCGGACCAGATGGATGTTATCGTGGATACTCCGGCCCGGGACCGTGTAGGACTGGTCGGGGTGGATCATGCGGGCCAGCACGGTGCCAAGGCGAGCAGACATAGCCCTGGCGAAAATTTTGTAGTCCGTGCTGAGGAGGGAGACCGGGCGCCAGTTCTTAAGTAGGCGGAGATCGCCCTTCTTGGGCAGCAGGACGATGACCGCCCTGCGCCAAGAGAGGGGCATCTCCCCGGTCGCCAGACTTTCCCCCAGGACCCGCGCGTAGTCGTCCCCCAAGACGTCCCAGAACGCCCTGTGGAACTCCACGGTCAGCCCGTCCAGCCCCGGGGACTTGCCCCTCGAGAGCTGGCGCAGGGCGCCGGTCAGCTCCGCCAGGCTTAGCGGAGCTTCTAAATTCTCGGCGCCCTCCGGGCCGACCTTCGGCAGGTCCTCCCACAAAACTCTGCGCGCATCCTCGCTGGACGGATCCGAAGAGAACAGAGCCCCGTAATAGGCCCGGGCCTCCGCGCTGATGCCCTCCGGATCCGAGACCAGAGATCCGTCGTCGGCCAGCAGCCCCAAGAGCTGCTTACGGACCCCCCGTCTTTTTTCCAGCGAGTAGAAGAAGGGGGAGCCGCGGTCCAGGTCCCGCAGGAGCTGGATCCGCGACCTCACGTACGCGCCTCGGGACCCGACCAGCTGCAGGTCCTTCAGCGCGCCCTTCTTCTCTTCGTACACCTTCCGCAGGGCCGGGTCCTCGACGACCTGACCGAGACGGGACTCCAGGTCGAGCACTTCTTTCTCCAATCGCCCGACCCGGGCCTCCCGCCTCTTGGTCGACCCCTTCGCGTACTCCTGACAGAAGACGCGGACGTGAGCCTTGCCCACGTCCCACCATAGCCTCAAGGAGGGGAAGCCTCCCCGCTTCCTTCTCCAGTCGGCCCAGAACCGGCGAAACGAATCCCGGAACCGCGCGTCCTCCAGCAGCAGGTTGTTAAAATGCCAGTACGCGGACCCCCCCCGCGCGCGCAGCGGAGCGAGCTCCGCCCACACCAGGTGGTGGTCCGTGCACGGCACCGGCCGCATGGAAGCCGCCGGAACGCAGGAGACGTACGCCCGGGAAATGTAAAGGCGGTCGATTCTGGACCTTCCTCCTCCAGACCTCACGCTCGTGAAGGCGCTGGAGTCGGGATGGAGATTTCGCCAGACGTCCACCAAGTCGAAGGACCCGACCAGGTCCCGCAACTTCTCCATCGCCGCCGGGCTTCGCGGGGGACCCGACCGGTCCCGCGCCTCGAGGGTACAATTGAAATCCCCCCCGAGGATGACGCACTCGCCCACGTCGATGGAGCCCAGAAGAGCGGACACTTCTCCGAAGAAGCGCACTTGCTGCGCACCGGTCCGGGGGGCGTACACGTTCACTAAATGGAGCGGCACGCCTCCCAGGCGAACAGTGACCTGGAGCAAGCGGCCCGGCACGTGCTCCTTGACCCTCAAGATCTCCGGCTGAAAATGCGGGGCCAGCAAGACAGCCACCCCGCAGGAATTGTTGGAGAGGTGACTCATGCTGACCCCTCCTTGCCACTCCAGGAGCCACGTGGCCTCGTCTCCCAGAACGGTGTGGGTTTCTTGCAGGAAGCACACCGCATATTTCCCGTCCCGAAGGACCGAGAAGTTATTGAATCTACGGCGCGCCTCCCTGCTGCCGTTGATGTTGAGGCTGGCTATGGTTATCTTCATCTCAGAAGCATAGTGCAACCTCTACCTAACGGAGGGGAGGGAGGGCGGTCACTGACGACCGCCACTCCCTCAGCAGCCCAGTGTGGAACGTCTTGAGCCGACGCAGCTCGAGCCGGCCAACGTCCTTGTCCGCGCCCATGATTTTAACGGCGGCGCGGACGGACACGACGAGCAGCGTCAGCTCCGACCACTTGTCGAGGGCCAGCCGGATCTTCTTGTGACGACCCTGGCTCACGGCCATAAAATCCCGGAGTTCCCCTACGGGGATGAGGGGAGAGTCGGTGAAGGGCACGAGGGCGTCCATCACCTCGCTGCCGATGGACTCCAAATCGTCCTCGAAGCCCCCCACCGAGTCCCCGTCCTCCTCCGGGAGGTCGTCACCGGCGGCCAACCCGTCCGTCGCACAGGGTGCAGCGAACGGCTCGGCCGCACCGGCCGGCCCCGCCTCCGTCACGATCCCACCCCCAGGATCGGTGGCAGAGGAGTCCACCCTGGGCTCCTTCAGGGGCGCCGGGCCGGGAGGCGGCGGCGGCGGTTCGGGGCCCCCCCCCGCCTCAGGCGCCGGGGCGACCGGAGAAACCGGGGAGAAAATAATCCCAAATTCCTCCAGCACGTCCGGCGCCAACAACAGAGACGGAGTCAGGGGGCTTTCCGTCTCCCCGCCACCAACCTCCGACCCAGCGGGCTGGGGATTGTTAAAGTCCTCCACCAGGTCGAGCAGTCCCTGGGAGATATCTGGGTTATAAAAGGCGGGCTCGGCTTCAGCCTCTTTGGCCTCGCCCGCCCCAGTCCCCAGGACGCCCGACCCGGCGAGGAGCAACGGTTCAGGTTCTACATTTTCTTCCGCGGGTTGTTCCGCGCCCCCCCCCACGGGCAGGGTCTCTTCCCCATCCCCGGGAGGCACAGGTCGGACAGACTCGGCTGTCTCACCCTCCCGAGGGACAGACGACCCCTGCCGATCGCGCGCGACGATGACGGTGGTGGGGTGGGGCGCAGCACCCGCGGCGGGCGACTGCCCCCCTTTTGCGGAGGGACCTTCCTCCTCGCAGTCCTCCTGCTGGGGGCGGAGCTTTCTTTTTAACGTATTGGGGCCCGGAGAGGGGGAGGCCTCCATGTCTGCTGGGGCCTCCCTCTCTGCCCCCTTCCGACGACTGGGTTTCTTGGGCCCCTCGGGCCCGAGCCCGGCCGCAGGTCTTGATTTAGCTGCCTCAGCAGTTGCGGTCACGGTCACGGGCCCGGGCACGAGGACCCCCCCAGTCTCATGCGTCCCGACCAACTCCGCGATGTACTCGGGCGTGAGTTCGGCCAATTCAGATGTTTCCTCCGCGAGGGGATCCGCCCTTAGGTGTTTAGTTTTCCTACGCGCCTTCCTTCCCCCCGGACGCTCTCCCTCCTCCCCGCCGGAGGCCGTGGTGGTGTTGGCCTCCGATTCCGACCGCGCATCCGTCGCCGTCGACGCGCGGACAGTATCAGGGGGAGGGGGGGCGGCGGCGCCAACCCTGGCCGCGCCAGGTGTCGTGGCGGCCTTGGAGGCGGGGCAGTTTTTGCGGACGTGCCCCACCTCCTTACAGGCGTAGCACCGCGCGCCGTCCGAGGTCCAGAAGACGCGGTGGGCGGTCCCCCCGTGGAGCACCGTGAACGCGCCGTCCGCGTCCTCCTCCCGCGCCAGCCGGACGAAAAGCTGGCGCCGGAAGGAGAAGACGTGCCGAAGGCTGGCTTCCCGGAAGCCGAGCGGGATGGGTGTGATCCCCGACCTCACCTCCCCCAGTTGACGTAGGTGGGGGAGGAGGAGCTCACCCGGAACAAAGGGCGGGACGTTGGAAACCACAATCCTTTGCGCGGTGGCCTCAAGGGGGTCCACCGGCAGGAAGGTCCCGCCCACGGTGAGCCCCTTCTCGATGGCCAGGACACCGCCCGCTCCGACCCCAGGAAGAACACAGCCTTGCCGTACATTTTAGAGGCGGCGACGATGGCTGAAGGGCCGACAACCCCAGCCATGGCTTTAACGCACGCCTCTATAGTCATGTTGGGGTGAGTGTAGCTCTTGACCCCATTCTTCCTCGTAAGGAGGGTAAAAGGTGACGGGGTAACAGGAGGACTCGTGGCTGCGGCCGTGGCCGCGGCTGCCACGCTCGCGTATGTCCTCGCTGCCCCCGCCACCGGCGAAGATGTGGTCGCCATAATGGAGGGTTCTTTAAGGGCTACACTCACCCCAAGTCACAGGCCTGAAGGTGTTAATGGCCTCGGTTTTTTTTTTCCCTGAGCAGAGGGAGCTCTTAAATTGAAGGCACACCTCTCCCTTTAGTTGATTGAATTGGGAGAGGGGCCTTCTCCCCTCTGCTCAATGGGTATTTAATAAAAAGTTAATTGAGGTGCCTCTTAGAGAGAGAGGCAGAGAGAGACAGAGACAAAGAGAGAGAGAGAGGGGGGTGGGAAGGAGGGAAGCCGCAAGGGCAGGGTCGCCACTCAGGATGGTGGGTGGGTGGGTGTTGGCAGGGGGTGCACTCTCCGATGTAATAAAAGTCTTTGGTGGTGGTGGTCTTCTGGTGGGGGGAGAAGATGTCTTCACCTGGGATAGCTGGAGATGCCCAGGCTCAGTCCTGCACCAGGTCTTAACGATGCCCAATTGGATTAAATTAATTGGGGAACTTCACCTAGGCAGCTCCAGCTGTCCCAGGTCAGGCAATGGGAAAGGGGTGTTTAATATGGTGTGTGCGGCCTAGCTTTTACAGAAGCCACACACACACACACACACCCCTTAGATGTTCCGGCCTTCTTCTTTTCTTCTTTCCTCCCCCCACCTACAAAACAAAGTCTCTGGGAGAGTGCCCCAGAATCACACCCACCTGTAGCTGATATTCTTTCCTTCCTTCCTCCTTCCAACCAGATGATGGATGTTGTGTTGTTTTCTCCCCTCTCTCCCTCTCCTAAAATGGAGGCCAATTGAGGAGGCAGTGTGGGAAAGGCCTCTCCTCTGTTGTTGATGGCCTTGGCCTTCTTTTCTTTTCTCTCTCCTCTCCTGTCCTCTCTCTCCAGGCACCTCAGTAGTTGTGGTTGTTGTTGGTGGTGGCCTGCTATCTGGTCTCCTTCTCCTTCTCCTCTTCCTGGCCACAGAGACCACCACTCTGATGCTGCTGCTCACCACAAGCTTGTGATTTCAAATCAAGCTGTTGGACTATAACCTGGTGTTGTGCAACTTCTCACTTTTGTCCACCCCAGTCCAACACCAGCATCCCCACATCAAGGATATAAAGAGACCGCGCGCTGTTCCTCCTCCCACTGCCTGGGGGAATGGGCCAGATATTTAAAGAGACAGGGACTCCCCTTTCTCTGCCTATTTATAGTTAAAGGGACAGTCCTGTTTATCTTGGAGTGTCGGCGGACTTCACTAACAGAGCTCCCATTAAAAGTCGTTCCCTTCTGTACTGTGCAGTGATTGTAAAGCTGTCTGTTTCAGTGACTTGAGCCTTTCTAAAATGTCTCTCTATTTTTGACGATCCATTTAACTTGCTTGTTTAATGTTGAAAGTCTTCAGAATTTTGCAGTGTAACGAAGGTTTTGTTTAAAGGTGGAGAATTATTTCTTTCTAAATATTCTGTTCTCACCTTCCCCCATCCACTTTAAAACACTCTGCATTACTGACTAGGAAGGTACCAAGTTCAATCCTTGGTCTGGGCTGTTAGTTGATCTCTGATAAGGCAGCAGTTCAGGGGCTATAATTATCCTCAGTACCACTGGGCTAACTAAGAGTAAGAATCAGCCACTGCCCCTGCTCTTGATGGAGATCCAGTGACATCAACTGGGAAGTGTATGGATGTCAATTGAGGGCAGGATTGGACTGCTGTCACTGCTGACACTCACTGAGTCGGCTGATGGTGAGGCTCTAGAATCATCGAATCATAGACTCGTTAGAGCACAGCAGGAGGCCCATCGAGCCCGTGCCGGCTCTCTGCAAGAGCACTTCAGCTAGTCCCACTCCCCCCGCCCTTTCCTCGTAGCCCTGCCAACATTTTTCCTTCAGGTACTTGTCCAATTCCCTTTTGAAAGCCACAGTTGAATCTGCCTCCACCAACCTTTCAGGCAGTGAATTCCAGATCCTAACCACTCGCTACGTAAAAAAGTTTTTCCTCATGTCACCTTTGGTTCGTCTGCCAATCACCTTAAATCTGTGTCCTCTGGTTCTCGACCCTTCCGCCAATGGGAACAGTTTCTCTCTATCTACTCCGTCTAGACCCCTCATGATGTTGAACACCTCTATCAAATCTCCTCTCAACCTTCTCTGCTCCAAGGAAACAATCCCAGCTTCTCTAGTCCATCCATGTAACTGAAGTCCCTCATCCCTAGAACGACTCTTGTAAATCTTTTCCACACTATCTTGAAGGCCTTCACATCCTTCCTAAAGTGCGGTGCCCAGAATTGGAAACAATACTTCAGTTGAGGACATAAGAACTTAAGAAATAAGAGCAGGAGTAGGCCACACAGCCCCTCGAGCCTGCTCCGCCATTCAATACGACCATGGCTGATCATCGACCTCAACTCCACTTTCCCGCCAGATCTCCATATCTCTTGATTCCCCTAGAGTCCAAAAATCTATCTATCTCAGCCTTGAATATACTCAAAGACTCAGCTTTCAGAGCCCTCTGGGGCAGAAAATTCCAAAGATTCACAACCCTCTGAGTGAAGAAATTCCTCCTCATCTCGGTCTCAAATGGCCTACCCCTTATCCTGAGACTATGCCCCCTAGTTCTAGTCACTCCAGCCAGTGGAAATAACCTCTCAGCATCTACCCTGTCAATGCCTTCAGAATCTTGTATGTTTCAATGAGATCACCTCTCATTCTTCTAAACTCCAGAGAGGTCGGACCAGTGTTTTATAAAAGTTCATCATAACTTCCTTGCTTTTGTATTCTATGCCTCTAATTTATGAAGCCCAGGATCCCATATGCTTTTTTAACCACTTTCTCAACCTGCCCTACCACCTTCAACGATTTGTGCACATATACCCCCAGGTCTCTCTGTTCAGGCACCCCCTTTAGAATTGTACCCTTTAGTATATATTGCCTCTCCTCGTTCTTCCTACCAAAATGTAGAGGTTAACTAAGTGCACCCAGCCAGATTCAGTTCCTTCTGGAGAGAAGGGGAGACACAAAATCCCAGATGATGTAATGAATGTTGATTTTAGACAGTAAGGATGAAGGGAGAGTGTGTAGAATGGGGAATTTACAGCTCAGGAGGGACAGGAGGGGAAAGAATGTTGTATAGAAACTAGATTTGTCTGTTCTGAAGTTCTATCCTGTTGTAAACACCAGTTGAGGGTATTAGAAGGGGAGGATCTGCAGATGGAAACTGAATCCAAACATTGCGTCAAGATCTGACAGATTCACCGGATTATCAGGACCTGAATATCATCGGCCTTTGGATATAGAAAGAAAAAGCACCAATCACAGCGGGGAGAAACAGGACACGTGTTCTGTGCCTGGATCCACTTTTAACAAATCGTCTCGTCTGTGAGACTCGTGCACCCACCTGAATCAACAGTGTAAATGTGGGGACTGTGGAAACGGATTCAGTTGCCCGTCTGAGGTGCAAACTCATCGAAACAGTCACAGTCAGCACCTTCAGGGGAGGAGAGGGAGGGGAACCAGTGAGTGAACTGAACCCAGCCAAAGTCAGTACCTTCAGGGGAGGAGAAGCTGTTCACCAGCTGAGTGTGGAAAGACAGTCACTCGCTTATCTCATCTATTCCCACACTAACATGTTCGTAATAGCGAGAATCCATTCACTGCTCTGTATGTGGAAAGTGATTCAATCGATCATCCCATTTACTGTCACACCAGCAGTCACACCGGAGAGAGGCCGTTTAGATACTTCACGTGTGGGAAGGGATTCACTCCGTTGTCCCAACTGTTGACACTCCAGAGTGTCCACATAGAGTACTTAAAACAACTGTTCGCAGACAGTGAGAAAAGCTTTCAAAGTTCAAAGCAGCTGATGCACGATCAGCGCATTGATACTGGAGAGAGGCTGTTTCAATATCCTGTGTGTGGGAAGAAATTCACCCCACCTGCTGAGACTCCAGTGAGTTCACATGTGACTGCAGGGGTTTGGATTCCGTTCTTAATCACATCCAGGACTGAACCAAGGCAGAGTGCCCGTGTACTGTGGTTTCTGTGTGAATTATTGATGAATTTTCTTTCAATGGGATGACAGAAACTCATTCTCATTTCACTAATTGGGGCTTTCAATGGTGGGGCTGTTCACCAGCATGCCGCGCGGGGGAGAATGTGCCCTATTCACACAGGAGGAGCCCAGTGCGCAGGCGCAACGCCTGCCTAGATTTGGAGCATGCGCAGTGTTACTGTGATTAGAGCCAGGCGAGTGCGAAAACGTAGTAAGGTCGGTGATGTGATCCTTCCGCCGATTACGAATCACCGGGGCGCGGGGAGGTAACGCACTCGGTGGGTGGGCTTTATAAACACCTGGTGTAGGCCGTAAGCCCCGAATGAGAACCAACAGGTTCCGCGTTTGCAGTTCCGGGGCTTTTTCCCGGTAATAGGCCCAAGTTAACGGCGGCCATTTTTGTAAAGGAAAGCTGTGGATTTTTGCGTCACAATACTACAGCGAGGGGTACAGCGCATGTGCAACCATCTTTGTAAAGGAAGCAATAGTGGGCAGCACTTCAGGGTCCCAGTGAGTGAACTGAACCCAGCCAAAGTCAGTACCTTCGGGGGAGGAGAGGGAGGGGAACCAGTGAGTGTCGAACTGAACCCAGCCAGAGTCAGCACCTTCAGGGGAGGAGAGGGAGGGGAACCAGTGAGTGAACTGAACCCAGCCAAAGTCAGTACCTTCAGGGGAGGAGAGGGAGGGGAACCAGTGAGTGAACTGAACCCAGCCAGAGTCAGCACCTTCAGGGGAGGAGAGGGAGGGGAACCAGTGAGTGAACTGAACCCAGCCAGAGTCAGCACCTTCAGGGGAGCAGAACCAGTGAGTAAACTGAACCCAGCCAGAGTCAGCACCTTCAGGGGAGGAGAGGGAGGGGAACCAGTGAGTAAACTGAACCCAGCCAGTCAGCACCTTCAGGGGAGGAGAGGGAGGGGAACCAGTGAGTGTAGAACTGAACCCAGCCAGAGTCAGCACCTTCAGGGGAGGAGAACCAGTGAGTGAACTGAACCCAGCCAGAGTCAGCACCTTCAGGGGAGGAGAGGGAGGGGAACCAGTGAGTGAACTGAACCCAGCCAGAGTCAGCACCTTCGGGGGAGGAGAACCAGTGAGTGTAGAACTGATCATACTGAAAACTGGGAGCGGAGGACAAACTATCTTGAGACGTCTTTGGATTTTAGCACAGGGAGGAGGGACAATATGTGGGACGGGGATTTACAGCTTTGGAGGAAGAAGAGGGGAAAGAATGTTCGATAGAAACTAAAATTGTCTGTTCTGAATTTCTGTCCTGTACTTACAGTGATGAATTTTGTAAACTCCTTTTACAGGGTATTAGAACGGGAGGATTTGCAGATGGGAAACTCAAACCAAACATCATGTTAAAATCTGACAGTCGCTCGTTTACTCAGCACCTGAATATCATCGGCCTTTGAATGTGGAAGGAGAAATGTTTGTCTGTTCTGTCTGTGGGAAAAGATTTCAAAGAACAGTACGACTGGAAAAGCACCGAGACACACACACCTGAGTGAGAGTGTTCCAGTGCACTGACTGTGGAAAGAGCTTTAACCAGTTACACAGCCTGAAAAAACATCGCACCATTCAGAGCGGGGAGAAACTGTGCACGTGTTCTGTGTGTGGACAAGGCATCAACTGATCGTCCAACCTGGAAAGATACAATGACACCCGCACCACGGAGAAACCATGCAAATGTGGGGACTGTGGGAAGGGATTCAATTACCCGTCTGAGCTGGAAATTCATCATCGCACTCACACTGGGGAGAGGCCGTTCACCTGCTCCATGTGTGGGAAGATTTCACTCAGTCATCCGACCTGCTGATACACCAGCAAGTTCGCACTGGGGAGAGGCCATTCACCTGCTCCGTGTGTGGGAAGGGATTCATTCAGTCATCCACCCTGCTGACACACCAGCGTTTTCACACTGGGGAGAGACCGTTCACCTGGTCTGAGTGTGGGAAGGGATTCACTGAGTCATCCGACTTGGTGATACACCAGCGAGTTCACACTGGGGAGAGACCGTTCACCTGCACTGAGTGTGGGAAGGGATTCACTCGGTCACCCACCCTGCTGAGACACCAGCGAGTTCACACTGGGGAGAGACCGTTCACCTGGTCTGAGTGTGGGAAGGGATTCACTCAGTCATCCAACCTGCTGAGACTTCAACGAGTTCACACTGGAGAGAGACCGTTCAAGTGACTGCAGGGGTTGGATTCTGCTGTTATTGCTGCTGTTAATTACATCCCAGACTGAATCGTCTTCATTCTGACAGGTGGAGTTTCATCCTGCTGATGTTAATAACCCCTATAACTGGGCTGGAGTTTAATATTTTGATATTTGAAATAACACAGTGTGTCGATTTTTGATGTCTCCAAGTTAAGAGGAGACTAATTGATGTCCTGTTACCGACTGCTCCATTTTTGGGCCTTTTCTCCTTTCTAACTCGAGATTATTTCAGTTCTCGTACCTTCGGTTACTCTCATGGACAAGTCCCAGCTCCCCATACCTTCCAGAGTGCCTCTCCTAGCCTTGGTATCCAGGGAAGGTCTCGGTAACACGCCCGGGATCACTAAACACAAAACCCAGTCTGTTAATCACTTTCAGCTACTGGACTTAGCGTGTGTCCCACAGCATCTCTCTCACCTTCGATGTGCGAATAGAGCATCACGCCTGCAAAACTGTTTTCAATTTCAATTTGAATCCACTCAACAAGTTTATTTAAAACAATACGTACAAGTAAACAGATCACATCAAATAATTGGCCAAGGTTTAGAGTCAACAAGATGAACAAGTGAACACATCACGGCCCAATACCCCAGCTCTATATTCACAGGAGAAAGTCTGTTATCTAACTCCTCGAGTGGACAGAATAGAGAAAGATCCCAACTCTAAGAACATCTAGAATCTGTTGTAAATATCTTTCAAATCCTGACTGGTCCAATCTGTCGGTTTCCTTTCAATTGAAGTGAATGGAAGATGAGAGGGGTGTTGGCATATGGACCTCGGTTAATTCAGCTTCTGAAAGGTGCTCATGTTTAGTTCGTTCGATATCGGGGAAAATGTGGTTGGTATCATTAGAGAGAGAGAGATTTCACTGAGCAACAGCTGGTGTTTGCAACCAACTGGCCTTGGATATTTTCATCATAGAATGTTTCGATCAGAAATATGATGTTGGGATAAGAAAAGTCTGGAGACTAGTGGTTTGTGCTGCCCCAGGAAGGCCACAGTGTATTTACCTGCTTCTGACATTGTTGATGTGTGTTGAAGAAAATGCAGACTTGTGTCTCTGGACTGTGCAGTAGCCAGAGACGACCATATTAGGCAATGCCAGCTCCAGTTTGATAAGAGGTTGATGGCAGAGCAAGAGATCCATTTTAAGAATTTATCTCCCGTTATCTGCAGACATCGAATGTCGCAGCGTGCTGACAAAACTGGACTTAAGACTTTAACCTATTGGGTTCAATTATTGGGATCGATTGTTATAGAATTGAATTGTTATAGAATGGAAAAGTAGTGAAGTTATGCTAAACTTGTATTGAACCTTGGTTTGACCACACTTGGAGCCCTGCAAACAATTCTGGTCACCATATTATCAAAAGGATATAGAGGCACTGGAGAAGGTGCAGAGATTTACAAGGATGATACCAGAAATGAGAGGGTATACCTGTCAGGAAAGGATGGACAGGCTGGGTCTCTTTTCTCTTGAAAAAAGAAGGCTGAGGGGTGACCTAATAGAGGTCTTTAAAATTATGAAAGGTTTTGATAGAGTAGATACAGAGAGAGTGTTTCCACTTGTGGGGAAGAGCATAACTAGAGGCCATCAATATAAGATAGTCACCAAGAAATCCAATAGGGAATTCAGGAGAAACTTCTTTACCCAGAGAGTGGTGAGAATGTGGAACTCGCTACCACAGGGAATGGTTGAAGCGAATAGTATAGATGCATTTAAGGGGAGGCTAGACAAGCATATGAGGGAGAAGGGAATAGAGGGTTATGCTGATAGTAAGATGGGGGAAAGATGGTAGGAGGCTCGAGTGGAGCATAAACGCCGGCATGGACTGGTTGGGCCGAATGGCCTGTTTCTGTGCCGTATATCCTGTGTAATCCTGTGTAGTCACAGCAAACAGACAGTTTAACAGACTGCCCATGGTCCACTCTAACCCCCACCTTCTCTCTCGCTCACTATTCATGGACACTGCTGCAGTAATTGCTCCTCTGACCTTTCCTCTCTTGTCCCTCCTACACCCCTAATACACGGCCCGACACAATCTCCCTCCCCCTGCATCCTCACTGTGCTGGAATCCACACCAGTCTCCCCATCTGCTCCTTGTTCTCTCCCTGGATCCGAAAACTACTGAACTCAGTCTTCCCTCCTGAAGTCTACAGGCTCTAAAACTGAAGCTTGGTGTCCCTCAGTCCCTACTCCTCCCCTTCTCTCCTCCTCTTTTCCCCCGGGGTGTGACCACACTCTGGGCCTTGGGCCTTGCCCGGGGATTCTCAGTATGAACAGGTGGGGTGTGTTTTGAGACAGGGTGTCCCCGCTCTCCTCCTCTTTTCCCCCTTGGTTGTGTCCACACTCTGGGCCTTGGGCCTTGCCCGGGGATTCTCAGTATGAACAGGTGGGGTGTGTTTTGAGACAGGGTGTCTCCGCTCTCCTCCTCTTTTCCCCCGGGGTGTGTCCACACTCTGGGCCTTGGGCCTTGCCCGGGGATTCTCAGTATGAACAGGTGGGGTGTGTTTTGAGACAGTGTGGCCCCGCTCTCCTCCTCTTTCCCCGGGATGTGTCCACACTCTGGGCCTTGGGCCTTCCCTGGGGATTCTCAGTATGAACAGGTGGGGTGTGTTTTGAGACAGGGTGTCCCCGCTCTCCTCTTTTCCCCGGGGTGTGTTCCACACTCTGGGGCTTGGGCCTTGCCCGGGGATTCTCAGTATGAACAGGTGGGGTGTGTTTTGAAACAGGGTGTCCCCGCTCTCCTCCTCTTTTCCCCCGGGGTGTGTCCACACTCTGGGCCTTGGGCCTTGCCCGGGGATTCTCAGTATGAACAGGTGGGGTGTGTTTTGAGACAGGGTGTCCCCGCTCTCCTCCTCTTTCCCCCGGGGTGTGTCCACACTCTGGGCCTTGGGCCTTGCCCGGGGATTCTCAGTATGAACAGGTGGGGTGTGTTTTGAGACAGGGAGTCTCCGCTCTCCACCTTTAAAGGTACAAGGAGACGACCAGCTGGGCTGAATGGCCCTGCTTTATGACATCACTGCAGTGCCTAGCAACCAACCTCCCTGAGCCCTGCTCATTATGGGCTGGCAGTGTTTGATGGGACAGTGCAGAGGGAGCTTTACTCTGTATCTAACCCGTGCTGTACCTGCCCTGGGAGTGTTTGATGGGACAGTGTAGAGGGAGCTTTACTCTGTATCTAACCCATGCTGTACCTGCCCTGGGAGTGTTTGATGGGACAGTGTAGAGGGAGCTTTACTCTGTATCTAACCCATGCTGTACCTGCCCTGGGAGTGTTTGATGGGACAGTGCAGGGGGAGCTTTACTCTGTATTTAACCTGTGCTGTACCTGCCCTGGGAGTGTTTGATGGGACAGTGTAGAGGGAGCTTTACTCTGTATCTAACCCATGCTGTACCTGCCCTGGGAGTGTTTGATGGACAAAATTGAGAGGTCGCACAACACCAGGTTATAGTCCCAACAGTTTTATTTGAAATCACAAGCTTTCGGAACTATCGCTCCTTCCTCAGGTGAAGTAAATTGGATACAGAATCGTCAGAGCATATATAGATGGAAAAAAAAGCATGTGTACTTTACAATTGCAGACCAATAAATTAAATCATCCTGACTATCTGCCGAGGTGTGATAAAGTTAATTAAGTCAGCCAGGAAGGTACCACATCAAAAGACATAGCAAGATACAACTGAGACAATGAGGTGAAGTCGCAGGGGTTCTAACGTGTCAAAAGCTGCCGTCTGTATGTAAAACGAAAAGCTTTAAAAAAAAATTTACTTTTTTACTGGGAAAATTTTTACTTTTTTACTGGGAATCACATCTGTGAACAAGCTAACGACGACTCGAGTCCGGATCACGTCATGTATCGTGACATAAACCCAAGATCCCGATTGAGACCGTCTTCATGAGTGCAGAACTTGGCTATCAGTTTCTGCTCGATGATTTTGCGTTGTCGTGTGTTTCTAAGGTTGCCTTGGAGAACGCTTACCCGCAGATCCGAGGCTGAATGTCCTTGACTGCTGAAGTGTTCCCCGACTGGGAGGTAACAATCCTGCCTGGCGATTGTTGCGCGGTGCTCGTTCATACGTTGTCTCAGTGTCTGCATGGTCTCGCCGATGTACCATGCCGCGGTGCATTCTTTCCTGCGTGTTTGATGGGACAGTGTAGTGGGAGCTTTACTCTGTATCTAACCCGTGCTGTACCTGCCCTGGAGTGTTTGATGGGACAGTGTAGAGGGAGCTTTACTGTGTATCTAACCCGTGCTGTACCTGCCCTGGGAGTGCTTGATGGGACAGTTTAGAGGGAGCGTTACTCGGTATCTAACCCGTGCTGTACCTGCTCTGGGAGTGTTTGATGGGCTGTGTAGAGGGAGCTTTACTCGGTATCTAACCCGTGCTGTACCTGCCCTGGGAGTGTTTGATGGGCCTGTGTAGAGGGAGCTTTACTGTGTATCTAACCCGTGCTGTACCTGCCCTGGGAGTGTTTGATGGGCATGTGTAGAGGGAGCTTTACTCTGTATCTAACCCGTGCTGTACCTGCCCTGGGAGTGTTTGATGGGACAGTGTAGAGGGAGCTTTACTCTGTATCTAACCCATGCTGTACCTATCCGAGGAGTGTTTGATGGGAAAGTAGAGGGGCCTTTATTAACCTCACGTTAGGTCCAGGTACAGTTTCATTTTTACCATCACTTGCACCAAGCATCACCCACTGGAGGTTTATATCAGGAGCTTCCGTGTGATGGTGAGGTGATCACTGGACAATAAAGTGCAGAGACTGGTGGGTGGCTGCTCATTATCCTCGGTGTGATTTAATCCTCTTTCCCACTGAATACTGCGGACAGACAGGCTCACCTTGGGAACGGAATGGTCATTGTGACATCACTTTCTAAACAAGAGCCCACAAGACAATGGGTTCTCAATAAATGTTAAAGGGATTCAAAGGCAAATGGTATATAAGAACATAAGAAATAGGAGCAGGAGTAGGCCAATTGGCCCTTCGAGCCTGCTCCGCCATTCAATAAGATCATGGCTGATCTGATCCTCACCTCAAATCTAAAGAACACAAGAAGTAGGAGCAGGACCCGGCCACTCAGCCCCTGGGCCCGCTACACCACCCACAGGGCCTCGACCGATCCGAACTCAGCCTCATGTCCAATTTCCTGCCCGCTCCCCGTAACCCCTAATTCCCTTTACTTCTAGGAAACTGTCTATTTCTGTTTTAAATTTATTTAATGATGTAGATTCCACAGCTTCCTGGGGCAGCAAATTCCACAGACCTACTACCCTCTGAGTGAAGAAGTTTCAAATCCAAATTCAGAACCCTGTCCCTGCTTTCTCCCCATATCCCTTGATCCCTTTAGCCTTAAGAAATATATCCAACTCCTTCTTGAATATATTTAATGAATTGGCCTCTACTGCCTTCTGTGGTAGAGGATGCCACAGGTTCACCACTCTCTGGGTGAAGAAATTCCTCCTAATTTCTGTCCTAAATGGCTTACCCCTTATCCTTAGACTGTGACCCCTGGTTCTGGACTCCCTGACCATCGGGAACATCCTTCCTGCATCTAGTCTGTCCAGTCCTGTCAGAATTTTATAAGTTTCAATGAGATCCCCTCTCATTCTTCTAAAGTCCAACGAGTATAAGCCCAATCGACCCAATCTCTCTTCATACGTCATTCCTGCCATCCCAGGTATCAGTCTGGTGAATCTTCGCTGCACTCCCTCCATGGCAAGAACATCCTTCCTCAGGTAAGGCAACCAAAACTGCACACAATACTCAAGGTGTGGTATCACCAAGGCCCTGCACAACTGCAGCAAGATATCCTTGCTCCTGTACTCGAATCCTCTCGCTATGAAGGCCAACATAACATTTGCCTTCTTCACCGCCTGCTGCACCTACATGCTTACCTTCAGCGACTGGTGCACAAGGACACCCAGGTTTCGTTGCACTTCCCCTTCTCCCAATCTATTGCCATTCAGATAATAATCTGCCTTTCCGTTTTTGACACCAAAGTGGATAACCTCGCATTTATCCATGTTATATTGCATCTGCTATGCTTCTGCCCAATCACCCAACCTGTCCAAATCATCCTGGAGCTTCTCGGCATCCTCCTCACAGCACACACGCCCACCCAGCTTTGTGTCGTCTGCAAACTTGGAGATATTACATCTAGTTCCCTTGTCTAGATCATTAATATATATTGTGAATAGCTGGGGTCCAAGGACCGATCCCTGCGGTACCCCACATGATCTCATTAAATGGCGGAGCAGGCTCGAGGGGCCGAATGGCCTACTCCTGCTCCTATCTTCTATGTTGCGATGTTTCAACGCTCTGAAGTTACACTGTGAATAAAGGAAATAAAATGCTGATCAGTAATGGGTGAAGACAATGATTTATCTCTGTGGAATGTGCTTGCACACATTAAGAATGATGAGCTTTGTACACACACACACACAGCAAACACTTTGTGAGGCTCTTTTCAGTTGTTGCTCTGAACCCGCTGAGAGCTGGTGCACTCGGTGGGCATTAGGACCCTGCGGCCGCCCATCCGGCGGTGCTGTGAGGTCACGGTTCCAGGCTCTGTCTCACCCAATCCCGCCAAAGCTCAATAGCAAATAATGCAGCAAAAACAATCCTGAACATTCACAAACTGGGAGCAATCGGCACAGCACAACACAAGTGTGAATTAGTAAACTTTAACACACAGAGTCTGTCACTAATTAGTACAAAGAGCAGGGCACTATTGCTCACCTTCAGTCCTGTCTCTCAATCCCAGCTCATCTCTGGGGGATTGTTACAAGGTTCACCCCGTCCTTTCAACACAGATATTACCCACATAATCCCACATCAATTAGACATTGCACACAGCTTCTGACAGTTATTAACAAGACTAGACCGATGCTTCAAAGCAAAAAATGATTACATCCTCCCACCCACTCAAACATAATGTCTTTATTTATATTAATTAATTTCTGTCTGTCTGTCTTTGTGTGTGTGGGAGTGAGTGCAGTAATAACTCAGACATAGTCGAGTAAACAGAGACAGGGTCAAGTGTAATATAAACAGAGACAGGGTCCAGTGTAATACAAACAGAGACAGGGTCGAGTGTAATATAAACAGCTACAGGGTTTAGTGCAATATAAACAGAGACAGGGTCAAGCGTAATATAAACAGAGACAGGGTCTAGTGTAATATAAACAGAGACAGGGTCTAGTGTAATATAAACAGAGACAGGGTCCAGTGTAATATAAACTGAGACAGGGTCCAGTGTAATATAAACAGAGACAGGGTCTAGTGTAATATAAACAGAGACTGGGTCTAGTGTAATATAAACAGAGACAGGGTCTAGTGTAATATAAACAGAGACAGTGTCTAGTGTAATATAAACAGAGACAGGGTCTAATGTATATAAACAGAGACAGGGTCTAATGTATATAAACAGAGACAGGGTCTAATGTATATAAACAGAGACAGGGTCTAATGTAATATAAACAGAGACAGGATCTAGTGTAATATAAACAGGGACCGGGTCTAGTGTAATATAAACAGAGACAGGGTCTAGTGTAATATAAACAGAGACAGGGTCTAGTGTAATATAAACAGAGACAGGGTCTCGTGTAATATCAACAGAGGCAGGATCTAGTGTAATATAAACAGAGACAGGGCCTAGTGTAATATAAACAGAGACAGGGTCTAGTGTAATATAAACAGAGATAGGGTCTAATGTATATAAACAGAGACAGGGCCTAGTGTAATTTCAACAGAGACAGGGCCGAGTGTAATATAAACAGAGACTGGGTCTAATGTATATAAACAGAGACAGGGTCTTGTGTAATATAAACAGATACAGGGTCTAGTGTAATATAAACAGAGACAGGTTCTAGTGTAATATAAACTGAGACAGGGTCTATTGTAATATAAACAGAGACAGGGTCTAGTGTAATATAAACAGAGACAGGGTCTAGTGTAATATAAACTGAGACAGGGTCTAGTGTAATATAAACAGAGACAGGGTCTAGTATAATATAAACTGAGACAGGGTCTAGTGTAATATAAACAGAGACAGGGTCTAGTGTAATATAAACAGAGACAGGGTCTAGTGTATATAAACAGAGACAGGGTCTAGGGTAATATAAACGGAGACAGGGTCTAGTGTAATATAAACAGAGACAGGGTCTAGTGTAATATAAACAGAGACAGGGTCTAATGTATATAAACAGAGACAGGGTCTAATGTATATAAACAGAGACAGGGTCTAGTGTATATAAACAGAGACAGGGTCTAGTGTAATATAAACAGAGACAGGGTCTAATGTATATAAACAGAGACAGGGTCTAATGTAATATAAACAGAGACTGGGTCTAGTGTAAAAAAAACAGAGACAGGGTCTAGTGTAATATAAACAGAGACAGGGTCTAGTGTAATATAAACAGAGACAGGGTCTAGTGTAATATAAACAGAGACAGCGTCTAGTGTAATATAAACAGAGTCTCGGTCTAGTGTAATATAAACAGAGACAGGATCTAGTGTAATATAAACAGAGACAGGGTCTAGTGTAATATAAACAGAGACAGGGTCTAGTGTAATATAAACAGAGACAGGGTCTAGTGTAATATAAACAGAGACAGGGTCTAGTGTAATATAAACAGAGACAGGGTCTAGTGTAATATAAACAGAGACAGGTCTAGTGTAATATAAACAGAGACAGGGTCTAGTGTAATATAAACAGAGACTGGGTCTAGTGTAATATAAACAGAGACAGGATCTAGTGTAATATAAACAGAGACAGGGTCTAGTGTATATAAACAGAGACAGGGTCTAGTGTAATATAAACAGAGACAGGGTCTAGTGTAATATAAACAGAGACAGGGTCTAGTGTAATATAAACAGAGACAGGGTCTAGTGTAATATAAACAGAGACAGGGTCTAGTGTAATATAAACAGAGACAGGGTCGAGTGTAATATAAACAGAGACAGGCCTCGTGTAATATAAACAGAGACAGGGTCTAGTGTAATATAAATAAAGACAGGGTCTAGTGTAATATAAACAGAGACAGGGCCTAGTGTAATATAAACAGAGACTGGGTCTAATGTATATAAACAGAGACAGGGTCTAGTGTAATATAAACAGAGACAGGGTCTAGTGTAATATAAACAGAGACAGGGTCTAGTGCAATATAAACAGAGACAGGGTCTAGTATAATATAAACTGGACAGGGTCTAGTGTTATTTAAACAGAGACAGGGTCTCGTGTAATATAAACAGAGACAGGGTCTAGTGTAATATAAACAGAGACAGCGTCTAGTGTATATAAACAGAGACAGGGTCTAGTGTAATATAAACAGAGACAGGGTCTAGTGTAATATAAACAGAGACTGGGTCTAGTGTAATATAAACAGAGACAGGGTCTAGTGTAATATAAACAGAGGCAGGGCCTAGTGTAATATAAACAGAGACAGGGTGTAGTGTAATATAAACAGAGACAGGGCCTAGTGTAATATAAACAGAGACAAGGCCTCGTGTAATATAAACAGAGACAGGGTCTAGTATAATATAAATAAAGACTGGGTCTAGTGTAATATAAACAGAGACAGGGCCTAGTGTAATATAAACAGAGACTGGGTCTAATGTATATAAACAGAGACAGGGTCTAGTGTAATATAAACAGAGACAGGGTCTAGTATAATATAAACTGGACAGGGTCTCGTGTTATTTAAACAGAGACAGGGTCTCGTGTAATATAAACAGAGACAGGGTCTAGTGTAATATAAACAGAGACAGCGTCTAGTGTATATAAACAGAGACAGGGTCTAGTGTAATATAAACAGAGACAGGGTCTAGTGTAATATAAACAGAGACAGGGTCTAGTGTAATATAAACAGAGACAGGGTCTAGTGTAATATAAACAGAGACAGGGTCTAGTATAATATAAACTGGACAGGGTCTAGTGTTATTTAAACAGAGACAGGGTCTCGTGTAATATAAACAGAGACAGGGTCTAGTGTAATATAAACAGAGACAGCGTCTGGTGTATATAAACAGAGACAGGGTCTAGTGTAATATAAACAGAGACAGGGTCTAGTGTAATATAAACAGAGACTGGGTCTAGTGTAATATAAACAGAGACAGGGTCTAGTGTAATATAAACAGAGGCAGGGCCTAGTGTAATATAAACAGAGACAGGGTGTCGTGTAATATAAACAGAGACAGGGCCTAGTGTAATATAAACAGAGACAGGGCCGAGTGTAATATAAACAGAGACAAGGCCTCGTGTAATATAAACAGAGACAGGGTCTAGTATAATATAAATAAAGACTGGGTCTAGTGTAATATAAACAGAGACAGGGCCTAGTGTAATATAAACAGAGACTGGGTCTAATGTATATAAACAGAGACAGGGTCTAGTGTAATATAAACAGAGACAGGGTCTAGTATAATATAAACTGGACAGGGTCTCGTGTTATTTAAACAGAGACAGGGTCTCGTGTAATATAAACAGAGACAGGGTCTAGTGTAATATAAACAGAGACAGCGTCTAGTGTATATAAACAGAGACAGGGTCTAGTGTAATATAAACAGAGACAGGGTCTAGTGTAATATAAACAGAGACTGGGTCTAGTGTAATATAAACAGAGACAGGGTCTAGTGTAATGTAAACAGAAACAGGGTCTCGTGTAAAATAAACAGAGACAGGGTCTAGAGTAATATAAACAGAGACAGGGTCTAGTGTAATATAAACAGAGACAGGGCCTCGTGTAATATAAACAGAGACAGGGTCTAGTGTAATATAAACAGAGACAGGGTCTAGTGTTATATAAACAGAGACAGGGTCTAGTGCCAGGATATCGGGTCAGGCCCACCGTGAAAAATGAGTTTGACTCCCCTGCGGTTGTTCTCCTTCGAGCAGAGAATCCCAAGAGTGGATTTCAGAGAGAGGTGTTTAAAATCACGAAGGGTTTAGATAGAGTAAATAAAGAGAAACTGTTTCCAGTGACTGAAGGGTCGATAACCAGAGGGCACAGATTGAAGGTTATTGGCAAAAGAACCAGAGGTGACACGAGGAAAAACCTTTTTACACAACGAGTGGTTAGGATCTGGAATGCACTGCCTGATAGGCTGGTGGATACAGATTCAATAGCAGCCTTCAAAAGGGAATTGGAGAAATACTTGAAGGAGAAAACATTGCAGGGGTTTGGGGAATGAGCAGGGGAGTGGGACTAACTGGATTGCTCTTCGAAAGAGCCGGCACAGACTCGATGGGCAGAATAGCCTCCTTCTGTGTGGTACTATTCGATGATTGTATGACAATCTCTTTCTATTTTAATATTTGTGATGTTATTGTCGACAGCACATCCCACAGCTGGAATCTGAGCATCACCCACAGGAGTGTAGACTGGTGTGAAACCATCTTTAATGGTCTACTGACTCCTGACGCAGCTGGAAAAGCTTTTGCTATTATTCCTACAATTGGGCACCATCAGCTTTTCCAAAGATCTCTGAGCTTCTCTAATGGCTGCTTTCCTCTCTCTTTATTGTGGGTGATATTTCTCCCTATTCTCCTGAAAACTGAATCCATCTTGATCTGAACTGGGTTCAATGTGAGCTAGTTCGGGGAGTCAGGCATCATTCACCCCTAGACCTACACTGACAGGTTAAACCCCAGACAGCTCCTTAGTAAGGATTCCTCTAGTTCCTCACCATATATGTGTCAGGATACTGAAACCCAGCTTACTCACAGTCCACTCCTGGAGGCCCCACTCCCTGAGCCTACAACCTTCAGCAGGGTCAGTGCTGGAGTTCCGCAGCGGGAGTGATCCCAGAGTAACTGTCGGGATCGCACCCCGTGGATGTTCCGGGTCGTGGATTTTGAGTTATCCTGGTGTCGAACACGCACACATCAATAAAACAGGGAATTCCTGGAAACACGCTGCAGGTCCTTCTTTATCTGGAGATCAAATGTCTGTTGTATAATTGTACCAGCAGTTAACAGGCTCCTGTGAACTCCTCCCTCTGCTATTTTAATGCAGACTTTAACCAATTTATTTTAAACGGGTTTATTTTAAATGAGCTGACACCTGCCTTAAAATGGTAGGCTCAGGACTGTCTCACACACACATATTAAATCTTCGTGGAATAATTACCAGTCATTTTTAGACTGGAAACTTAACCCTGCCGTTTCACTTTCAGTCAGGAACAGTTCGCAGTTTGACACCAATCTCTGATTTGACAGCACGTTTCCAGCATTCACCGTTGTTCTTCCTGACTCTAAACACAGGTGTAAAGGAGCCTTCTGTTCCGTGCCCAGGAGCTCTGACCCATGGAAGAGAGCGGCTGGGACACATTCCTTACAGGCCTCAAGATTAACCTGCACGGGGACATTGCTGTCAGTGAAGAGAGACGAGAAAGACCAAAGTGCCGTTTGCCCCTCTCAGTGTGGCCCTGAAGGACTGTGTCCAGGCTGTCGTTCTATTCCTGCCATACGATCCTCCCCCCAGATTGTCCTTTGAGCTCCAGCCAGGTGATGCTAAACACTCAGGTGGAAACGACAAAAATCCACAACAATGTGTTTAAAGCAAAGCTGATTTATTTGACAGATATCCAGAATATTAAACTCCAGCCCAGTTATAGGGGTTATTAACATCAGCAGAAACAAACCCCACCTGTCAGAATGAATATGGTTCAGTCCTGGATGTGATTAACAGCAGCAATAACAGCAGAATCTAACCTCTGCTGTCACTTGTGAACTTGCTGGTGTCTCAGCAGGTTGGATGACCGAGTGAATCCCTTCCCACACACGGAGCAGGTGAACGGCCTCTCCCCAGTGTGAACTCGCTGGTGTGTCAGCAGGTGGGATGAGTGAGTGAATCCCTTCCCACACTCGGAGCAGGTGAACGGTCTCTCCCCAGTGTGAGTGCGCTGGTGTGTCAGCAGGTTGGATGACTGAGTGAATCCCTTCCCACACTCAGTGCAGGTGAACGGTCTCTCCCCAGTGTGAACTCGCTGGTGTGTCAGCAGATCCACTTTTCTTTTAAATCTCTTCTCACAATCAGAACATTTAAATGGTCTCTCATCAGTATGAACAAGTTGGTGTGTCAGCAGGTGGGATGACTGAGTGAATCCCTTCCCACACTCGGAGCAGGTGAACGGCCTCTCCCCAGTGTGAACTCGTCGATGAGTTTCCAGCTTACACGGGAAGTTGAATCGCTTCCCACAGTCCCCACATTTACACGGTTTCTCCCCGGTGTGACTGCGCTTGTGTCTCGACAGGCCAGAGGATCGGCTGAAGCCTCGTCCACACACAGAACACGTGTACGGTTTCTCCCCGCTCTGAATGGTGCTTTCTGCTTCCATGCTCAAAGATCCTGATGAATCGAGTGACTCTGTCAGGTCTTGAAGTGATGTTTGGTTTGAGTTTCCCGTCTGCAAATCCTCCCCTTCTAACACCCTGTAAAATGAATTTAAAAACAGGAAAAAGGGAGGGTGAGAGAGAACTCACAAAACACAAAGGCAGGTTGTGAAATTGAGCTGAATGAATCTGGGAATTTGTGGGGCCGGCACTGGAAAAAAGTGACCATGAAAGCTGCCGGATTGTCGTAAAAACCCAACTGGTTCACTAATGTCCTTCAGGGAAGGGAACCCGCCACCCGGTCTGGGCCTACACAAGACTCTGGCCTCTATGGGAGGAGAGAGAGCGAGGTGGGAGGAGGAGGGGGTGAAGGAGAGCGACTTTATACATCTGTAACTCGACTAGAACTTTGACAGCACCTCCCAAACACACGACCTCCACCACCTAGAAGGACAAGGGCAGCAGGTGAATGGGAACACCATCACCTCCCAGTTCCCCTCCAAGTCACACACTATCCTGACTTGGACATATATCGCCGTTCCTACATCGTCGCTGGGTGAAAATCCTGGAACTCCTCACCTAACAGCATTCTGAGAGTCCCAGAACTGTCCACAGTACTCCAGGTGTGGTCTCACCAAGGCCCTGTATAATTGCAGGAAGAATTCTTTACTCTTATACCCCAATGCATTTGTAATAAAGGCTAACTTACCATTTGCTTGCTGTACCTGCATGTTAACTTTCTGTGATTCGTGTACAAGGACACGCAGGTCCCTCTGAACACCAACATTTCCGAGTCTCTCACCATTTAAAAAATATTCTGCTTTTCTATTTTTCCCACCAAAGTGGATAAGTTCACATTTCTCCACATCTGCCACGTTCTTGCCCACTCACTTATCCTGTCTATATCCCATTGCAGGCTCTTTGTGTCGTCCTCACAGCTTACTGTCCCACCGAGCTTTGTATCGTCAGCAAACTTGGATAAATTTCACTCAGTCCCCTCATCGAAGTCATTGATACAGATTGTAAATAGCTGAGGCCCAAGCACTGATCCTTGCTGTACCCGACTAGTTACAGCCTGCCAACCCGAAAGTGACCCGTTTTTCCCTGCTCTCTGTTTTCTGCCCGTTAACCAATCCTCAATCCATGCTAATATTTTACCCCAACCCCATGAGCCCTAATTTAGTGAAATAACCTCTTGTGTATCATTCTGTGATTCTATGAAATCTGCGTTCTTCCCACTCGGGCCTCTTGTACAATCCCCACTCCCTAGGCTCCATCATTAGCAGCCGTGCCTTCAGTTACCTCGGCCCCAAGATCTTTGACCAAGTCTTTGGTCACCTGTCCGAATCTCTCCTTCTTTGTCTCGGAGTCAGTTTTTGACGGATTTCACTCTTGTGAAGGGCCTTGGAACGTTTTACTACATTAAAGGCGCTATGTAAATGCAAGTTGTTGTTGGTGTGCTGCCATTGGCCTCAGCTTCGCCAGACAGAATCAGCCAGGGACGGCAGCTGTGCTGCTCCCCATGGTCGAAGTGCTGGCAGCTCATAGTATCGGTTCAAAGCTCAGAATTACCACTCGGCAAGGTACTGGAGGGCAAACAGTGACTGGGACCGAACCCCACCATCACACAGCACCTTCAGTATAGGCTCACAGCTCACAATTACCACTCGGCAAGGTACTGGAGGGCAAACAGTGACTGGGGCTGAACCCCATCATCACACAGCACCTTCAGTACAGGCTCACAGCTCACAATTACCACTCGGCAAGGTACTGGAGGGCAAACAGAGACTGGGGCTGAACCCCACCATCACACAGCACCTTCAGTATAGGCTCACAGCTCAGAATTACCACTCGGCAAGGTACTGGAGGGCAAACAGTGACTGGGGCTGAACCCCACCATCACACAGCACCTTCAGGAGAGAAAGGGAGAAAAATCCGAGCCTGCAATGATTCTGGATTTCAAACAGCGAGGATGTGGCGAGGAGGGGGGAGTGTGTGGGACGGGGGATTTACAGATTAGGAGGGGCAAGAGAGGAAAGAATGTTCCAGAGAAACTAGAACTGTCTGTTCAGAATTTCTATCCTGTACCGACAGTGATGACTTTTGTAAATTATGAAGACAGGTTGCATGGACTAGGCATCTATTCCCTTGAATATTGAAGATTAAGCAGTGATCTAATTGAGGTGTTTAAGATGATTAAAGGAGTTGATCGGGTAAACAGAGAGAAACTATTTCCTCTGGTGGGGGAGTCCACAGCAAGGGTACATAACCTTAAAATCAGAGCCAGGCCGTTCAGGGGTGATGTCAGGAAGGACTTCTTTACACAAAGGGTACTGGAAATCTGGAACTCTCCCCCAAAAACTGCTGCGGCTGGGGTCAATAGAAAATCTCAAAACTGAGTGTGCGAGATTTTTGTTAGTCTGATATTGGCCCGAAAATTAGACCTAATACGCGAGAGTACGCACTGTGTACTCTCGCATTTTAGGTCTCCAATTGCCGGTTTCCAGCATGCACTGCGCATGCGCGGGACACCGGCACTTCGTGAACTCAAAAGGGGGCGGTTCCTAAGTGAACCGCGTGCGCGCTACAGGCTGCGCGCACGCAGTGCACTTAGTGCTTTGAACGCGCAGGTAAGCATGGAAGATTTTGCACATAAAGAAAGGAGGCGTAAGACCCTCTTTTAACAAGGTAAGTAGTTAATTAAGTATTATTTTAAATTTTTTTCAACAGGTTTATCTTTTTTAGAGACTTTAAAGAAAGGTAAGTTTATTTTTATAACTTTTAAAAAGATTTTAAATTTTTTCAAAAATTTAATTTTTTGTTTAAAGTGGTTAATTTATTTAACTATACTTATTTTATTAATGTGATGGCTTTTTTTAAAATTTAATTGAGGTTTAGCTGTTCTTTTGGGGGGGTATAGATTCATAGCTTTGACAGCCCTTGCTGTCAAAACTATGAATGAAAGATGGTGTGCTGCCATTGGCTCTAACTGAATCACATGATCCCAGAGCTCGCACGAACTAACTCCGTCTCTGGGATACGCACACACTGCACAGCTGCAGCCTTGAAACTAATGTTCGTGTGAGCTCGGAGGGAAAAGGTAGGCGCGCAGTGAGATATTGCGGGGAAGCCTTACCCCCGCAGGAACGCTCCGTCTTTAATTTCTGGGCCAATACTTTGCTCTGTCTTTTAATTTTCTTTTATTTTCCGTCTTTTAACCATTCACATTTTCCATCTTGTAACCGCTCACGCGCCACATTACAGATGGAAACAGTTTGTCTTTCCTTCAGCAATATGGCGACGCATAAACCGGTCCCATGACCAAGAAAAAGCCTCACAGCTGCCGCCGGACAGAGCAGATGCTGGGCCGCTGGAACTCATTCAGGCCTTAAACCATTCTGCAACTTTCAGAACCAGTGCAGCAATGCTCACCAACCGCATCTCCCGACTCCACCTCTGCCGACCAGCCGCCCCGCCCTGGGCCCCCCGCCTGGGGTTCTCCGTGCTGGGCCTCCCGCCCAGGCCACTCTCCTCCGGGTCTTCCACCTTGGGCCTTCTACACCGGGCCCTCCACACCGGCATTCCCCCGCGAGCAGCCGGAATGTGGAGCAGCCCGTTCACACAGCACCGAGTTAAGCCGAGTTGAAAATCTCACAGCATTTCCTCCCCGGGCCTTCTGCACCGGGCCCTCCGCACCGGCATTCCCCGCAAGCAGCCGGGGTGTGGAGCAGCCCGTTCACACAGCACCAAACTGAACTGAGAATCTTGCAGCCTGGGCTTCGATTTTGTCATTGGGGCGGGCTGGGCATGAACACGGTTCAAATATTTTTATCCAAAAACAATAATACCTGTACAACTCATCAATTACATAGTAAATCCATTACATAGTAAATCCATTACATAGTAAATTCATTACATAGTAAATCCATTACATTCATCCATCACAGTAAAAAATAAAGCCTTAAAAACAGCCTTATAGTTAATATAAATGCAATGATTAATTTTACAAATAATCAATAATGTTTACAGTACAAATACCCTTAAACAATACCACACAACTTTTTAGATTTAAAATAATAAATCTCAAAGTTAACTCCACATAAAACAAAAACCATTTCAACACCACAGTGTACAAACACATAGCACCATCATAATCCAATTAAACGCTACAGATAACACTTATTCCAATAAACCAAGAAAAAACCCGTTTTACGCCAGTCCTACTGGCATTGATCGTTCGATCATTTATTCAATTGTTCGTTCGTTCATTCAAGCGTTCGTTCGTTTGAGCGTAAGTTCCAATATGTATGTCTGAATGCGTGCGTGCATATCATTTGTCTAAGTGCGCGCCTGCGTGCGTTCGCTCGAATCGTTCGTTCTATCACTACACAAGTGATCATTCGTTCGATCGAGTGTAAGTTCCAATGTGCATGAATGCGTTCGTTCGAATCGTTCGTCCGTTCGTTCAATAAATTACCAATATTAATTTACTTTATCTTTTCAACCACACCAACACTAGACAATAACCTCAAAGTAAATTCCTACATAACCACCAATACATCATCATGTGCAAATTCCCACAATCCTTTTCAGAAAATCAATTAAGCTTCAAGTAAACTGCTTTCAAACAGAAAACCTGAAACCTTCCCAACAAAACAATTAAATACCAGTTCTACGCCAGTCCTATTAGCAATCCATTATCGAATATCATTTGATGTTGTCGAACCATGTAAAGTCATAGTCCTTGTCCACAGTCTTCAGCCCTTCCACGGAAAAAGAAGCCATCCACTTCCTGAAATCCCGTAAAAAGACCGAACACTCAAATCTTCTTCTGCTTGCTCTTATCGCTCACAGGACCCAACCATCAAAGAATACTCATTATTCCTTACCGATATTACTTTGCTTTGTCTTTTACTTTCCTTTTATTTTCCGTCTTTTAACCATTCACATTTTCCATCTTGTAACCGCTAACGCGCCCCATTACAGATGGAAACAATTTGTCTTTCCTTCACCAATATGGCGACGCATAAACCGGTCCCATGACCAAGAAAAAGCCTCACAGCTGCCGCCGGACAGAGCACATGCTGGGCCGCTGGAACTCACTCATGCCCGAAACCATTCTGTAACTTTCAGAACCAGTGCAGCAATGCTCACCAACCGCATCTCCCGACTCCACCTCTGCCGACCAGCCGCCCCGCCCTGGGCCTCCCGCCTGGGGTTCTCCGTGCTGAGTCCCCCGCCTGGGGCTCTCCGTGCTGGGTCTCCCGCCTGGGGCTCTCCGTGCTGGGCCCCCTGCCTGGGGCTCTCCGTGCTGGGCCCCCCGCCTGGGGCTCTCCGTGCTGAGTCCCCCCGCCTGGGGCTCTCCGTGCTGGGTCTCCCGCCTGGGGCTCTCCGTGCTGGGTCCCCCGCCTGGGGCTCTCGGTGCTGGGTCCCCCGCCTGGGGCTCTCCGTGCTGGGTCCCCCGCCTGGGGCTCTCCGTGCTGGGTCCCCCGCCTGGGGCTCTCCGTGCTGGGTCCCCCGCCTGGTGCTCTCCGTGATGGGTCTCCCGCCTGGGGCTCTCCGTGATGGGTCTCCCGCCTGGGGCTCTCCGTGCTGGGTCCCCCGCCTGGGGCTCTCCGTGCTGGGTCCCCCGCATGGGGCTCTCCGTGCTGGGTCCCCCGCCTGGGGCTCTCCGTGCTGGGTCCCCCGCCTGGGGCTCTCCGTGCTGGGTCCCCCGCTCAGGCCACTCTCCTCTGGATCTTCCACACTGGGCCCTACGCCCCGGCCCCTCTGTGCTGGAGTTCCCCACGAGCAGCTGGGCCTCTCGCTAACGCCCCGGCCCCTCTGCACTGGCAGCTGGGCCTTTCGCTAATGCCCCGGCCCCTCCGCACTGGCAGCTGGGCCTCTCACTAACGCCCCGGCCCCTCTGCACTGGCAGCTGAGCCTCTCACTCAATGCGATCATCAGAAACAAACCCCAGCTGTCAGAATGGACATGATTCAGTCCGGGATGTGATTAACAGCAGCAATAACAGCAGAATCAAACCCCTGCAGTCACTTGTGAACTCACTGGTGTTTCAGCAGGGTGGATGATCGAGTGAATTCCTTCCCACACACGGAGCAGGTGAACGGCCTCTCCCCAGTGTGAACTCGCTGGTGTGTCAGCAGGTGGGATGACTGAGTGAATTCCTTCCCACACACGGAGCAGGTGAACGGTCTCTCCCCGGTGTGACTGCGCTGATGAATTTCTAGCTGGGATGGGGAACTGAATCCCTTCCCACAGTCCCCACATATCCACGGTTTCTCCGTGGTGCGGGTGTCCTTGTAACTCTCCAGGTTGGATGATCAGTTGAAGCCTCGTCCACACACAGAACTCGTGTACGGTTTCTCCCCACTGTGAATGGTGCGATGTTTTTTCAGGCTGTGTAACTGGTTAAAGCTCTTTCCACAGTCAGTGCACTGGAACACTCTCACTCGGGTGTGTGTGTCTCGGTGCTTTTCCAGTCACACTGATGTTTGAAATCTTTTCCCACAGACAGAAGAGACAAACATTTCTCCTTCCACATTCAAAGGCCAATGATATTCAGGTCCTGAGTAATCGAGTGACTCTGTCAGATCTTGATGTGATGTTTGGTTTGAGTTTCCTGTCTGCAAATCCTCCCCTTCTAATACCCTGTAAAAGGAGTTTACAAAACTCATCACTGTAAGTACAGGTCAGAAATTCAGAACAGACAATTCTAGTTTCTATGGAACATTCTTTCCTGTCTAGTTCCCCAAAGCTTTAAATCCCCGTCCCACACATTGTCCCGCCTCCCTGTGCTATAATCCATACTCACCGCACATCTCAAAACAATTTCTCCCTGAAGGTGCTGACTCTGGCTGGGTTCAGTTCTTCACTCACTGGTTCCGCTCCCTCTCCTCCCCTGAAGGTGCTGACTCTGGCTGGGTTCAGTTCTACACTCACTGGTTCCCCTCCCTCTCCTCCCCTGAAGGTGCTGACTCTGGCTGGGTTCAGTTCTGCACTGACTGGTTCCCCTCCCTCTCCTCCCCTGAAGGTGCTGACTCTGGCTGGGTTCAGTTCTACACTCACTGGTTCCCCTCCCTCTCTTCCCCTGAAGGTGCTGACTCTGGCTGGGTTCAGGTCTACACTCACTGGTTCCTCTCGCTCTCCTCCCCTGAAGGTGCTGACTTTGACTGGGTTCAGTTCCAGACTCACTGGGATCCTGAATCCCCGCCCACTAGTGGTTCCTTTACAAAGATGGCGGCGCATGCGCTCTACTGCTCAATGAAACAAAACCTGTTTTCCTATATAAAGATGGCCGCCATTAATTGGGCCTGTTCCCGGGAAAAAGCCTCGAGCTGCAAACGGGGAACCTGTAGGTTCTCATTCCGGGCTTGCGGCCTGCACCAGGTGTTTATGAAGCTCACCCGCCGGATGCGTTACCTCCCTGCGTCCCCTGATTCGTAATCGGCGCAAAAATCGCGACTCCGACCTTTCAGCCTTAGTCACACTCACCGGCCCTGATCAAAGTCACACTGCGCATGCTCCAATTACAGGCGGGCACTGCGCCTGCGCACTGGGCTCCTCCAGTGTGAATGGGGCACATTCTCCCCCGCGGGGCATGCTGGGGAACATTGAAAGCCCCAATTAGTGAATGGAGAATGAGTTTCTGTGATCCCTTTGAGAGAAAATTCATCAATAATTCACACAGAAACCCAAGTGCACGGGCACTCTGCCATGGTTCAGTCCTGGATGTGATTAATACCAGAATCCAAACCCCTGCAGTCACATGTGAACTCACTGGAGTCTCAGCAGGTGGGGTGAATTTCTTCCCACACACAGGATATTGAAACAGCCTCTCTCCAGTATCAATGCGCTGATCGTGCATCAGCTGCTTTGAACTTTGAAAGCTTTTCTCACAGTCAGAGTATTTAAAGCAACTGTTCTCAATGTGGACACTCTGGAGTGTCAACAGGTGGGACAACGGAGTCAATCCCTTCCCACACGTGAAGTATCTGAACGGTCTCTCTCCGGTGTGACTGTGCTGGTGTGTCAGTAAATGGGATGATCGATTGAATCTCTTTCCACATTCAGAGCAGTGAATGGATTCTCCCCACTACGAACAAGTGAGTTTGTCAGTTGGTGAGATGAGCGAGTGACTCTCTTTCCACACTCAGCTGGTGAACAGCCTCTCCCCGGTGTGACTGTATTGATGAGTTTCCACCTCAGACGGGCAACTGAATCCGTTTCCACAGTCCCCACATTTACACAGTTGATTCAGGTGGGTGCACGAGTCTGACAGGCTAGATGATTGGTTGAAGGTGGATCCACACACAGAACACGTGTCCTGTTTCTCCCCGCTGTGATTGGTGCTTTTTCCTTCTCTATCCAAATGCCGGTGATATTCAGGTCCTGCTGAATCCGGTGAATCTGTCGGATCTTGACGCGATGTTTGGTTTGAGTTTCCATCTGCAGATCCTCCCCTTCTAATACCCTCAAATGGTGTTTACACAAGTTGTTACTTTAAATACAGGATAGAAATTCAGAACAGACACTTCTAGATTCTATAAAACATCCTTTTCCCTCCTGTCCCTCCTAAGCTGTAAATTCCCCATTCTACACACTCTCCCTCCATCCTTACTGTCTAGAAACAACATTCATTTCATCGTCTGGGATTTTTTTATCCAGGATGTGCTGAATCTGGCTGGGTGCAATTCCACAGACATTAGTTAACCTCTAGTGCCTCACCATCAGCCGATTCAGTGAGTGTCAGCAGCATTTCCCCTGTGGTCGGCATCACAGCCGAGTCCAATCCTGCCCTCAATTGACATCCATACACTTCCCAGTTGATGTGACTGGATCTCCATCAAGAGCAGGGGCAGTGGCTGATTTTTACTCTTATTTAGCCCAGTGGTACTGAGGATAATTATAGACCCTGAACTGCTGCCTTGTCAACTATCAGCACAGATTAAGGATAGAACTTGGGACCTTCCCAGTCAGTAGCGCAGAGTATTCTAAAGTTTGGCGGGGGAGGGGGTGGAGAAGAACAGAGTATTTTGAAAAATGCTATTCCATCTTTAAAAGAAACCTTCGTCACACTGCAAAATTCTGAAGACTTTCAATATTAACCAAGCAAGTCAAATGGATCATCAAAAACAGTGAGTCATTTTAGAAAGGCTCAAGTCACTGAAACAGACAGGTTTACAATCACTGCACAGTACAGAAGGGAGCGACTGTTAATGGGAGCTCTGTTAGTGAAGTCTGCCGACACTCCAAGATAAATGGGTCTGTCCCTTTAACTATAAATAGGCAGAGAAAGGGGAGTCCCTGTCCCTATAAATATCTGGCCCATTCCCCCAGGCAGTGGGAGGAGGAACAGCGCACGGTCTCTTGACATCCTAACCCAGTTGGCCATGCGCAGGGACCCACTCTGTGTAGGGGCAGGGCGGGGCCTTGGGAACCCGTTCTATGTGCAGACTACTTACACTGAGACACCAAATCTAGGGACCACTTACATCGAGACACCAAATCTAGGGCCCACTTACACTGAGACACTAAATCCAGGGACAACTTACATTGAGACACCAAATCCAGGGACACCTTACAGTGAGACACCAAATCCATGGACCACTTATATTGTGACACCAAATTAAAAATGATGTGTCGAGTGGAACTGATGTTGTCAATAGTTGTTTCTATCCCTAACCCCTAATCCGACCCATTAATAGGAGCTCTGTTAGTCAAATCCTGTGACACTCCAAGACAAAGAAGACGGTCCCTTTAACTATAAATACGCAGTGAAAGGAGAGTCACTGTCCCTTTAAGTATCTGCCCCATTCCCCCAGGCAGTGAGAGGAGGAACAATGTGCAGTCTCTTTATATCCTGACCCAGCATGCACCGCCGGATGGGTTGCCACATGCAGGAACCCACTCTGTGTGGGGATCACTTAAATTGAGATACCAAATCCAGAGACCATTTACACTGAAACACCAAATCCAGGGATCACTTACACTTTTACACTAATTCCAGAGAGTGCTTACACTGTGACACCAGATCCAGGGACAACTTACATTGAGACACCAAATGCGGGGACCACTTACATTGTGACACCAAATCCAGGGGCCACATACATCGAGACACGAAATCCAGGGCCCACTTACACTGAGACACCAAATCTAGGGACCACTTACACTGAGTGTATAAATGGGAATCAGAGAGCCTCAGTATGGGGAATGGTCATGGTTGTGAAATCAGCTCCAGTGAGGGTGGGTAATGGATGAAGATATGATGGTGAGATCAGATGGTTACTGGTGGGGCCTGGTGACAGGTTATTATCAGAAGCCCTTCTCAGGCAGGCCGATGATTGGATGTAACCAGAAACAACACCTGGATCCGCCTTTTCCTGTCCAAAGTCTAATGACCCTGATTTCTTTTTCTGTGTCAAATGTAGAGATGTGAAAGAAGAGAGGAAATCAGGCTCGAGCCAGAAAGAGGATTCCTTGAATGAACAATTCATGAGGCTGTTTTCTGACTCATCATGCGTGAGGGTAAAACACCATGAAATGAAAGAGTACATGTCTAGTGACACTGGCGTTGTCAATAGTGGTTTCTATCTCTAATTACTGTCTCATAGCCTAACATCCTAACCCGAACCCCAGCCCCTAAACCCTAACCAAGGATTACTGACAGGGATCAATGGAGGAGCTGAAGACCTGATAAAGGAAGTATCAGAAAAAATTATCTCAATTAAAGAAATAGTGCAAGGTATGTTAATAACAAGAGATTGAATCAAAGAGACCATCAAAATCAGCAATGACAATTACAAAGATCAGAACATTTCAAAGGCGATCACATGTGGAGGAGTTTTTACTAAATCGGATCCAAAAAGGGTTAAATGATACAGAAAATAACGGATTTCAAATCTTATACAAGATAGTTCTATAAAGGGTGGTTCAAAGGAATTTCAGATGAGTGTACGCTTTTTAAGCAACCCATAAACAAATAAACTGTAACTTAACAAAAATACATGAAATTAAACTTAATAAATTAAATTAAAATTTGGTTGCCGGGGGTGATGATGCACTTTAGTCCCTGCGGTGCCCACCGGTCGCGGACACTGCGTGCTCCATCTCCAAGGCCACCCGGGCGCAAACATGGCCGAACGACCCCCTCGATCGCCCGCGGCCTAGACCAGTTAATGGCTTTTTTGGCCAGGCCCAGGAGCAGTCCTGTGAGGAGGTCCTCCGATCTGCCCGCTCCCCTCTGCACCGGGTGAGTCAGATGAATGTACTCTTTTATTGGGGTGATTAATCAAAATTGACTGTAAATTAATAAAACTTTAAAGGAACCTTAACAAATTAAATTAAAATTTGGTTGGCAGGGGTGATGATGCACTCCAGTCCCCGCGGCGCCCACCGGTCGCGGAAGGCCTCAAGGGTGCCAGCCGACACCACGTGCTCCATATCCAGTGCCACCCGGGCTCGAACATGGCCATGGAAGAGAGGCAGGCAATCGGGCTGAATGACCCCCTCGACCGCCTGCTGCCTGGACCACTTGATGGCTTTTTTGGCCAGGCCCAGGAGCAGTCCTACGAAGAGGTCCTCCGATCTGCCCGCTCCCCTCCGCACCGGGAGATTCAGATGAGTGTACAGTGAGACACTGCAGTTCAGTCTCTGACACCCACAAGCCATGTACTCAAACGGAACAAGCTTGGGATTTGATGTGGTAGAGGATGAACTAGGTGAGAAGTAATATAAGTTTACATAGATTACATAGAAGATAGGAGCAGGAGTAGGCCATCCGGCCCTTCGAGCCTGCTCCGCCATTTAATGAGATCATGGCTGATCCTCCAATTCAGTATCCCGTCCCCGCCTTCTCTCCGTAACCCTTAACCCCTTTTGCCTGTAGAAATATATCTAATTCCCTCTTAAATATATTTAATGAGCTGGCGTACACTGCCCTCTGTGGCAATGAGTTCCACAGGTTCACCACCCTCTGAGTGAAGAAATTCCCCCTCATTTCTGTCCTAAATGGTTTAGCCCTTATACTTAAATTATGTCCTCTAGTTCTGTTCTCACCCGCCAAGGGAAACATTCCTTCTGCATCTAGTCTGTCTAGACCTGTCAGAATTTTATACACTTCTATGAGGTCCCCTCTCAATCTTCTAAACTCCAGTGTGTACATCCCTAAACTACATAGTCTCTCCTCATAGGTCAATCCCGCCATTCCTGGTATCAGCCTGGTGAATCGCCGCTGCACCCCCTCCATGGCAAGAACATCTTTCCTCAGATGAGGCGACCAAAACTGTACACAGTACTCGAGGTGTGGTCTCACCAGTGCCCTGTACAGCTGCAGCAAGGTATCCCTGTTCCTGTATTCCAACCCTTTTGCTATGAAGGCCAGCATACCGTTTGCCTTCTTGACCGCCTGTTGCACCTGCATGCTCGCCTTCAGTGACTGGTGTACAAGAACACCCAGGTCTCTCTGTACTTCCCCCTCTCCCAATTTATTGCCATTTAAATAATAATTTGCCCTCCCATTCCTGCACCCAAGGTGGATAACTTCGCACTTGTCCACATTATAGTGCATCTGCCATTTATCCGCCCAATCACCCAGTCTGTCCAAATCGCTCTGGAGCTTCCTGGTCTCCTCCTCTGAGCCCACCCCCCCTCCTAGTTTAGTGTCGTCTGCAAATTTGGAAATGCTGCATCCGACTCCCTGATCCAGGTCATTAATGTAAATTGTGAACAGCTGGGGACCCAGGACAGATCCCTGTGGAGTAAGTTAGAGTAAGAAAGGGCCCAAAAATAGAACAGTCTGTAACAACATCAATTCGTCTCCTCTGATCAACTATTCGACCGACTGTCAGTTTGAAACACAGCTGATGTATTCAATATTTATACAGAACATTAATCTCCAGCCCAGGTATAGGGGTGATTAAGATCAGCAGAAACACACTCTAACTGCTGGAATGAACATGGTTCAGTGCTCAATGCAATTTCAGTAAATGTAGTTCTATTCACGAATGTGGCCTTTCAATGGCGGGTCTTTTACCCAGCATTCGCCGCGGGGGAGAATGTGCCGAACCCGGACTACAGGAGCCCAGTGCGCAGGCGCGGAACCGCCTGGGGTTGGAGCATGCGCGGTGCGTGTATTTGGCCAGATGGACCCTGTGGATCAGCTCCGGTTAATCGGAGAGATGCGGCCCGACGGAGCGGAGTAATGGACTGGCGAGTGGGCGGGGAGGCTTCATAAACCACTGGTGAAGGCAGGAAGCCCCGAATAATAACCTGAAGGTCCCGTGTTTGCAGCTTCGGGGCTTCTCCCGGTCAAAGGCCCAGGATAACGGCCGCCATCTTGGTTCAGTGAGTAGCAAAGCGCATGCGCGGCCATCTTGGTGAGGAGCAAAGAGTGGGCGGGGCTTCAGTGTCTGTTCCCAACCGGGTCCTAGTGCCCGGGAAATTAAATTTTTGACTCAGTTATTTGATTCAGACTCTCCACACTTCGGATTTCTGACCATCTCTCCTGAAGGCGCTGGTAAAAGCAGAGCATACGGTTAACATCCCACACAATTGTAACAGAAGAGCCCCAGAGCTGGGCCCCCCTTGTACAGTCCCAGGATAGGAATCCCCATGTACAGTCCCAGGGGTAGAATCCCCATGTACAGTCCCAGGGTTAGATTCCCCATGTACAGTCCCAGGGTTGGAATCTCTCAGCAACACCGAGTGTGGGTCTCAGGCCCCGAGTCAGAGCCAGCGGACGTGCGGCCAGGGCCCCGGCACCATTAACCCCAGGGTGCAGCGCATTCCCCAGACAAGAAACACAACAACTTGCATTTATACAGCAGAGGGAGCAATTCAGAGCCGGTTAGCATCAGGGTGGGCGGTGGATGTGGAACTCGCTCCCTGGCCTCCTGTGTAGGGCTTTCTTGTTGCATCAGTTTGAGCTGGAGTGGAGAGAGGGGAGAAGCTGCTGGGTTTAACCCCCAGTACTTCTGAGCCCAGTGGGACCCAACAATTTCCAATGTGGGACTGTGAAGGGAGGTGGATTCTAGGGGAGATTAAGTTGCTAAACAGACCCTGTCTGTACAGTGTAAAAGATTATTGTTTTCGGAACAGGTATTTCTGTAGAGGCTTTCAATCCATTTTATATATACAGATTTTTTTAATTCATTCGATGTGGGTGTCACGAGCAAGGCCAGCATATATTGCCAGTCCCCAGTTGCCCATTGAGATGGTGATGCTGGGCCTTCTTCTTGAACCTCTGCAGTCCGTGTGGTCAAGGTACTCTCAGAATGCTGTTAGGTGAGGAGTTCCAGGATTTTCACCCAGCGACGATGTAGGAACGGCGATATATGCCCAAGTCAGGATAGTGTGTGACTTGGAGGGGAACTGGGAGGTGATGGTGTTCCCATGCACCTGCTGCCCTTGTCCTTCTAGGTGGTGGAGGTCGCGTGTTTGGGAGGTGCTGTCAAAGTTCTAGTCGAGTTGCAGATGTATAAAGTCGCTCTCCTTCACTCCTCCCCCTCCCACCTCACTCTCTCTGCTCCCATAGAGGCCAGAGTCTTGTGTCGGCCCAGACCAGGTGGCGGGTTCCCTTCCCTGAAGGACATTAGTGAACCAGTTGGGTTTTTACGACAATCCGGCAGCTTTCATGGTCACTTTTTTCTGGTGCCGGCCCCACAAATTCCCAGATTCATTCAGCTCAATTTCACAACCTGCGTTTGTGTTTTGTGAGTTCTCTCTCACCCTCCCTTTTTCCTGTTTTAAATTCATTTTACAGGGTGTTAGAAGGGGAGGATTTGCAGAGGGAAACTCAAATCAAACATCACTTCAAGATCTGACAGTCACTCAATTCATCAGGACCTTTGAGCATGTAAGCAGAAAGCACCGTTCAGAGCGGGGAGAAACCGTACACGTGTTGTGTGTGTGGACAAGGCTTCAGCCGATCCTCTGGCCTGTCGAGACACAAGTGCAGTCACACCGGGGAGAGGCCATTCACCTGCACTGAGTGTGGGAAGGGATTCACTCAGTCATCCCACCTGCTGACACACCAGCGAGTTCACACCGGGGAGAGGCCGTACACCTGCTCTGAGTGTGGGAAGGGATTCACGTGTTCATCCAAACTGCTGACACACCAGCGAATTCACACTGGGGAGAGACCATTCACCTGCTCCGAGTGTGGGAAGGGATTCACGTGTTCATCCGACCTGCTGACACACCAGCGAGTTCACACCGGGGAGAGGACGTTCACCTGCTCTGAGTGTGGGAATGGATTCACTCGTTCATCCAGCCTAGTGACACACCAGCGAGTTCACACTGGGGAGAGACCGTTCACCTGCTCTGATTGTGGGAGGGGATTCACTCAGTTAGCCCACCTGCTGACACACCAGCGAGTTCACACTGACGACAAACCTTTTAAATGCCTGGACTGCGGGAAATGCTTTAAATGTTCCAGGGAACTGACTAGTCATCAACGTGTTCACACTGACGAGAGACCGTTCAGGTGCTCTCACTGCGGGTCTGGGTTCAGGCAATCATCTCATCTCACTGTACACCGGCGCGCACACACTGGGGAGAGGCCGTTCACCTGCTCCGAGTGTGGGAAGGGATTCACTCAGTCATCCAGCCTGCTGAGACACCAGCGAGTTCACACTGGGGAGAGACCGTTCACCTGCTCCGATTCTGGGAAGGGATTCACTCAGTCATCCGACCTGCTGACACACCAGCGAGTTACAAGTGACTGCAGTGGTTGGATTCTGCTGTTATTGCTGCTGTTAATTACATCCCGGACTGAATCGTGTTCACACTGACAGTTGGGGTTTGTTTCTGCTGATGTTAATAACCCCTGTAACTGGGCTGGAGTTTAATATTCTGGATATATGTCAAATAAATCAGCTTTACTTTGAACACATTGTTGTGGATTTTTGTCGTTCCCACCTGAGTGTTTAGCATCACCTGGCTGGAGCTCAGAAAGGACAATCTGGGGGGAGGATCGTACGGCGGGAACAGAACTACAGCCTGGACACAGTCCTTCAGGGCCACACTGAGAGGGGCAAACGGCACTTTGGTCTTTCTCGTCTCTCTTCACTGACAGCAAAGTCCCCGTGCAGGTTAATCTTGAGGCCTGTAAGGAATGTGTCCCAGCCGCTCTCTCCCATGGGTCACAGCTCCTGGGCACGGAACAGAAGGCTCCTTTACAACTTCACACAGGAGCAGGAGTCGGCCATTCGGCCCTTCGAGCCTGCTCCGTCATTCAATATGATCATGGCTGATCCTGTATCTCAATACCATATTCCCGCTCTCTCCCCATACCCTTTTATGTCTAGTAATCTATCTATCTCCTTCTTAAATATATTCAGTGACTTGGCCTCCACAGCCTTCTGTGGTAGAGAATTCCACAGGTTCACCACCCTCTGAGTGAAGAAATTTCTCCTCATCTCAGTCCTAAATGCCCAACTCCGTATCCTTAGACTGTGACCCCTCGTTCTAGACCCCCAGCCAGGGGAAACATCCTCCCTGCATCCAGTCTGTCTAGCACTGTCAGAATTTTATACGTTTCAATGAGATCCCCTCTCATTCTTCTAAACTCTAGTGAATGCAGGCCTAGTTGACCCAATCTCTCCTCATACGACAGTCCTGCCATCCCAGGAATCAGTCTGGTGAACCTTCGCTGCACTCCCTCTATGGCAAGTATATCCTTTCTTAGGTAAGGAGACCAAAACTGCACACAGTACTCTAGGTGTGGTCTCACCAAGGCCCTGTATAACTGTAGTAAGACATCCTTGCTGCTGTACTCAAATCCTCTTGCAATGAAGGCCAACATACCATTTGCCTTCCTAACTGCTTGCTGCACCTGCATGTTTGCTTTCAGTGACTGGTGTACAACAACACCCAGGTCCCTTTGTACATCAGCATTTCCCAATCTAGCACCATTTAAATAATACTATACCTTTCTGTTTTTCCTACCGAAGTGGATAACTTCACATTTATCCACGTTATACTGAATTTGCCTTGTAATTGCCCACTCACTCAACTTGTCTAAATCACCTTGAAGCCTCTTTGCCTAAATCACCTTGAAGCCTCTTTGCATCCTCCTCACAACTCACAATCCCACCTAGTTTCGTGTCGTCAACAAACTTGGAAATATTACATTTGGTTCCCTCATCCAAATCATTGATATATATTGTGAATAGCTGGGGCCTAAGCACTGATCCCTGCGGTACCCCACTAGTCACCGCCTGCCACCCCGAAAAAGACCCATTTATTCCTACTCTCTCTTTCCTGTCTGTTAACCAATTTTCAATCCATGCCAATATATTACCCCCAATCCCATGTGCTTTATTTTTGCACACTAACCTCTTATGTGGGACTTTATCAAAGGCCTTCTGAAAATCCAAATACACCACATCCACTGGTTCTCCCTTATCTATTTTACCAGTTACATCCTCAAAAAACTCCAGTAGGTTTGTCAAACACGATTTCCCTTTCATAAATCCATGTTGACTTTGTCTAATCCTGTTGATATTTTCTTAGTGTCCTGTTATCACATCCTTTATAATAGACTCTAGCTTTCAGTCCCATTAATTTCTCCAGCACTATTTTTTTATGAATACTAATTTCCTTTAATTCCTCCTTTTCACTAGACCCTTGGTTCCCTAGCATTTCTGGGAAGTTATTTATGTCCTCTTCCGTGAAGACAGAATCAAAGTATTTGTTTAATTGCTCAGCCATTTCCTTGTTCCCCATTATAAATTCTCCCGTTTCTGACTGTAAGGGACCTACATTTGTCTTCACTAATCTTTTTCTTTTTACATTCTTGTAGAAGCTTTTACAATCTGCTTTTATGTTCCTTGCAAGTTTACTCTCATACTCTATTTTTCCCCTCTTAATCAATCTCATGGTCCTTTTTTGCTGACCTCTAAACTGCTCCCAATCCTCATGCTTGCTACTTTTTCTGGCAACTTTATATGACTCCTCTTTGGATCTAATACTGTCCTTAATTTCTTTTGTTAGCCATGGTTGGGCCGCTTTTCCTTTTGTGATTTTGCGCCAGAAAGGAATGTATAACTGTTGCAATTCATGCATTCGTTCCTTAAATGTTAAACATTGCCTATCCACCGTCATGCCTTTTAATGAAGCTCCCCAAGCTATCATAGCCAACTCACTCCTCATATCTTCGTAGTTTCCTTTGTTTAGATTTAGGACCCTAGTTTCGGATTGGACTTCTTCACTTTCCATCTTAATGAAGAATTCTATCATGTTATGGTCACTCTTCCCTAAAGGACCCCGCACAACAAGATTATTAATTAACCCCTTCTCATTACGCAATACCCAATCTAGGATAACCTGTTCCCTAGTTGGCTCCTCAACGTACTGGTCTAAAAAACATCTCGTACACACTCCAGGAATTCATTCTCCACAGTATTATTGCTAATTTGGTTTGGCCAGTCTATATGTAGATTAGTCACCCATGATTACTGTCGTACCCTTGTTACATGCATCTCTAATTTCCTGTTTGATGCCGTCCCCTACATTACCACTACTGTTTGCAGGCCTATAGACAACTCCCACCAATGTTTTCTGCCCCTTGGTGCTTCTTAGTTCCACCCAGACTGATTCTACATCTTTATTTTCTGAGCCAATATCCTTTCTCACTATTGCTCTGATTTCATCCTTTACTAACAAGGCCACCCCACCTCCTTTTCCTTTTCGCCTGTCCTTCCTAAATTTCGAATATCCTTGGATATTCAGCTCCCAGCCTTGGTAACCCTGCAGCTATGTCTCCGTAATTGCAATTATATTGTATCCGTTTACATCTATTTGTGCTGTTAATTCGTCTACCTCATTACGAATGCTTCGTGCATCCAGATACAGTGCCTTTAGATTTGTCTTTTTAACATTTTTAGACATCTTAACATTTTTTTGTACTATGGCCCTATTTGTCTTATTTGCATTTTTTCTTACCCGAACCCTATTTGTTAGTGCACTCCTTTGTTTGTACGCTCTATCTCTTCCTGACACAATCTGGTTATCCTTACCCCAATCACTTTCCTGCACTGCTTCCTTGTCTTTTCTCTTCAGCATCTTTAGTCACTCGCTTATCTCATCCATTCCCACATAAACATGTTCATAAGGGGGAGAATCCATTCACTGCTCTGTATGCGCAAAGTGATTCAATCGACCATCCCATTTACTGTCACACCAGCACAGTCACACCGGAGAGAGACCAGTTAAGATACTTCACGTGTGGGAAGGGATTCACTCCGTTGTCCCACCTGTTGACACTCCAGAGTGTCCACATTGAGAACAGTTGCTTTAAATACTCTGACTGTGAGAAAAGCTTTCAAAGTTCAAAGCAGCTGATGCACGATCAGCGCATTGATACTGGAGAGCGGCTGTTTCAATATCCTGTGTGTGGGAAGAAATTCACCCCACCTGCTGAGACTCCAGTGAGTTCACATGTGACTGCAGGGGTTTGGATTCTGGTATTAATCACATCCAGGACTGAACCATGGCAGAGTGCCCGTGCACTGGGGTTTGTGTGTGAATTATTGATGATTTTCTCTCACTCGGTCGACGGCAGAATGGTCGGTGTTGCGATTTTACGCCGATTACGAATCAGGGGGCGCAGGGAGGTAACGCACCCGGCTGAGTGGGCTTCATAAACACCTGGTGTAGGCCGCAAGCCCCGAATGAGAACCTACAGGTTCCCCGTTTGCAGCTCGAGGCTTTTTCCTGGGTACAGGCCCGGGTTAACTGACGGCCATCTTTGTAAAGGAGCGCTGAGGGTTTTTGCGTCGCCATCTTGCTTCATCGAGCGGTAGAGCGCATGCGTGGCCATCTTTGTAAAGGAACCACGAGGAGACGTGGCTTCAGGGTCCCAGTGAGTGAACTGAACCAGGCCAGAGTCAACACCTTCAGGGGAGGAGAGGGAGGGGAACCAGTGAGTGTCGAACTGAACCCAGCCAGAGTCAGCACCTTCAGGGGAGGAGAGAGAGGGGAACCAGTGAGTGAAGAACTGAACCCAGCCAGAGTCAGCACCTTCAGGGGAGGAGAGGGAGGGGAACCAGTGCGTGTAGAACTGAACCCAGCCAGAGTCAGCACCTTCAGGGGAGGAGAGGGAGGGGAACCAGTGAGTGAACTGAACCCAGCCAGAATCAGCACCTTCAGGGGAGGAGAGGGAGGGCAACCAGTGCGTGCAGAACTGAACCCAGCCAGAGTCAGCACCTTCAGGGGAGGAGAGGGAGGGGAACCAGTGAGTGTAGAACTCAGAGCAGGTGAACGGCCTCTCCCCAGTGTGAACTCGCTGGTGTCTCAGGAGGTGGGATGAACGGGTGAATTCCTTCCCACACTCAGAGCAGGTGAATGGCCTCTCCCCAGTGTGAGTGCGATGATGAATTTCCAGCTCAGACGGGTAATTGAATCCCTTCCCACAGTCCCCACATTTCCACGGTTTCTCCGTGGTGCGGGTGTCCTCGTGTCTCTCCAGATTGGACGATCAGTTGAAGCCTCGTCCACACACAGAACACGTGTACGGTTTCTCCCCACTGTGAATGGTGCGATGTTTTCTCAGGCTGTGTAACTGGTTAAAGCTCTTTCCACAGTCAGTGCACTGGAACACTCTCACTCGGGTGTGTGTGTCTCGGTGCTTTTCCAGTCACACTGATGTTTGAAATCTTTTCCCACAGACAGAACAGACAAACATTTCTCCTTCCACATTCAAAGGCTGATGATATTCAGGTCCTAATGAAATCGAGTGACGCTGTCAGATCTTGATGTGATGTTTGGTTTGAGATTCCCTTCTTCAAATCCTCCCCTTCTAAAACCCTGTAAAAGAAGTTTACAAAACTCATCACTGTAAGTACAGGACAGAAATTCAGAACAGACAATTCTAGTTTCTATCGAACATTCTTTCCTCTCTTGTGCCTCCAAATCCCCGTCCCACACATTGTCCCTCCTCCCTGTGCTAAAATCCAAACACATCGCACGTCTCAAGACAGTTTGTTCTCCGCTCCCAGTTTTCATCAACAACTCTGGCTGGGTTCAGTTCTACACTCACTGGTTCCCCTCCCTCTCCTCCCCTGAAGGTGCTGACTCTGGCTGGGTTCAGTTCTACACTCACTGGTTCCCCTCCCTCTCCTCCCCTGAAGGTGCTGACTCTGGCTGGGTTCAGTTCTACACTCACTGGTTCCCCTCCCTCTCCTCCCCTGAAGGTGCTGACTCTGGCTGGGTTCAGTTCCACACTCACTGGTTCCCCTCCCTCTCCTCCCCTGAAGGTGCTGACTCTGGCTGGGTTCAGTTCCACACTCACTGGGGCCCTGAAGCCCCGCCCACTACTGGTCCGTTTACAAAGATGGCGGCGCATGCGCTGTACTGCTCAATGAAACAAGAGCGAAATGAACAAATCCACAGCTTTCCTTTACAAAGATGGCCGCCGTTAACCTGGGCCTTTTCCCGGGAAAAAGCCTCGGAGCTGCAAACGGGTAACCTGTAGGTTCTCATTCGGGGCTTGCGGCCTACACCAGGTGTTTATGAAGCCCACCCACCGGGTACGTTACCTCACTGCGCCCCCTGATTCGTAATCGGCGCAAAAATCGCGACTCCGACCTTTCAGCGCACCGCACTCGCCCGGCTCTGATCACAGTGACACTGCGCATGCTCCAAATACAGGCGGGCACTGCGCCTGCGCACTGGGCTGCTCCAGTGTGAATGGGGCACATTCTCCCCCGCGGCGCATGCTGGGGAACATTGAAAGACCCAATTCGTGAATGGAGAATGAGTTTCTGTGATCCCATTGAGAGAAAATTCATCAATAGTTCACACAGAAACCCCAGTGCACGGGCACTCTGCCATGGTTCAGTCCTGGATGTGATTAATAACAGAATCCAAACCCCTGCAGTCACCTGTGAACTCACTGGAGTCTCAGCAGGTGGGGTGAATTTCTTCCCACACACAGGATATTGAAACAGCCTCTCTCCAGTATCAATGCGCTGATCGTGCATCAGCTGCTTTGAACTTTGAAAGCTTTTCTCACAGTCAGAGTATTTAAAGCAACTGTTCTCCATGTGGACACTCTGGAGTGTCAACAGTTGGGACAACGGAGTGAATCCCTTCCCACACGTGACGCATCTAAACGGTCTCTCTCCGGTGTGACTGTGCTGGTGTGTCAGTAAATGGGATGATCGATTGAATCCCTTTCCACATACAGAGCAGTGAACGGATTCTCCCCTTTATGAACATGTTTGTGTGCTAATAGGTGAGATGAGTGAGTGAATCTCTTTCCACACTTAGCTGGTGAACGGCCTCTCCCTGGTGTGACTGTCTCCATGAGTTTCCACCTCAGACGGTCAACTCCATTCATTCCCACAGTCCCCACATTTACACTGTTGATTCAGGTGGGCGCACGAGTCTCACACGCTAGATGATTAGTTGAAGGTGGGTTCGTGCCACTCAAGTGCCAGGCAATGACTATCTCCAACAAGCGAGAGTCTAACCACCACCCCATGACATTCAACGGCATTGCCATCACCGAATACCCCACCATCAACATCCTGGGGTCACCATTGACCAGAAACTTAACTGGACCAGCCACATAAATACTGTGGCAACAAGAGCAGGTCAGAGGCTAGGTATTCTGTGGTGAGTGTCTCACCTACTGAGTCCCCAAAGCCTTTCCACGATCTACAAGGCACAAGTAAGGAGTGTGATGGAATACTCTCCACTTGCCTGGATGAGTGCAGCTCCAACAACACTCAAGAAGCTCGACACCATCCAGGAGAAAGCAGCCCGCTTGATTGACACCCCATCCACCACCTTAAACACTCACTCCTTCCACCACCGGCGCACCGTGGCTGCAGTATGTAACATCCACAAGATGCACTGCAGCAACCCGCCAAGGCCTCTTTGGCAGCACCTCCCAAACCCACGACCTCTCCCACCTAGAAGGACAAGGGCAGCAGGCGCATGGGAACGCCACCACCTCCAAGTTCCCCTCCAAGTCACACACCATCCCGAATTAGAAGAATATCGACGATCCTTCATCGTCGCTGGGTCAAAATCCTGGAACTCCCTCCCTAACAGCACTGTGGAAGTACCATCACCACACGGACTGCAGCGGTTCAAGAAGGTGGCTCACCACCACCTTCTCAACGGCAATTAGGGATGGGCAATAAATGTTGGCCTTGCCAGCGATGCCCACATCCCATAAACAAATTTTAAAAATACACAGAACTCGTGTCCTGTTTCTCCCGCTGTGATTGGTGCTTTTCCTTCTATATCCAAAGGCCGATGATATTCAGGTCCTGATGAAACTGGTCAATCTGTCAGATCTTGAGGCGATATTTTGTTTGAGTTTCCATCAGCAGATCCTCCCCTACTGACACTCTGAAATGGTCTTTACAAATGTTGTTACTTTAAGTGCAGGATAGAATGTCAGAACAGACAATTCTAGTTCCTATAGAACGTTCTGTCCTCTCCTGCCCCTCCGAAGCTGTAAATTCCCCATTCTACAAACTCTGCCTCCATCCTTACTGTCTAAAATCAACATTCATTGCACTGCCTGGGATTTTGTTTTTCCCCTTCTCTCCAGAAGGCGCTGAATCTGGCTGGGTGCAATTCCACATACATTAGTTAACCTCTAGTGCCTCACCGTCAGCCGACTCAGTGAGTGTCAGCAGCATTTCCCCTGTGGTAGGCATCACAGCCGAGTCCAATCCTGCCCTCAATTGACATCCATACACTTCCCAGTTGATGTGACTGGATCTCCATCAAGAGCAGGGGCAGTGGCTGATTTTTACTCTTATTTAGCCCAGTGGTACTGAGGCCAATTCTGGCCCCTGACCTGTTGCCGTGGCTGAGATCAACTAACAGCCCAGATCAAGGACTGCACTTTGGACCTTCCCAGTCAGTAGTGCCGAGTGTTTTAAAGTGGGGGTGGTGGTGGGGCGGGGCCAATGTGGAGGTGGGAAGGGTTAGAAGAGAACATTCTGAAAGAAATGTTACTCTACCTTTAAAGGACCATGATGTGGAGATGCCGGTGTTGGACTGGGGTGGACAAATGTGAGAAGTCCTGCGATGGAACTTGTTGATGTTATCGTGTAGTCTTTTCAGTGATTCTTCGTCGTGGGTCCAAATCTTAGGACCACTTACACTGTGACACCAAATCCAGGGACCACTTACACTGTGACACTAAATCCAGGGACAACTTACAGTGTGACACCAAATCCAAGGACAACTTACACTATGACACCAAATGCGGGGACCACTTACATTGTGACACCAAATCCAGGGAGTATTTGCACTGTGACACCAATTCCAGGGCCCACTTACAATGCGACACCAAATCTGGGGACCACTTACTCTGAGACACCAAATCGAGAGACCACTTACACTGTGACACTAAATCCGGGGAACACTTACACTGTGACACCAAATCCAGGGACCAGTTACACTGCGATACCGAATCCAGGGATCATTTACACTGAGTCTATAAATGGGAATCAGAGAGCCTCTGTATGGGAAATGGTCATGGTGGTGAAACCAGCTCCAGTGAGGGCAGGTAATGGATGAAGATATGACGTTGGAATCAGATGGTTACTGGTGGGGCCTAGTGACAGGTTATTGTCAGAAGCCCTTCTCAGGCAGGCCAAAGATTGGATGTAAGCAGCACAACACCTCGATCCGCCTGTTCTTGTCCCAAAATCTAATGACCCTGATGTCTTTTTCTGTGTCAAATGTAGAGATGTGAAAGAAGAGAGGAAATCAGGCTTGGGCCAGAAAGAAGGTTCCTTGAATGAACAATTCATGAGGCTGTTTTCTGACTCATCTGCGTGAGGTTAAAACACCATGAAATGAAAGAGAACATGTCTAGTGACACTGGCGTTGTCAATAATTGTTTCTATCCCTAATCACTGTCTCATACCCTAACATCCTAACCCGAACCCCAGCCCCTAAACCCTAATGAAGGATTATTGACAGGGATCAATGGAGGCGCTAAAGACCTGATAAAGGAAGTATGAGAAAAAATTATCTCAATTAAAGAAATAGTGCAAGGTATGTTAATAACAAGAGATTGAATCAAAGAGACCATCAAAATCAGCAATTACAATTACAAAGATCAGAACATTTCAAAGTCGATCACATGCAGTCTGTGTGGAGGAGTTTTTACGAAATCAGATCCAAAAAGGGTTAAATGATACAGAAAATAACAGAATTCAAATCTTATACAAGATAGTTCTATAAAGGGTGGTTCAAAGGAATTTCAGATGAGTGTACTCTTTTTAAGCAACCCATAAACAAATAAACTGTAACTTAACAAAAATACATTAAATTAAACTTAATAAATTAAATTAAAATTTGGTTGCCGGGGGTGATGATGCACTTTAGTCCCTGCGGTGCCCACCGGTCGCGGACACCGCGTGCTCCATCTCCAGGGCCACCTGGGCGCAAACATGGCCGAATGACCCCCTCGACCGCCCGCTGCCTGGACCAGTTAATGGCCTTTTTGGCCAGGCCCAGGAGCAGTCCTATGAGGAGGTCCTCCGATCTGCCTGCTCCCCTCCGCACCGAGTGAGTCAGATGAGTGTACTCTTTTATTGGGGTGATTAAACAAAATTGACTGTAAATTAATAAAACTTTAAAGGAACCTTAACAAATTCAATTAAAATTTGGTTGGCCGGGGTGATGATGCACTCCAGTCCCCACGGCGCCCACCGGTCGCGGAAGGCCTCAAGCGTGCCAGCGGACACCGCGTGCTCCATCTCCAGGGCCACCCGGGCACAAACATGGCCGCGGAAGAGAGGCAGGCAATCGGGCCGAACGACCCCCTCGACCACCTGCTGCCTGGACCAGTTAATGGCCTTTTTTGGCCAGGCCCAGGAGCAGTCCTACAAAGAGGTCCTCCGATCTGCCTGCTCCCCTCCACACCGAGTGAGTCAGATGAGTGTACAGTGAGACACTGCAGTTCAGTCTCTGACACCCACAAGCCATGTACTCAAACGGAACAAGCTTGGGATTTGATGTGGTAGAGGATGAACGAGGTGAGAAGTGATATAATTTAGAGTAAGAAAGGGCCCAAAAATAGAACAGTCTGTAACAACATCAATTCGTCTCCTCTGATCAGCTATTCGACCGACTGTCAGTTTGAAACACAGCTGATGTATTCAATATTTATACAGAATATTAATCTCCATCCCAGGTATAGGGATTATTAAGATCAACAGAAACACACTCTAACTGCCAGAATGATCATGGTTCAGTGCTCATTGCAATCCTTGTAAATCCTTTCTATTCACTAATGGGGCCTTTCAATGGCGGGGCTTTTACCCAGCATTCCCCGGGGGAGAATATACCGCACCCGGACTACAGGAGCCCAGTGCGCAGGCGCGAGACCGCCTGGGTTTGGAGCATGCGCGGTGCGTGTATTTGGCCAGATGGACCCTGCGGATCAGCTCCGGTTAATTAAAGAGATGCGGCCCGACAGAGCGGAGTCATGGACTGGCGAGTGGGCGGGGAGGCTTCATAAACAACTAGTGTAGCCCGCAAGACCCGAATAATAACCTGAAGGTCCCGCATTTGCAGCTTCTGGGCTTCTCCCCGTCTCAGGCCCAGGATAACGGCCGCCATCTTGATTCAGTGAGTAGCGAGGCGCATGCGCGGTCATCTTGGACGGGAATAAGGAGTGGGTGGGGCTTCAGTGTCTGTTCCCAACCGGGTCCTAGTACCCGGGATGTTAATTTTTTGACTCAGTTATTTGATTCAGACTCACCACACTTCGGATTTCTGACCATCTCTCCTGAAGGTGCTGGTAAAAGCAGAGCACACGGTTAACATCCCACACAGTTGTAACAGAAGAGCCTCAGAGCTGGGCTCCCAGGGCTGGAATCCCCTTCTACAGTCCCAGGGTGAGAATCCCCTTCTACAGTCCCAGGGTGAGAATCCCCTTCTACAGTCCCAGGGTTAGAATCCCCTTCTACAGTCCCAGGGTTGGAATCCCCTTGCAAACAGACACTGTCCGTACAGTGTAAAAGATTATCGTTTTAGGAACAAGTATTTCTGTAGAGGCTTTCAATCCATTTTATATGTACAGATTTTTTAAATTCATTCGATGTGGGTGTCACGAGCAAGGCCAGCATATATTGCCAGTCCCCAGTTGCCCATTGAGAAGGTGATGCTGGGCCTTCTTCTTGAACCTCTGCAGTCCGTGTGGTGAAGGTACTCTCAGAATGCTGTTAGGTGAGGAGTTCCAGGATTTTCACCCAGTGACGGTGTAGGAACGGCGATATATGCCCAAGTCAGGATAGTGTGTGACTTGGAGGGGAACTGGGAGGTGATGGTGTTCCCATGCACCTGCTGCCCTTGTCCTTCTCGGTGGTGGAGGTCACGTGTTTGGGAGGTGCTGTCAAAGTTCTAGTCGAGTTGCAGATGTATAAAGTCGCTCTCCTTCACCCCTCCCCTCCCACCTCGCTCTCTCGCCTCCCATAGAGGCCAGGGTCTTGTGTAGGCCCAGACTGGGTGGCGGGTTCCCTTCCCTGAAGGACATTAGTGAACCAGTTGGGTTTTTACGACAATCCGGCAGCTTTCATGGTCACTTTTTTCTAGTGCCGGCCCCACAAATTCCCAGATTCATTCAGCTCAATTTCACAACCTGCCTTTGTGTTTTTGTGGGTTCTCTCTCACCTCCCTTTTTCCTGTTTTAAATTCATTTTACAGGGTGTTAGAAGAGGAGGATTTGCAGACGGGAAGCTCAAACCAAACATCACTTCAGGATCTGACAGAGTCACTTGATTCATCAGGACCTTTGAACATGGAAGCAGAAAGCACCGTTCAGAGCGTGGAGAAACCGTACATGTGTTCTGTGTGTGGACGAGGCTTCAGCCGATCCTCTGACCTGTCGAGACACAAGCACAGTCACACTGGGGAGAGGGCGTTCACCTGCTCCGAGTGTGGGAAGGGATTCACTCAGTCATGCAACCTGCTGCAGCACCGGTGAGTTCACACTGGGGAGAGGCCGTTCACCTGCTCAGAGTGTGGCAAGGGATTCGTGTTCATCCCAACTGCTGGAACACCAGTGCGTTCACACTGGAGAGAGGCCGTTCACCTGCTCTGAGTGTGGGAAGAGATTCAGGTGTTCATCCAGCCTGCTGACACACCAGCGAGTTCACACCGGGGAGAGGCCGTTCACCTGCTCCGAGTGTGGGAAGGGATTCAGGTGTTCATCCACCCTGCTGACACACCAGCGACTTCACACCGGGGAGAGGCCGTTCACCTGCTCCAAGTGTGGGAAGAGATTCAGGCGTTTATCCACCCTGCTGACACACCAGCGAGTTCACACCGGAGAGAGGCCGTTCACCTGCTCTGAGTGTGGCAAGGGATTCACTCAGTCATCCCACCTGCTGCAGCACCAGCGAGTTCACACTGACGACAAACCTTTTAACTGCCCGGACTGCAGGAAGTGCTTTAAATGTTCCGGGGAACTGACGCGCCATCAACGTGTTCACACTGACGAGAAACCGTTCAGGTGCTCTCACTGCGGGGCTGGGTTCAGGCGATCGTCTGACCTCACTGTACACCAGCGCACTCACACTGGGGAGAGACCGTTCACCTGCTCTGAGTGTGGAAAGGGATTCACTCAGTCATCCCACCGACTGATACACCAGCGAGTTCACACTGCTAAGAGACCTTTTAAATGTTCTGACTGTGAGAAGAGATTTAAAAGCAAAAAGGATCTGTTGGAACACCAGCGAGTTCACACTGGAGAGAGGCCGTTCACCTGCTCCGTGTGTGGGAAGGGATTCACTCGGTCATCCAGCCTGCTGACACACCAGCGAGTTCACAAGTGACTGCAGAGGTTGGATTCTGATGTTTTTGCTGTTATTAATTACATCCTGAATCGTGTTCACATTGACAGTTGGGGTTTGTTTCTGCTGATGTTAAACTCCAGCCCAGTTACAGGGGTTATTAATATTCTGGATATACGTCAAATAAATCAGCTTTGCTTTAAACACATTGTGGTAGATTTTTGTCGTTCCCACCTGAGTGTTTAGCATCACCTGGCTGGAGCTCAGAAAGGACAATCTGGGGGGAGGATCGTACGGCGGGAACAGAACTACAGCCTGGACACAGTCCTTCAGGGCCACACTGAGAGGGGCAAATGGCACTTTGGTCTTTCTCGTCTCTCTTCACTGACAGCAATGTCCCCGTGCAGGTTAATCTCGAGGCCTGTAAGGAATGTGTCCCAGCCGCTCTCTCCCATGGGTCACAGCTCCTGGGCACGGAACAGAAGGCTCCTTTACAACTGTGTTTAGAATCAGGAAGAACAACGGTGAATGCTGGAAACGTGCTGTCAAATCAGAGATTGGTGTCAAACTGCGATCTGTTCCTGACTGAAAGTGAAACGGCAGGGTTAAGTTTCCAGTCTAAAAATGACTGGTAATTATTCTGTGAAGGTTTAACGTGTTCGTAGAATCATAGAATGGTTACAGCACAGAATGTGGCCATTCGGCCCGTTGAGCCCGTGCCGGCTCTCTGCAAGAACACTTCAGCTAGTCCCACTCCCCCACCCTTCCCTCGTAGCCCTGCAAATTTTTGTCCTTCAGATACTCATCCAATTCCCTTTTGAAAGCCACGATTGAATCTGCCTCCACCACCCTTTCAGGCAGTGCATTCCCGATCCTAACCACTCACTGCGTAAAAGGTTTTTCCTCATGTCACCTTTGGTTCTTCTGCCAATCACCTCAAATCTGTGTCCTCTGGTTCTCGACCCTTCCGCCAATGGGAACAGTTTCTCTCTATCTATTCTGTCCAGACACCTCCATGATTTTAAACACCTCCTATCAAATCTCCTCTCAATCTTCTCTGCTCCAAGGAGAACAACCCCAGCTTCTGCAGTCTATCCACGAAACTGAAGTCCCTCATCCCTGGAACCATTCTTGTAAATCTTTTCTGGACCTTCTCTAAGGCCTTCACCTCCTTCCTGAAGTGTGGTGCCCAGAATTGGACACACTACTCCAGTTGGGGCCGAACCAGTGTTTCATCATCATTTCCACACTTTTGTACTCTATACCTCTATTTATTAAGTCCAGGATCCCGTAAGCATTTTAACTGCTTTCACAACCTGCCATGCCACCTTCAAGGATTTGTGCACAGAAACCCCTAGGTCTCTCTGTTTGTGCAACCCAGATAATCCCTGTCTCTGTATATATTACACTTGACCCTCTCTCTGTTTATATTACACTAGACCCTGTCTCTGTTTGTATTACACTAGACCCTGCCTCTGTTTATATTACACTGGACCCTGTCACTGTTTATTTTACACTAGACCCTGTCTCTGTTTATATTACACTAGACCCTGTCTCTGTTTGTATTACACTAGACCCTGTCTCTGTTTATATTACACTCGACCCTGTCTCTGTTTGTATTACACTCGACCCTGTCTCTGTTTATATTACACTGGACCCTGTCACTGTTTGTATTACACTAGACCCTGTCTCTGTTTATATTACACTAGACCCTGTCTCTGTTTATATTACACTAGACCCTGTCTCTGTTTATATTACACTAGACCGTGTCTCTGTTTATATTACACTAGACCCTGTCTCTCTTTATATTACACTAGACCCTGTCTCTGTTTATATTACACTAGACCCTGTCTCTGTTTGTATTACACTGGAACCTGTCTCTGTTTATATTACACTAGACCCTGTCTTTGTTTATATTACACCAGACCCTGTCTCTCTTTATATTACACTAGACCCTGTCTCTCTTTATATTACACTAGACCCTGTCTCTGTTTATATTACACTAGACCCTGTCTCTCTTTATATTACACTAGACCCTGTCTCTGTTTATATTACACTACACCCTGTCAAACATTATATTACACTAGACCCTGTCTCTGTTTATATTACACTAGACCCTGTCTCTGTTTGTATTACACTAGACCCTATCTCTGTTTATATCGCACTAGACCCTATCTCTGTTTATATCGCACTAGACCCTGTCTCTGTTTATATCGCACTACACCCTGTCTCTGTTTATATCGCACTACACCCTGTCTCTGTTTATATCGCACTACACCCTGTCTCTGTTTATATTACACCAGACCCTGTCTCTGTTTATATTACACCAGACCCTGTCTCTGTTTATGTTACACTAGACCCTGTCTCTGTTTATATCACACTAGACCCTATCTCTGTTTATATCGCACTCGACCCTGTCTCTGTTTATATCGCACTAGACCCTGTCTCTGTTTATATTACACTAGACCCTGTCTCTCTTTATATTACACTAGACCCTGTCTCTGTTTATATTACACTAGACCCTGTCTCTCTTTATATTACACTAGACCCTGTCTCTGTTTATATTACACTAGACCCTGTCTCTGTTTGTATTACACTAGACCCTGTCTCTGTTTATATTACACTAGACCCTGTCTCTGTTTATATTACACTAGACCGTGTCTCTCTTTATAATACACTAGACCCTGTCTCTGTTTATATTACACTAGACCCTGTCTCTGTTTATATTACACTAGACCCTGTCTCTGTTTATATTACACTAGACCCTGTCTCTGTTTATATTACACTAGACCCTGTCTCTGTTTATATTACACTCGACCCTGTCTCTGTTTATATTACACTAGACCCTGTCTCTGTTTATATTACACTAGACCCTGTCTCTGTTTATATTACACTAGACCCTGTCTCTGTTTATATTACACTCGACCCTGTCTCTCTTTATATTACACTAGACCCTGTCTCTGTTTATGTTACACTCGACCCTGTCTCTGTTTATTTGACACTAGACCCTGTCTCTGTTTATATTACACTAGACCCTGTCTCTGTTTATATTACACTACACCCTGTCAAACATTATATTACACTAGACCCTGTCTCTGTTTAACTTGCACTCGACCCTGTCTCTGTTTTTATTACACTCGACCCTGTCTCTGTTTATATTACACTAGACCCTGTCTCTGTTTTTATTACACTAGGACCTGTCTGTGTTTATATTACACTAAACCATATCTCTGTTTATTTTACACTAGACCATGTCTCTGTTTATATTACACTAGGCCCTGTCTCTGTTTATAGTACACTCGACCCTGTCTCTGTTTATATTACACTAGAAGCTGTCTCTGTTTATATTACACTAGACCCTTTCTCTCTTTATATTACACTAGACCCTGTCTCTGTTTATATTACACTAGACCCTGTCTCTGTTTATATTACACTAGACGCAGTCTCTGTTTACATTACACTAGACGCAGTCTCTGTTTATATTACAGTAGACCCTGTCTCTGTTTATATTACACGAGACCCAGTCTCTGTTTATATTACACTAGGCCCTGTCTCTGTTTATACTACACTAGACCCTGTCTCTGTTTATATTACACTTGCCCTGTCTCAGTTTATATTACACTAGACCCTGTCTCTGTTTATATTACACTAGACCCTGTGTCTGTTTATATTACAATAGACCCTGTCTCTCTTTATATTACACTAGACCCTGTTCTGTTTATATTACACTAGAAACTGTTCTGTTTATAATACACAAGACCCTGTCTCTGTTTATTTTACACTAGATTGAGAGGTCGCACAACACCAGGTTATAGTCCAACAGTTGTATTTTAAATCACAAGCTTTCGGAGTTACAACTCCTTTGTCGGGTGAAGTGAGGAGATACAGAATCGTCAAAGCATATATAGATACAGAACAATGCATGTGTAACTTACAATTGCAGACAACTAAATTCAATCATCCTGACTGTTTATCTGCCGAGGTGTGATAAAGTTAATCAGGTCAGCCAGGAAGGTACCACATCAAAGACATAGCAAGATACAACTGAGACAATGAGGTGGAGTCGCATGGGGTCTAACGTGTCAAAAGCTGCCGTCTGTATGTAAAACGATTAACTTTAAAATTTTTACTTTTTTACTGGGAATCACATCTGTGAACAAACCAACGACGACTCGATTCCGGATCACGTCGTGTATCGTGACATAAACCCAAGATCCCGATTGAGACCGTCTTCATGAGTGCGGGACTTGGCTATCAGTTTCTGCTCAATGATTTTGCGTTGTCGTATTTTCCTAAGGCCGCCTTGGAGAACGCTTACCCGCAGATCCGAGGCTGAATGTCCTTGACTGCTGAAGTGTTCCCCGACTGGCGATTGTTGCGCGGTGCTCGTTCATACGTTGTCTCAGTGTCTGCATGGTCTCGCCGATGTACCATGCCGCGGTGCATTCTTTCCTGCAACGTATGAGGTAGACAATGTTGGCCGAGTCACATGAGTATGTACCATGTACCTGGTGGGTAGTGTCCTCACGTGTGATGATGGTATCTGTGTTGATGATCTGGCATGTCTTGCAGAGTTTGCCGTGGCAGGGTTGTGTGGTGTCATGGTCGCTGTTATCCTGAAAGCTGGGTAATTTGCTGTGAACGATGGTACTTCTGAGGTTAGGCGGCTGTTTGAAGGCAAGTAGTGGAGGCGTGGGGATGGCCTTAGCGAGGTGTTTGTTGTCATCGATGACATGTTGAAGGCTGCGAAGAACATGGCGTAGTTTCTCCGCTCCGGGAAAGTACTGGACGACGTAGGGTACCCTGTTGGTTGTGTCCCGTGTTTGCCTTCTGAGGAGGTCTATGCGATTTTTCGCTGTGGCCCGTCGGAACTGTCGATCGATGAGTCGAGCGTCATATCCCGTTCTTACGAGGGCGTTTTTCAGCATCCGTAGGTGTCCATCGCGTTCCTCCTCGTCTGAGCAGATCCTGTGTATTCGCAGGGCTTGTCCATAGGGGATGGCTTCTTTAACGTGGTTAGGGTGGAAGCTGGAGAAGTGGAGCATCGTGAGGTTGTCCGTGGGCTTGCGGTAGAGTGAAGTGCTGAGGTGTCCGTCTTTGATGGAGATTCGTGTGTCCAGGAATGAAACCGATTCTGAGGAGTAGTCCATGGTGAGTTTGATGGTGGGATGGAACTTGTTTATGTTATCGTGTAGTCTTTTCAGTGATCCTTCGCCATGGGTCCAAAGGAAGAAAATGTCGTCGATGTATCTGGTGCACAGCGTTGGCTGGAGGTCCTGTGCAGTGAAGAAGTCTTGCTCGAACTTGTGCATGAAGATGTTGGCGTATTGGGGTGCGAATTTGGTCCCCATGGCTGTTCCGTGTGTTTGGGTAAAAAAATGGTTGTCGAAGGTGAAGACATTGTGGTCTAGGATGAAGCGGATGAGTTGTAGGATGGCGTCTGGAGATTGGCTGTTGTTGGTGTTGAGTACTGAGGCTGTCGCAGCGATGCCGTCGTCGTGGGGGATACTGGTGTAGAGTGCCGATACGTCCATCGTGGCGAGGAGTGTTCCTGGTTCAACTGGTCCGTGGGTGCTGAGTTTCTGTAAGAAGTCTGTAGTGTCGCGACAGAAGCTGGGGGTTCCCTGTACGATGGGTTTCAGAATGCCCTCGACCTATCCAGAGAGGTTCTCACACAGGGTTCTGTTGCCTGATACGATAGGACGTCCGGGTGTGTTGGCTTTGTGTATCTTTGGGAGGCAGTAGAAGTCTCCTACGCAGGGAGTACGTGGGATGAGAGCGTGTAGGATGTTTTGAAGGTCTGGATCGAAGGTCTTGATCAGTCTATTGAGTTGGCGGGTGTGTTCTTTGGTCGGATCTGCGGGTAGCTGTCTGTAGTGTTCCTGGTTGTCCAGTTGTCGGTATGCTTCTTTACAATAGTCCATTCTGTTCTGTATGACGATGGCTCCTCCTTTGTCCGCTGGTTTGATGACGATGTTGCTGTTGGTCTTGAGAGCGTGGATGGCGTTGCGTTGTGCTCGGGTGACATTCTGGACTGTCTTGTGAGTGCGGCTGATGAATCTGGCGTTGATGCATCTCCTGACAGCTTGAGCATACATGTCAAGCTTGGGGCAGCGACCCTCCGGAGGGGTCCAATTTGACTCTTTTTTCTTCGGTTCCTGCACTGCGAGTCCCTCTGTCTGCTGTTCTGGATCATTGATTGTCTCATTGGGTTTGTTGCTGACATCTTGGGATTTGTGGAAGTATTCCCGGAGCCTCATTCTCCTGATGAATTCCTCCGTGTCTGCCGCGAGACCGATGGGGTCCATTTTGGTGGTTGGGCAGAACTTGTGCCCTAGGGCGAGAACTTCGATTTCGTCTGGTTGAAGGGTATGGTCGGACAAATTGACGATGGGCTTCCCTGTGGTTGCAGCCGTGGTACCGGGGGAGGCTTGGTTGCTGCTGGTGGTGATGCCGAGTTTCTCAAGCTTCCTGTTCTTGATGCGCATGTAGGCAGCGTAGTTCCGTTGCCTCGTCTCTTTGGCGGTGTCTCGTAACTGGTCTGCTGTGTCCTGAGCACAGGCTGAGAGCATGGACTCTATCTTGGTTTCGAGGTTGTGGCGTTTGCTGTAGAGCTGGTGTACGAGATGGTTGAGGAGTGTGCGAGAGGTACGACGGCAGAGTCTCTCAGCGTAGTCTGTGTTGTATGTCGACTTGAGTGGGACGTGATCTGTAGTCCTTTCGGGATCTTGTCTGCTTTCTTGCATCTCTGTAGATACTTGATGTCGGTGTCGATATGCGCGATCTTCTTGGCGATTCTCTCCACTTTGAGCCGGCAGTTTGTGGTGTCGATAGTGGTCATGATGCGGAGATGCTGGTGTTGGACTGGGGTGGACAAAATTGAGAGGTCGCACAACACCAGGTTATAGTCCAACAATTTTATTTTAAATCACAAGCTTTCGGAGTTACAACTCCTTCGTCGGGTGAAGTGAGGAGATACAGAATCGTCAAAGCATATATAGATAGAGAACAATGCATGTGTAACTTACAATTGCAGACAACTAAATTCAATCATCCTGACTGTTTATCTGCCGAGGTGTGATAAAGTTAATCAGGTCAGCCAGGAAGGTACCACATCAAAGACATAGCAAGATACAACTGAGACAATGAGGTGGAGTCGCATGGGGTCTAACGTGTCAAAAGCTGCCGTCTGTATGTAAAACGATTAACTTTAAAATTTTTACTTTTTTACTGGGAATCACATCTGTGAACAAGCCAATGATGACTCGAGTCCGGACCACGTCGTGTATCGTGACATAAACCCAAGATCCCGATTGAGACCGTCTTCATGAGTGCGGAACTTGGCTATCAGTTTCTGCTCGATGATTTTGCGTTGTCGTGTTTTCCTAAGGCCGCCTTGGAGAACGCTTACCCGCAGATCCGAGGCTGAATGTCCTTGACTGTTGAAGTGTTCCCCGACTGGGAGGTAACAATCCTGCCTGGCGATTGTTGCGCGGTGCTCGTTCATACGTTGTCTCAGTGTCTGCATGGTCTCGCCGATGTACCATGCCGCGGTGCATTCTTTCCTGCAACGTATGAGGTAGTCAACGTTGGCCGAGTCACATGAGTATGTACCATGTACCTGGTGGGTAGTGTCCTCACGTGTGATGATGGTAACTGTGTTGATGATCTGGCATGTCTTGCAGAGTTTGCTGTGGCAGGGTTGTGTGGTGTCGTGGTCGCTGTTATCCTGAAAGCTGGGTAATTTGCTGCGAACGATGGTACTTCTGAGGTTAGGCGGCTGTTTGAAGGCAAGTAGTGGAGGCATGGGGATGGCCTTAGCGAGGTGTTTGTCGTCATCGATGACATGTTGAAGGCTGCGAAGAACATGGCGTAGTTTCTCCGCTCCGGGGAAGTACTGGACGACGAAGGGTACCCTGTTGGTTGTGTCCCGTGTTTGCGTTCTGAGGAGGTCTATGCGATTTTTCGCTGTGGCCCGTCGGAACTGTCGATCGATGAGTCGAGCGTCATATCCCGTTCTTACGAGGGCATTTTTCAGCGTCCGTAGGTGTCCATCGCGTTCCTCCTCTCTGAGCAGATCCTGTGTATTCGCAGGGCTTGTCCATAGGGGATGGCTAGACCATGTTTCTGTTTATATTACACTTGCCCTGTCTCTGTTTACATTACACTAGAACCTGTCTCTGTTTATATTACACTTGCCCTGTCTCTGTTTACATTACACTAGAACCTGTCTCTGTTTATATTACACTACACCCTGTCAAATATTATATTACACTAGACCCTGTCTCTGTTTATATTACACTAGACCCTGTCCCTGTTTATATTACACTAGACCCTGTCTCTGTTTAACTTACACTCGACCCTGTCTCTGTTTTTATTACACTAGACCCTGTCTCTGTTTATATTACACTAGACCCTGTCTCTGTTTATATTACACTAGACCCTGTCTCTGTTTATATTACACTAGACCCTGTCTCTGTTTATATTACACTAGACCCTGTCTCTGTTTATATCGCACTAGACCCTGTCTCTGTTTATATTACACTAGACCCTGTCTCTGTTTATATTACACTAGACCCTGTCTCTGTTTATATTACACTAGACCCTGTCTCTGTTTATATTACACTAGACCCTGTCTCTGTTTATATTACACTAGACCCTGTCTCTGTTTATATTACACTAGACCCTGTCTCTTTTTATATTACACTAGACCCTGTCTCTGTTTATATTACACTAGACCCTGTCTCTGTTTATATTACACTAGACCCTGTCTCTGTTTATATTACACTAGACCCTGTCTCTGTTTATATTACACTAGACCCTGTCTCTGTTTATATTACACTAGACCCTGTCTCTGTTTATATTACACTAGACCCTGTCTCTGTTTATATTACACTAGACCCTGTCTCTCTTTATATTACACTAGACCCTGTCTCTGTTTATATTACACTAGACCCTGTCTCTGTTTATATTACACTGGACCCTGTCTCTGTTTATATTACACTAGACCCTGTCTCTGTTTATATTACACTGGACCCTGTCTCTGTTATATTACACTAGACCCTGTCTCTGTTTATATTACACTAGACCCTGTCTCTGTTTATATTACACTAGACCCTGTCTCTCTCTATATTACACTAGACCCTGTCTCTCTTTATATTACACTAGACACTGTCTCTGTTTATATTACACTTGACCCTGTCTCTGTTTATATTACACTAGACCCTGTCTCTGTTTATATTACACTAGACCCTGTCTCTGTTTATATTACACTAGACCCTGTCTCTGTTTATATTACACTAGACCCTGTCTCTGTTTATATTACACTAGACCCTGTCTCTGTTTATATTACACTAGACCCTGTCTCTTTTATATTACACTAGACCCTGTCTCTCTTTATATTACACTAGACCCTGTCTCTGTTTATATTACACTAGACCCTGTCTCTGTTTATATTACACTAGACCCTGTCTCTGTTTATATTACACTAGACCCTGTCTCTGTTTATATTACACTAGACCCTGTCTCTGTTTATATTACACTGGATCCTGTCTCTGTTTATATTACACTAGACCCTGTCTCTGTTTATATTACACTAGACCCTGTCTCTCTTTATATTACACTAGACCCTGTCTCTGTTTATATTACACTAGACCCTGTCTCTGTTTATATTACACAGAGCCTGTCTCTGTTTATATTACACTAGACCCTGTCTCTGTTTATATTACACTAGACCCTGTCTCTCTTTATATTACACTAGACCCTGTCTCTGTTTATATTACACTAGACCCTGTCTCTGTTTATATTACACTAGACCCTGTCTCTGTTTATATTACACTAGACCCTGTCTCTGTTTATATTACACTAGACCCTGTCTCTCTTTATATTACACTAGACCCTGTCACTGTTTATATTACACTAGACCCTGTCTCTGTTTATATTACACTAGACCCTGTCTCTGTTTATATACACTAGTCCCTGTCTCTGTTTATATTACACTAGACCTGTCTCTGTTTATATTACACTAGACCCTGTCTCTGTTTATATTACACTAGACCCTGTCTCTGTTTATATTACACTAGACCCTGTCTCTGTTTATATACACTAGACCCTGTCTCTGTTTATATTACACTAGACCCTGTCTCTGTTTATATTACACTAGACCCTGTCTCTGTTTATATTACACTAGACCCTGTCTCTGTTTATATTACACTAGACCCTGTCTCTGTTTATATTACACTAGACCCTGTCTCTGTTTGTATTACACTAGACCCTGTCTCTGTTTATATTACACTAGACCCTGTCTCTGTTTATATTACACTAGACCCTGTCTCTGTTTATATTACACTAGACCCTGTCTCTCTTTATATTACACTAGACCCTGTCTCTGTTTATATTACACTAGACCCTGTCTCTGTTTATATTACACTAGACCCTGTCTCTGTTTATATTGCACTGGACCCTGTCTCTCTTTATATTACACTAGACCCTGTCTCTGTTTATATTACACTAGACCCTGTCTCTGTTTATGTTACACCAGACCCTGTCTCTTTTTATTACACTAGGCCCTGTCTCTGTTTATATTACACTAGACCCTGTCTCTGTTTATATTACACTAGACCCTGTCTCTCTTTATATTACACTAGACCCTGTCTCTGTTTATATTACACACGACCCTGTCTCTGTTTATATTACACTAGACCCTGTCTCTGTTTATATTACACTAGACCCTGTCTCTGTTTATATTACACTAGACCCTGTCTCTGTTTATATTACACTAGACCCTGTCTCTGTTTATATTACACTAGACCCTGTCTCTGTATATATTACACATAGGACCTGTCTCTCTTTATATTGCACTTGACCCTGTCTCTGTTTATATTACACTAGACCCTGTCTCTGTTTATATTACACTAGGACCCTGTCTCTGTTTATATTACACTAGACCCTGTCTCTGTTTATATTACACTAGACCCTGTCTCTGTTTATATTATACTAGACCCTGTTTCTCTTTATATTGCACTAGACCCTGTCTCTGTTTATATTACACTAGACCCTGTCTCTGTTTATATTACACTAGACCGTGTCTCTGTTTATATCGCACTAGACCCTGTCTCTGTTTATATTACACTAGACCCTGTCTCTGTTTATATCGCACTAGACCCTGTCTCTGTTTATATTACACTAGACCCTGTCTCTGTTTATATTACACTAGACCCTGTCTCTGTTTATATTACACTAGACCCTGTCTCTGTTTATATTACACTAGACCCTGTCTCTGTTTATATTACACTAGACCCTGTCTCTCTTTATATTACACTAGACCCTGTCTCTCTTTATATTACACTCGACCCTGTCTCTGTTTATATTACACTAGACCCTGTCTCTGTTTATATTACACTAGACCCTGTCACTGTTTATATTACACTGGACCCTGTCTCTGTTTATATTACACTAGACCCTGTCTCTGTTTATATTACACTAGACCCTGTCTCTGTTTATATTACACTGGACCCTGTCTCTGTTTATATTACACTAGACCCTGTCTCTGTTTATATTACACTAGACCCTGTCTCTGTTTATATTACACTAGACCCTGTCTCTGTTTATATTACACTAGACCCTGTCTCTGTTTATATTACACTAGACCCTGTCTCTGTTTATATTACACTAGACCCTGTCTCTCTTATATTACACTAGACCCTGTCTCTGTTTATATTACACTAGACCCTGTCTCTGTTTATATTACACTAGACCCTGTCTCTGTTTATATTACACTAGACCCTGTCTCTGTTTATATTACACTAGACCCTGTCTCTTTTTATTACACTAGACCCTGTCTCTGTTTATATTACACTAGACCCTGTCTCTGTTTGTATTACACTAGACCCTGTCTCTGTTTATATTACACTAGACCCTGTCTCTGTTTATATCGCACTAGACCCTGTCTCTGTTTATATTACACTAGACCCTGTCTCTGTTTATATTACACTAGACCCTGTCTCTGTTTATATTACACTAGACCCTGTCTCTGTTTATATTACACTAGACCCTGTCTCTGTTTATATCGCACTAGACCCTGTCTCTGTTTATATTACACTAGACCCTGTCTCTGTTTATATTACACTAGACCCTGTCTCTGTTTATATTACACTAGACCCTGTCTCTGTTTATATTACACTAGACCCTGTCTCTGTTTATATTACACTAGACCCTGTCTCTGTTTATATTACACTAGACCCTGTCTCTCTTTATATTACACTAGACCCTGTCTCTCTTTATATTACACTGGACCCTGTCTCTGTTTATATTACACTAGACCCTGTCACTGTTTAAATTACACTAGACCCTGTCTCTGTTTGTATTGCACTGGACCCTGTCTCTCTTTATATTACACTAGATCCTGTCTCTCTTTATATTACTCTAGACCCTGTCTCTGTTTATATTACACTAGACCCTGTCTCTTTTTACATTACACTAGACCCTGTCACTGTTTATCTTACAATGGACCCTGTCTCTGTTTATATTATACAAGACCCTGTCTCTGTTTATATTACACTAGGCTCTGTCTCTGTTTATATTACACAGACCCTGTCACTGTTTATATTACACTGGACCCTGTCTCTGTTCATATTACACTAGACCCTGTCTCTGTTTATATTACACCAGACCCTGTCTCTGTTTATATTACACCAGACCCTGTCTCTCTTTATATTACACTAGAACCTGTCTCTCTTTATATTACACTAGACACTGTCTCTGTTTATATTACACTAGACCCTGTCTCTCTCTATATTTCACTAGACCCTGTCTCTCTTTATATTACACTAGACGCCGTCTCACTTTATATTGCACTTGACGCTGTCTCTGTTTATATTACACTACACCCTGTCTCTGTTTATATTACACTAGACCCTGTCTCTGTTTATATTACACTAGACCCTGTCTCTGTTTATATTACACTAGACCCTGTCTCTCTTTATATTACACTAGACCCTGTCTCTCTTTATATTACACTAGACCCTGTCTCTCTTTATATTACACTAGACCCTGTCTCTGTTTATATTACACTAGACCCTGTCTCTGTTTATATTTCACTAGACCCTGTCTCTCTTTATATTACACTAGACCCTGTCTCTCTTTATATTGCACTAGACCCTGTCTCTGTTTATATTACACTAGACCCTGTCTCTGTTTATATTACACTAGACCCTGTCTCTGTTTATATTACACTAGACCCTGTCTCTGTTTATATTACACTAGACCCTGTCTCTCTTTATATTACACTAGACCCTGTCTCTCTTTATATTACACTAGACACTGTCTCTGTTTATATTACACTAGACCCTGTCTCTGTTTATATTACACTAGACCCTGTCTCTGTTTATATTACACTAGACCCTGTCTCTGTTTATATTACACTGGACCCTGTCTCTCTTTATATTGCACTAGACCCTGTCTCTCTTTATATTGCACTAGACCCCGTCTCTCTTTTTATTGCACTAGACGCTGTCTCTGTTTACATTACACTAGACCCTGTCTCTCTTTATATTACACTAGACCCTGTCTGTGTTTATATTACACATGACCCTGTCACTGTTTATCTTACAATGGACCCTGTCTCTGTTTATATTACACTTGACCCTGTCTCTGTTTATATTACACTAGACCCTGTCTCTCTCTATATTACACTAGACCCTGTCTCTGTTTATATTACACTAGTTTCTGTCATTGTTTATATTACACTGGACCCTGTCTCTGTTTATATTACTCTAGACCCTGTCTCTGTTTATATTACACTAGACCCTGTCTCTGTTTATATTACACTAGACCCTGTCTCTGTTTATATTACACTAGACCCTGTCTCTCTTTATATTACACTAGACCCTGTCTCTCTTTATATTACACTAGACCCTGTCTCTCTTTATATGACACTGGACCCTGTCTCTGTTTATATTACACTAGACCCTGTCTCTGTTTATATTACACTGAGGCTGTCACTGTTTATATTGCACTGGACCCTGTCTCTGTTTATATTACACTAGACCCTGTCTCTGTTTATATTACACTAGACCCAGTCTCTGTTTATATCGCACTAGACCCTGTCTCTGTTTATATTGCACTAGACCCTGTCTCTCTTTATATTACACTAGACCCTGTCTCTCTTTATATTACACTAGACCCTGTCTCTGTTTATATTACACTAGACCCTGTCTCTGTTTATATTACACAAGACCCTGTCTCTGTTTATATTACACTAGACCCTGTCTCTGTTTATATTACACTAGACCTTGTCTCTGTTTATATTACACTAGACCCTGTCTCAGTTAATATTACACTAGACCCTGTCTCTGTTTATATTACACTAGACCCTGTCTCTGTTTATATTACACTAGACCCTGTCTCTCTTTATATTACACTAGACCCTGTCTCTGTTTATATTACACTAGACCCTGTCTCTCTTTATATTACACTAGACCTGTCTCTGTTTATATTACACTAGACCCTGTCTCTGTTTATATTACACTAGACCCTGTCTCTGTTTATATTACACTAGACCCTGTCTCTGTTTATATTACACTAGACCCTGTCTCTGTTTATATTACACTAGACCCTGTCTCTGTTATATTACACTAGACCCTGTCTCTGTTTATATTACACTAGACCCTGTCTCTGTTTATATTACACTAGACCCTGTCTCTGTTTATATTACACTAGACCCTGTCTCTGTTTATATTACACTAGACCCTGTCTCTGTTTATATTACACTAGACCCTGTCTCTGTTTATATTACACTAGACCCTGTCTCTGTTTATATTACACTAGACCCTGTCTCTGTTTATATTACACTAGACCCTGTCTCTGTTTATATTACACTAGACCCTGTCTCTGTTTATATTACACTAGACCCTATCTCTGTTTATATTACACTAGACCCTGTCTCTGTTTATATTACACTAGACCCTGTCTCTGTTTATATTACACTAGACCCTGTCTCTTTATATTCCACTAGACCCTGTCTCTGTTTATATTACACTAGACCCTGTCTCTGTTTATATTACACTAGACCCTGTCTCTGTTTATATTACACTAGACCCTGTCTCTGTTTATATTACACTAGACCCTGTCTCTGTTTATATTACACTAGACCCTGTCTCTGTTTGTATTACACTAGACCCTGTCTCTGTTTATATTACACGAGACCCTCTCACTGTTTGTATTACACGAGACCAGTGGTTGCCAACCTGTGGTCCGCGAGAGTACTGCACGTGGTCCGTGAAAAAAAATAATTATGATACTGTAATAATAATATAATTACGTGTTCCTCGTATGTATCATATTCTATATTTCATTATTATTCGCAATGTAATATGCTTCACAAACATCCTTGTGATTCTCTGAATTTAAATAGTGTGGCGCTTTTGCGTGACGTCAATGTGAACCGACGCTCTTAGAAAATTCGACGGTTAGAGCGCGGGAATCAAAAAATGGATCGATGGCTTTTATCTGGTACACGTCAGCGAACTCTCTACTATGGTCAAAATGACAGTGAGACATCAGCAAATGAAACTCAGCACAACAAAAGTAAGCGAAAAGTGAGGAGAAAATACAGCAGTGAATACTTAAAACTGGGATTTACTTACACTGGAACTGAGAACGAACCATTACCAGTATGTGTCGTGCGCTATGATGTTCTGTCGAATGAAAGCCTAAAGCCCGCTAATCTTCGCCGTCATCTTGAGACTAAGTATGGGGAATACGTGTCCAAGCCAATTGGATATTTTTACAATCAGCTCAAAGAATTTCAACGTAGCAAGACAATTATGGAATGCACATCTAAAGGCAGTGATAATCCTAAGGCGGTGGAGGCCTCGTACCGGGTAGCGAGGCTCATAGCAAGGACAGGGAAGCTGCACACAATTGGGGAGGAGTTGATATTGCCAGCAGCTAAGGAGATGGTGGGTGTTATGCTGGGAGAGGGGGCCTGCAAGCAAATTAACATGATTTCATTGTCGGATAACACAGTTCAACGCAGAATTGATGAGATGGCTCAGGACTTGTGTGATCAGCTAATAGCGAGAATGCAAGCGAGTCGTTTTTATGCACTTCAAAAGGATGAATCAACGGACATTGCAAACCTGATCACCTATGTAAGGTATGAACACAATGGAGAGATACATGAGGACTTCCTCTTTTGTAAATCGTTGCCCACACACTCAGCTGCAGAGGCTATTTTTGGAATGTTGAACAGTTTCATTGTTGAAAATGGGATTGATTGGTCAAAATGTGTCGGACTTGGCACAGATGGGGCCCGTGCGATGTTAGGCCAACACAGTGGGGTTGTTACGCGTGTAAGAGCAGTGGCTCCGGCAGCATCATCCATTCACTGTAGCATCCATAGGGAGGCGTTAGCTGCAAAGAAAATGCCTGCTGATCTCAAGACCGTTTTGGAGGAAGCCGTTAAAACTGTTAATTCTATCAAGGCCCTTCCACTGAATTCGCGAATATTTGCAGCTATTTGTGACGAGATGGGCAGTGATCACCATCAACTACTTCTGCACACCGAGGTCCGCTGGCTGTCCCGAGGAAAGGTACTCACTCGTCTTTTAGAGTTGCATGATGAGGTGAGATTTTTTTTACTGGACTCCAAGTTTGAACTTTCACATCGCTTCGGTGACTTTCAGTGGCTGGACAAATTGGCATATATGGCAGATATTTTCTATCACTTGAATGGTCTCAATCTGCGTCTTCAGGGAAAATCAGTGACATTCTTTCATGTGCAGGACAAAATAGAAGTGATGATCAAGAAAATAGAGATGTGGGCCAAACGACTTGAGCAGTCAAATTACGACTCGTTTGCGAATCTGTCTGATTTTTTGGTCACGGCAGAGATGCAGCTTCCAAACAGTGTGAAACATATCATCAGAGAGCACCTCCAAAGTTTGAAAATAAACCTACGCAAGTACTTCCCTGTGCCTGACACAAAATTCAACTGGATACGAAATCCCTTTGCGAGCCTTGATGATGACATCCTCGCCAGCCTGACCTCGACAGAGCAAGACAACCTTGTGGAACTGTCCTGTGACAGTGCTTTAAAGCAGGATTTCTCTCGGCAATACCTGACTGACTTTTGGCTCAAAGTTGCTTCGGAATATCCAGCACTGTCCGACAAGGCAGTAAAGTTTGTAATGCCTTTTCCCACAACCTACCTTTGCGAAACTGGATTTTCTGCGCTTGTCGCATTGAAGACCAAATGCCGAAATAAACTGCAAGTTGAACCCGATCTCCGATTAAGACTGTTATCGCTGGAACCTGACATCCAGCGTTTGATGTCTGTGAAACAACTTCCGCCTTCTCATTAGATAAGTGTTATCTTTTCCCCACTGGTAGGCCTACTGCAGGTAAATGTGCTGTGACGAGTGCCAGTGCAATGTATTTGTGAGTGAGCATAATAAATGATTAGAAACAGCTGCGTTTTTAATACCTGTTGATATAGAAGTTGGACTCCCGTCAGCCATAGGCGATGTTAAAAATGTTTTAAACGGCTGGTGGTCCGCAGAAGCTTTTGATGACGATGTAGTGGTCCGCATAAAGGAAAAGGTTGGGAACCGCTGGTCTAGTGTAATATAAACAGAGACAGGGTCGAGTGTAATATAAACAGAGACAGGGTCGAGTGTAATATAAACAGAGACAGGGTCGAGTGTAATATAAACAGAGACAGGGTCTAGTGTAATATAAACAGAGACAGGGTCTAGTGTAATATAAACAGAGACAGGGTCTAGTGTAATATAAACAGAGACAGGGTCTAGTGTAATATAAACAGAGACAGGGTCTAGTGTAATATAAACAGAGACAGGGTCTAGTGTAATATAAACAGAGACAGGGTCTAGTGTAATATAAACAGAGACAGGGTCTAGTGTAATATAAACAGAGACAGGGTCTAGTGTAATATAAACAGAGACAGGGTCTAGTGTAATATAAACAGAGACAGGGTCTAGTGTAATACAAACACAGACAGGGTCTAGTGTAATATAAACAGAGACAGGGTCTAGAGTAATATCAACAGAGACAGGGTCTAGTGTAATATCAACAGAGACAGGATCTAGTGTAACATAAACAGAGACAGGGTCTAGTGTAATATCAACAGAGTCATGGTCTAGTGTAATACCAACACAGACAGGGTCGAGTGTAATATAAAGAGACAGGGCGAAATGTAATGTAAAAAGAGACAGGGTCGAGTGTAATATAAACAGAGTTGGGTCTAGTGTAATATAAACAGAGACATGGTCTAATGTAACATAAAGAGAGACAGGGTCTAGTGTAACATAAACAGAGACAGGGTCTAGTGCAATATAAAGAGAGACAGGGTCTAGTGTAATATAAACAGAGGCAGGGTCTACTGTTATATAAACAGAGACAGGTTGTA